>CM051236.1:510427631-510435131 GCA_027917425.1 Gastrophryne carolinensis | reverse complement strand
CTCCAGGTATGGGGCCATGGTACAGCCTCTTCAGGTATGGGGCCATGGTACAGCCTCTCCAGGTATGGGGCCATGGTGCAGCCTCTTCAGGTATGGGGCCATGGTGCAGCCTCTCCATGTAAGGGGCCATGGTACAGCCTCTCCAGGTATGGGGCCATGGTGCAGCCTCTCTAGGTATGGGGCCATGGTGTAGCCTCTTCAGGTATGGGGCCATGGTGCAGCCTCTCCAGGTATGGGGCCATGGTGCAGCCTCTCCAGGTATGGGGCCATGGTGCAGCCTCTCCAGGTATGGGGCCATGGTGCAGCCTCTCCAGGTATGGGGCCATGGTGCAGCCTCTCCAGGTATGGGGCCACGGTGCAGCCTCTCCAGGTATGGGGCCACGGTGCAGCCTCTCCAGGTATGGGGCCATGGTGCAGCCTCTCCAGGTATGGGGCCATGGTGCAGCCTCTTCAGGTATGGGGTCATGGTACAGCCTCTCCATGTAAGGGGCCATGGTACAGCCTCTCCAGGTATAGGGCCATGGTGCAGCCTCTCCAGGTATGGGGCCATGGTGCAGCCTCTCCAGGTATGGGGCCACGGTGCAGCCTCTCCAGGTATGGGGCCATGGTGCAGCCTCTCCAGGTATGGGGCCATGGTGCAGCCTCTCCAGGTATGGGACCATGGTGCAGCCTCTTCAGGTATGGGGTCATGGTACAGCCTCTCCATGTAAGGGGCCATGGTACAGCCTCTCCTGGTATGGGGCCATGGTGCAGCCTCTTCAGGTATGGGGCCATGATGCAGCCTCTCCAGGTATGGGGCCATGGTGCAGCCCTTCCAGGTATGGGGCCATGGTGCAGCCTCTCCAGGTATGGGGCCATGGTGCAGCCTCTCCAGGTATGGGGCCATGGTGCAGCCTCTCCAGGTATGGGCCATGGTGCAGCCTCTCCAGGGATGGGGCCATGGTGCAGCCTCTCCAGGGATGGGGCCATGGTGCAGCCTCTCCAGGGATGGGGCCATGGTGCAGCCTCTTCAGGTATGGGGCCATGGTACAGCCTCTCCAGGTATGGGGCCATGGTGCAGCCTCTTCAGGTATGGGGCCATGGTGCAGCCTCTCCAGGTATGGGGCCATGGTGCAGCCCTTCCAGGTATGGGGCCATGGTGCAGCCCCTCCAGGTATGGGGCCATGGTGCAGCCTCTCCTGGTATGGGGCCATGGTGCAGCCTCTCCAGGTATGGGGCCATGGTGCAGCCTCTCCAGGTATGGGGCCATGGTGCAGCCTCTCCAAGTATGGGGCCATGGTGCAGCCTCTCCAGGTATGGGGCCATGGTGCAGCCTCTCCAGGTATGGGGCCATGGTGCAGCCTCTCCAGGTATGGGGCCATGGTGCAGCCTCTCCAGGTATGGGGCCATGGTGCAGCCCTTCCAGGTATGGGGCCATGGTGCAGCCTCTCCAGGTATGGGGCCATGGTGCAGCCTCTCCAGGTATGGGGCCATGGTGCAGCCTCTCCAGGTATGGGCCATGGTGCAGCCTCTCCAGGGATGGGGCCATGGTGCAGCCTCTCCAGGGATGGGGCCATGGTGCAGCCTCTCCAGGGATGGGGCCATGGTGCAGCCTCTTCAGGTATGGGGCCATGGTACAGCCTCTCCAGGTATGGGGCCATGGTGCAGCCTCTTCAGGTATGGGGCCATGGTGCAGCCTCTCCAGGTATGGGGCCATGGTGCAGCCCTTCCAGGTATGGGGCCATGGTGCAGCCCCTCCAGGTATGGGGCCATGGTGCAGCCTCTCCTGGTATGGGGCCATGGTGCAGCCTCTCCAGGTATGGGGCCATGGTGCAGCCTCTCCAGGTATGGGGCCATGGTGCAGCCTCTCCAAGTATGGGGCCATGGTGCAGCCTCTCCAGGTATGGGGCCATGGTGCAGCCTCTCCAGGTATGGGGCCATGGTGCAGCCTCTCCAGGTATGGGGCCATGGTGCAGCCTCTCCAGGTATGGGGCCATGGTGCAGCCTCTCCAGGTATGGGGCCATGGTGCAGCCCTTCCAGGTATGGGGCCATGGTGCAGCCTCTCCAGTTATAGGGGCACGGTGCAGCCTCTCCAGGTACGGGTCCATGGTGCAGCCTCTCCAGGGATGGGGCTATGGTGTAGTTCCCCTGCAGCGATTGGTAGACAGTGAGTTTCTGGGTGGTACTTACTTCTCTCTTCCATTCCTCTATATATTGCTCCTGGCAGCTCTCTGTCGCACCCTTTATTTGGGCTTTTGTTAGGGCATGTGGGGGGTTTTGGCTGGGCAGATGACTCACACTCAGTTTGAGGGCACAGGGTTTGCTCTGGGTCCCAGAGGCTTTGTGGTGGTAGGAGTCGGGGATGCTGCCCTTTATGTGCGCCTGCACCTGGAACCATAGTAGGATCCTGCCCGGCACGCCATGTTGGAGGTGCTGCGATGGACCTGGAGATGGTATTTGCAGAACTCCAGATGAAAGGTCTCTGTTGGGCTCGAATCCAATTTTGACTGGTCTGGGTAAGTGATAGGGCCCCAAACCTCACTGCCATAAAGCAGGATTGGGGCCATGACCCCATCAAAGATCTTCATCCAGACCCTCACTGGTGGTTTGAGGTGGTACAGTAGCTTTCTGATGGTGTAGAAAGTTCTGCAGGCTTTTCCTTTCAGGGCCTCTATTGCTGGCTTAACCCTTTTGTTGCCAAGCACGTAACACCTACGTGCTGGCTTGACTGGGCCTTAAGTGGCAAGCCCGTAGGTGTTACGTGCTCGACTTTCCTCGCTGCTAGTTAAAAAAATAAAAAATAAAAATACTCACCTAACCCCTCGTTGGATCCGGCCGGGTCTCCTCTTTAATTTGGTGCCATCCGATCCCCTGTGGGGTCTCGGATGGCTTCAGGAGAGCCCCTTCTGCTTCGGCAGCAGCAGCTGCTAACTGTAAAAAAATAAAAAATAAAAATGACATTTACTTACCTGCAGTCGCGCTGCCTCCCGCTGGGTCTTCTCTTCACTGGGGGGGCCTCCGATCGCCCCCACAGATTCTTCCGTGGCGAGAAGAGGGCAGAAAATGCCCTCTCCCCCCACTTCCTGGATCGCGCCCTGGGGGCGGGGCCAGATGTCACCAGCAGCCGGCTTCTTACCTCCAGCACCCGAGACTCTGAATCAGTCTGCTCGGTGCTTGGAGCAGAGAGCAGAGGAGGAGGAGAGGGCTGTGATCGCCCCTCCCCAGGCTCTCTCCTCCAAACACGCGATCAGACTGTCAGCGGAGATTGCCGGGGGACACAGGATTGGAGTTGAGTAAAGTTAAAAAAAGAAATAATAATAAAGATCATTTTTTTAATTTATGTGTCTGTGTTTTTTTTATTCAACATTTAACCCCTTTTGAACTGGTAAGGGGTCCATGAGACCCCTTATACCAGTTCACAAGGCTGGGCGGGGTTGGCCTAGCGGGTGACTTGCCATTAACCCCCGGCACCCCCATTACCTGCCTCCCCAAAGCCCAGGGGTAGGGCAGAAGAGCCCAGGCCCACATAGGCTATGTGGGCTCGTAGGCTGAAGGGTGGGGGGGCCACAAAAGCTGGCCCCCCCACTCTGTGCCTGCAAGCCCCCATAGCTGGTCCTGGGCTGGTTACTTTGGGTAAGGGGGACCCCACGTCATTTTTTTTTTTATTTTTAAGGGTTTTTAACCCTTAAAAATCCCCAGAAAAAAATTGCATTTTTTTTTAATTAACCCTTTGTGTTCTGTCATCCAGCAGCTATAAAAGGCTTCCAGCAGGTGAGCAGAAGCCAGTGATCGCCGAGGGACACAGTGCTCCAGGATGGATGGGAGGTAAGTATTAAAAAAAAATAATAATAAAATAATTTCTTCTTTTTGCGTGTGTGTTTTTTTTTTTTTTACATTTAACCCCTTGTGAACTGGTAAAGGGTCCATGACCCCTATACCAGTTCACAAGGCTGGGGGGATGGCAAGTCACCTGCAACCAGTGGGTGACTTGCCATTAACCCCTGGCACCCCCATTATCTGCCTCCCCAAAGCCCAGGGGGGGGGGGGGGCAGAAGAGCCCGGGCCCACGGGCTATGCAGGCTTGTAGCCCTGTTTCTACAAGCCCTGCATAGCTGGTCCCGGGCTGGTTACTTTGGGTAAGGGGGACCCCATGTCAATTCTTTTTTGGGATTTTTAAGGGTTTTCCCCCGGGAGGGGAGACACTATGTCATTTTTTTTTCTCGATTTAACCCTTTGTAGTGTGGATAGTTGTATTTTATTATTATTATTTTATTTGTAAATGTTATAAAATGTTATAAAGTACTTGTTTCAGTTAGGGGGGTCTCCTGGGCAGGAACGGGGGGCTACCGATAAATATGTGGTACCGTTCTAATCGGTAGAAACGGGGCTTTCACATGCAATATGCTTTTCCTTAATAAAATACATTTTTTATTTAAAATAAAGGAGTAAATTTTCTAAAAATGTTTTTATTTATTTATTTATTTATTTTAGTTAATAATATTGTAAAAAACAAAATAAAATTTACAAACAAGACATTTCATGTTAAAGCCTAAACTCTGCTGCAAATAAATATCAATATAATTTTCCTGAAAATCCCAGCAAAAATAGCGCAAAATGGGGAAAAATGACCTGTCAACAGAGGGTGACAAAATCTCAAGTAGGCTGGCAATTAAAAGGGTTAATAGTACCTCTGCATGTTGGGTATTGTTCTGTTCGGGGGACCTTGCGCTTTCAGACTTAGCTTGTTTTTTCTGGTTTGCATATTTTTTTTTTAGGAAAAGGTGTTTTTTATTCAGCTTTTTTATACATTTTTTAGGGAAACCCTGCGCAACCAAAGAATTCTTTGAGGGATCAATTCCAGAAAGATGAGCCCACTACAACAAGTTGGGTACGCTTAGAAAGCTTAACATGTGTACTTTCAGGGAATATATGGTTTATGGGGGATATTCCAAATGGTTGTTTTGGTTGAAAAATCGCAAGGTGCGCACTTTGTCTGCAGAGCTGAAATTTTCAAGTAAAATTACCGTTACGCACATGCTTTACTTTGGGGTGTTTGGCAGCTCTTCCCTTGACGGTAGCAATGCATGTTGGGTATTGTTCTGTTCGGGGGATGTTGCTTTTTCAGATTTTACTTGTTTTTTCTTGTTTGTATATAGTTTTTTTAGGAAAATGTGGCTTTGATTTTGCTTTTTATCCTTTTTTTAGGGAAACTCTTTGCAACCAAACAATACATTGAGGAATTACTTCAAGAAAACTATGGGCACATCAACACGCCTGGTACACCTAGAAAGCTTTAGGTGTGTACTTCCAGAGAATATATAGTTTGTTGGGGGTATTTCAAATGTAAAGGGTTGTTTTTCTGGAAAAACTGCAAGGTGCGCATATTGCGTAGCATAGTTGTATTTTATCTGAAAATCCCCTAAAGCTCTGTTTCAGTTTGGGGGAGTCTCCTGGGCAGGAAAGGGTGTCTACCTATACATATGTGGTATCGCTGTAACCGGGAGAAATTGGGATTTCACAGGCAATAAGATTTTATTGACAAACTTAAATTTTTTATTACAAAAAAACTACGAATTGTAAAAAAATAATTTTTTAAATTTTTTTTTCACATATTTCACCCAAAAATATTGAGAATACACCTAAAAATTACAAACAAGACATTTCATGTTAAAGCCCAGACTCTGCTGAAAAAAACAATATATCATTTTCCTGGAAAATCCCTAGAAATCCTTTAAAAAATCACAGTTGAACATGTGTAGTGCAAAATAGTGAAACATGGTCTGGCAACAGAGGGTAACAAAAGATGCAGGTAGGCTGGCAGCGAAAGGGTTAAAGCTCCCTGATTGGTTAAGCTCCAGCCCCAGGTAGGTGTAGCTGTTGGTTTTCTCCAGTGTAGACCCGTTTAACCCTTTGAGTGCCGGCCTACCGAGATTTTTTGTCACAATCTGTTGCCAGACGACTTTTCACGTTTTTGCGCTACACGTGTGCAACCTTGATTTTTGAAGGGATTTCCAGGGATTTCGATGAAAATTATATATTGTTTTTTTCAGCAGAGTCTGGGCTTCAACATGAAATGTCTTGTTTGGCCTTTTTTTAGTGTATTCTCAATACTTTTGGGTGAAATATGTGCAAAAAAATGAAAAAAACCAATTTTTTACAATTTGTAGTGTTTTTTTTGTAATAAAAAATGTAAGTTTGTTAATAAAATATTATTGCATGTGAAAGCCCTATTTCTCCCGGTTACAATGGTACCACATATGTATAGGTATACCCCTTTTCCTGAAACAGCAGTTTAGGGGATTCCAGATAGGATACAACTATGCAATATGATTGCATAGTTGTTAAGGGGTTAATAAAAAAAAAAAATGACATAGGGTTCCCCCTCCCGGGGGGGGGGGGGGGGGACCTCATTTCTTTTTTGGAATTCTAAGGGTTAAAAACCCTTAAAATCTCCCCCCAAAAAATGACATAGGGTCCCCCTTACCCAGCATTACTGACCCGGACCAGCTATGGGGGCTGGTGGCCCCTGGCCCTGCAGGCTACTAGCCCACATAGCCACGTGGCCCGGACCCTTCTGCCCCCCCCGGCCGTTGGGGAGGCAGGTAATGGGGGGCTGGGGGTTATGACAAGTCACCCGCTTGCCGCAGGTGACCTGCCATACCCAGAGCCTTGTGAACTGGTATAAGGGGTCTCATGGACCCCTTACCAGTTCACAAAGGGTTAAGTTAAAAAAAAGACACCAGACAAGTTCTTTATTATTCTTTTTTCACTTATACTTACCTCCCATCCAGTGTCCCACGCTGCTGCAGATGACAGTTGTCGGTAGTGATCAGAGCAGGGAGGGTGGCAGGCAGGGAGATCAGAGCCACCCTGCCTGCCACCCTCCCTGCTCCGATCGCTGCTGACAACTGAGAGATCGGAGCTTGGGTGCCAGTAACCCGAGGAGCGGGATGACGTCATCAAGTGGGCGGAGTTAGGGGCGGGGCTAGGGGTGGGGCCAGCGCCGGCCGAAGAGGATGGTGATGGCCCGTTTCTGGGCCCTCACAAGCAGCGTGGAAAGCCCAGGGGGGGGGGATCGGAGCCCCCCCTGGTGAAGAGAAGACCCGGGGAGAGCCATCGCGCTGCCAGGTGAGTAAATGTCATTTACTTTTTTTTTTTTTTTTTCAGATGTCGGCGCCGGCGGGGGGGGGGGGGCTATTACGGGCCCCCTCCTGAAGATCAGAGGCCTGGGGGCAGAAATCTAACAGCGGATTCTTGTACAGAATCGCTGGCCCTTTCGAATGAGGGGTAAGGTAAGTCTGTATATTTTTTACTTTTTGTTTTATGGGCCTCTAAAGTCAGCTACGTGACTCTCACGTAGCTGGCACTTAACGGTTGGAGAGGCAGCTACGTGAGAGTCACGTAGCTGGCACTAGAAGGGTTAATGTGAAGGAGGGAATGGAGGCTTTATTGACTTTGGTCTTCTTAGAATTGATGGGTAGTGCCCATGTGGTGCTGAATTTCTCCAGTACTGCCAGGCT
>CM051236.1:510037631-510420131 GCA_027917425.1 Gastrophryne carolinensis | reverse complement strand
CACACAGCATCGGCGCTCTGGATCTGGGCGCTGTAGCATAGAGCACCAGACGCTGTGTGATTAAAGTCTGTTTTTGAACACATATCCACCAGTAACAAAGCGAAAACACATGAAATGACATTATATAACACGGGCAGGCTGATTCATCCCTAACGCCAGGTAGCGACAGATGAGCGTCTGTAGCAGCATTTTCAGAGCGCCCGCTAGCAGTCGCAGTGCTCGGCCGTGGGTCGCTACTTTATAGCGACTCAGTCGCTGTTCAGTAATGGTGAATACATTGTGAGGAGTCGCTATTTGACTAGTACAGCGCTGTATGGGAGCGCATGTTAGCGACTGCTCATAGCGACCGACTCACACCATATTCAGCAAAAAAACAGCCTCACAAATCTCTGGCGCTGAAAAATGCTTCTCTGAAGCCCAGAGCGCAGGAGGCGGGGTGATTAAAGTCTGTTTTTCAGCATCTATCCACTAGTAACAAAGCGAAAACATATGGAATTACATTGTAGCAACATTGTAACATGAACACTTTAATGGCAGAGCTGTGATGTCATTTCTGAGGAAATATATAAAAAATTAAAAAATAGTGAAAAAACTGCTTATTCAATGCCAGAGGAGGTCACAAAAGTAATTTTTGGGGAAAAAAAACCCCGTTTAAAGAGAAGAAAAGGTTCATCCATGGAAATGTATGGGAGAGCGACAGGTAGCGAGAGGTTATACCTGGCGCTGTGCAAGGCTGAACGCTGGCGCTGTTCGCTGAGGCTGTGAAAATGATGAATCGGACGCTACATGGCGCTATCTCAGTCGCTAAACAGATTCTGCTTGATAAATGTGTAATTGCGTGCCGTGTCCGGAGTTCACCAGTCGCTACCTGTCGCTACCTCTCATTAACCAGCCGCTACCTGACGCTATCCCTTCTTAAATAAGGACCTGTGACATTAACACTTTAGTGCCAGACCTGTAATGACAATTCTGCTTAAAAATATAAAGAGTCAAAAAAGTTTCTAAAAGTGTTTGTTTGCAGCCACGCCCCCTCATTGAGTGATGGATGAAGCCACGCCCCCTCATTGAGTGATGGATGAAGCCACGCCTCCTCATTGAGTGATGGGTGAAGCCACGCCCCCTCATTGAGTGATGGGTGAAGCCACACCCCCTCATTGAGTGATGGATGAAGCCACACCTCCTCATTGAGGGATGGATGAAGCCACACCCCCTCATTGAGGGATGGATAGGAGATAGGGTGTAACAGTTACAACAATAGAAACACATTAAAGTGGCTCAAAACCCAGCTGGGTTGATTCTCTCCCCCCATACACTTACATTGTTTCCAGGTCCAACGGAGCATGTGCGAGCCTCGGCTGCATCCCCACTATCCCTCTAGCAGGGCGTGTGCCCACACCAGGCGTTTGTGAATGGCCAGCGCAGGCGCGCTTCCTGTTGTAGGGAAGCGGGGGATGCGGCCGCCGGCGCGCTCAGGGCTGCTGGCCTTAGGCGCTGGCTTAGACAGTGTGATGTCAGCGGCTCAGAGTGCACTGATTGGACGAGCGGCCGTGCATGCCCGTAGGACCAGGAAGAGGTGAGTTGCGTTCAGTGACCTGGGGGGTTTCACACAGCGGGGCATCCCCAACTGGGGTGCCCCAGGGGAAAGGACCAAAACCCTGGATAGTCAAAATCTTGGGTTTTGGTCCACTTTAAATAGGCAAATGAATCATTTATTGCTGCAGATCTGCATGTTACACCTCAAAGAGGGACAAATGAGAACAATGAGGGACAGGGGGACTCGGACTCAAAAGAGGGACAGTCCCTCCAAATCAGGGACACTTGGGAGGTATGAGAATGGCCCCGCTGCCAGCTTAGCTGTCTGTAAGTAACAGCATGGCTTTAGCAGCACTCCAATCACTCTGAATAAGAGCCTATATTATATGTTTTCCCCCTGTACATACAGATTGCCCACATTAATCCGGACCTTCACCCTGAATAAGAGTCTATCTTATATGTTTCTCCCCTGTACATACAGATTGCTCACATTAAAAATCATCCTACCTGCATCTATTACATGTTATGAGCCTTTAAACATCCAAGATGGCGGCTCATGGAACATCAGGCAGCCTGCAAACAGGAATTGTCTTCTGACTGTGTTGCTCTGCATTCTGGGATTGCTGACCTTTTCCTGACCCCAGCTCTGCTCTGTCTGAGCAAAGCACAGCTATAATCCGCCCTCCTGTACTTTATCCTGCTCTCCTCCTGAGTCCTGAACAGAGTTGCAGCCCAGTGGGGGAAAGAATAATAACTAAGTGACTAAAAACGTAAAATATATTAATTTTAGATGCTGGGGAATAGTTTTATAAGGGTTTTGGCTTCTCAATAAATCATGGTGAAGGTCCGGTTTGAAGTCCCGCACCGTTCAGCGAAGTCTCACGTGATTTCGGGCGGCTCCATTGCATCTCATTGATGAGCACTCCTCAGATGCGAGATCAGGAGCCGCGCGCAGTGCGTCAGAAGGTGGCCCGGAATCTGAGAGACCCCGGGTGAGGTGAGTACGGGGAGGCCGATTCATTAATAGCGCCAGGTAGCGACAGATGAGCGCCAGTAGCGTTATTTTCACAGCGCCCGCTAGTATTCGCTGTGCTTGCCCATTGTTCGGCTGTTGATAGCGACTCAGTCGGTGTGCGGTAATGTTAAATACGGGGTTAGGAGTCGCTGTTTGACAGGTTCCGCGCTGTATGGGAGCGCATGACAGCGAATGGCCATAGCGAACGGCTCCCACCATATTCATTAACAAATCACGCTCAAAAAATTCTCGCGCTGTGAAATGCTTGTTTAAACCCCAGAGCGCTGGCGGCGATGGGTTAAAAGTAGTTTTTTAACCCCCAAACAACCATATTTTTGGTAAAAAAAAAAAACCACATGTTTTTACAAACATTTTGTAATATGAATACATTAATATCAGACCTGTAATATCAATTCTGCACAATTTTTTTTTTTTTTACCTTAAAAAAAATATCTAACATTGCAGAAGTGGTCACAGAATTTTTGCCATTTAAAAAAATAAAAAAAACATTAATAACAATTAATTAAGAATATTTAAAGATTGCTCCATTGAAATGCATTGGAGAGCGCCAGGTAGCGAGAGGTCATACCTGTCACTGTTCAAGGTCGGACGCTGGCGCTGTGGGCTGAGGCTGGAATAATGATGAATGAGTCGCTATCTGGCGCTATCTCAGTCGCTAAGCAGGATCGGCTTGATAAATGTGTGATTGTGGTGGGGAGCCGGCGTTCTCGTGGCGGTGAGCGTCATTACCGTTCGCTCACCATTCGCTACCTGGCGCTATCCCTTGTTAAATAAGGGCCTGAGTGCCCAAAGGTAAAACCACAGGAGATGGGGGGCTGATCAGTGAGGGGTTTGGGGGAGGTTTTAACCCCCGATGTCCCTCTTTAAATCTTCATTGGTTCACGCAGAAGCACAGTGTAGCAACCAAACCAAAAATCCCTCCCAATCCAGGAATAGTGCCTATACTATAGATGTACCCACCCAACCAATAACATACCTCCCAACTGTCCCTGATTTGGAGGGACTGTCCCTCTTTTTAGTCCATGTCCCCCTTTCCTTTGTTGTTCTCATCTGTCCCTCTTTGAGGTGTAACATGCAGATCTGCAGCAATAAATGATTCATTTGCCTATTCAATGTGTTTATACTGTTACACTCTATCTCCTATCCAATGAGGGGGTGTGGCTTAATCCATCCCTCAATTAGGGGGCGTGGCTTCATTTACATATTATGCCTCTATAAGGTGTAACATGCAGATCTGCAGCAATAAATGATTCATTTGCGTATTCAAAGTGTTTCTATTGTTGTAACTGTTACATCCTGTCTCCTATCCATCCCTCAATGAGGGGGTGTGGCTTCATCCATCAATCAATGAGGGGGTGTGGCTTCATCTATCAATCAATGAGGGGGTGTGGCTTCATCCATCAATCAATGAGGGGGCGTGGCTTCATCTATCAATCAATGAGGGGTGTGGCTTCATACATCACTCAATGAGGGGGTGTGGCTTCATTTACATACCACCCCTCTTTGAGGTGTAACATGTAGATCTGCAGCAATAAATGATTAATTTGTCTATTCAAAGTGTTTCTATTGTTGTAACTGTTACATCCTATCTCCTATCCATCAATCAATTAGGGGGCGTGGCTCCATCCATCCCTCAATGAGGGGACGTGGCTCAATCCATCCCTCAATGGGGGGGGCGTGACTTCATCCATCCCCCAATGAGAGGCGTGGCTTAATTTACATATTGTCCCTCTTTGAGGTGTAACATGCAGATCTGCAGCAATAAATGATTCATTTGCCTATTCAAAGTTTTTATATTGTAATTGTTACAACATATCTTCTATCCATCCCTCAATGAGGGGGCGTGGCTTCATCCATCCCTCAATGTGGGGGTGTGGCCTAATGTATCAATTGTCCCTCTTTCCCCCCCTTGGAAGGTATGCAGTTAAAAACTGCCGCCGAGCTCCGGTTTCCCTTCTTATTGTGCTGAAATGTGGCTGCGATGGGAAGTGATGGGAAGCCGCCAGACTGCGCGACACTAATGTCCAGGAACGCCATATGGCGTTTACGCTGTTGGTTACAGCACAGCTTGGAGGGGGGGGGCGCGGCTCCATTTACTGTACATCATCTTTACACTTCTGCTGTGTCAGCCCTTCATCCCCGCCTGTCCCCGGCCACATCGCAGGGACGTACATAGGTTTCACAGGGATTCAGAGCAAATGTAACGATGGGCTAAGAACCCAACATTAAAGTGGACCAAAACCCAGGATTTTCACTATCCTGGGTTTTGGTCCTTTCCCCTGGGACACCCCGGTCAGGGGTCCTCCGCTGTGTGAAACCCCCCAGATCGCTGAAGTCAACTCACCTCTTCCCGATCCTACGGCGCATGCGTGGCTGCTCATCCAATCAGTGCGCTTAGAGCCGCTGATGTTACGTTGTCTGTCAGGCTGATTCATTACTAGCGCCAGGTGAGCGTCTGTACAGCGGCGCTAAGAGCGACCGCTAGTGGTCGCTCTGATCGGACGTGAGTCGCTATTACAGAGCGCCTCAGTCGCTGTAGTAACATTGCCGGCATTGATGAATTTGATGTGTGAGTCGGTATAACACCAGTACAGCGCTATATGGGAGCAAACGGTAGCGACTGGTCAGTGTGAGCAACTCAAACCATATTCATCAAAAAACAGCCTCACACAGCGCCGGCGCTCA
Source organism: Gastrophryne carolinensis (assembly GCA_027917425.1). Classification (NCBI taxonomy): domain Eukaryota; kingdom Metazoa; phylum Chordata; class Amphibia; order Anura; family Microhylidae; genus Gastrophryne; species Gastrophryne carolinensis. Next base: position 510,414,877 of record CM051236.1, on the reverse strand, counting down.
AAATTGTGTCTCTGTAGCCCAGAGCGCCAGACGCTGTGTGATTAGTCTGTTTTTGAACACATATCCACCAGTAACAAAGCGAAAACATATGGAATGACATTGTTATAACATTATGACATTAACACTTTAATGCCAGACCTGTAATGACAATTCTGCATAAAAAACAAAAAAAAAAAACAAAAATGTTTTCAAAAATGTAATTAAATAGGCCAGGAGAGGTCACATGATGATTTGATACAAAACAAAACAAAAAAAAATAATAATAATAAAAGAAAACCCTGTTTAAAAATAAGAAAAGTAACGTCCATTGAAATGTATGGGAGAGCGATAGGTAGCGACAGGTAATACCAAGCGCTCTGAAAGCCAGAGCTCCGGCGCTATATGCTGAGCCTTCTGTGATGATGAATCAGACGCTACATGGCGCTGTTAGAGTCGCTCACCAGATTCGCTTTCATAAATGTGGTATTGCGAACAGCGCCCGGCGTTCACCTGCCGCTACCTGTCGCTATCCCTTGATGAATAAAGCCCTTAGTCCTCGTCTAAGGCCATCGGCCCCCGAGTGTGCTGACGGGCGCCTCCCCCGCTTCCCTCTAACAGGGAGTGTGCCAGCTATTCACAAATGCCCTGCTAGAGGGATAGCGGGGATGCGGCCACGACTTGCGCATGCGCCGTTGGACCGGGAAGCAAGGTAAGTGTATGGTGTGACCCGGGGGGGTTTCACACAGCGGGGCATCCCGATTTTCGATGCCCCGGGGGGAGGGAATCGATCAGCCCAGGAATCTTATGGATTCCCGGGCCGTTTGCGGTGGCTTTTAGTCCACTTTAAAGTCAGAAAAAACACATGACACCTGGCCCTAGATTCCAGACTCCAGGGCCAGGCAAAAGCCCAGGGGCATCCCGATTAGAAAAAAGCTCCACTGCTTAAAACCCGCAAGATCACCGATAATCTTACCTTCACTCCGCATGTGCGGGCCTCTGTCGGCATCCCCTGCATCACTTCATCTGATGTGCACAGCTGGAGGGCGGCATCCAAAGGTCATTCCATGCATTAATATGCACAGCAATCACATACCTCCCAAGTGTCTCTGATTTGGAGGGAATGTCCCTCTTTTGAGTCCATGTCCCCCTGTCCCTCGTTGTTCTCCTTTGTCCCTCTTTGAGGTGTAACATGCAGATCTGCATCAATAAATGATTCATTTGCCTATTCAAAGTGTTTCTATTGTTGTAACTGTTACACCCTATCTCCTATCCATCCCTCAATGAGGTGGCGTGGTTCCATCCAAGCCTTAATAAGGGGCGTGGCTTCATACATTGCTCAATGACGGGGCGTGGCTTCATACATTGCTCAATGACGGGGCGTGGCTTCATACATTGCTCAATGACGGGGCGTGGCCTAACTTAACAAATGTCCCTTTTTCCCACCCTGAAGAATTGGGAGGTATGCAATCGGTGCTGTCTGCAGCAGAGCATGTGCATAACCCATGGGAGCAGGGATCAGAATAGGGGCTCACACACATGGGGCATCCCATATCCAAATGCACAGAGCACCAGGGAAAAACCAGACACTGGCATCTTAGGGCCTTATTCATGAAGCTCTAGCGACAGGTAGTGCCTGTACAGCGGCAAGTAGTGTCAGGTAGCGTCAGGTGAACGCTGGACACGGCAGCAATTCCACATTTATGAAGCCGAATCTGGTGAGCGACTGAAACAACGCCATGTAGCGTCCGATTCATCATTATCCCAGGCTTAGTGTACAGCACCGGCGTTCAGCCTAGCAGAGCGCCACATCTTACCTGTCGCTACCTGGCGCTCTCCCATACATTTCTATGGACGATCCTTAAATCCCGTTTTTGATCCCAAAAAAAACACAAATCTTTCTGACATGGGCAAGAAAAGGGGGGATTTATCAGATGAGACCTTATAGAGCAACAGAGAACCATATCTAACACTTTACATCTTACCAGCTATAAATAAGGGGTCCTAGTCATGGAGACCCTACAGAGTGCCAAGAAGTCACACCTAATGAGGGACATCCTACCTGCTACTACTGTAGTTAACTGTCTTAAGCACAGAAGCCTAGCTAGATAGAAACCTACCCTGCCTGTGTCCTAATCATGGAGACCCTACAGTGTGCCAGAAAGTCACACCTAATGAGGGATGTCCTACCTGCTACTACGGTAGTTAGCTGTCCTAGTCCTAGAAGCCTAGCTAGATAGAAACCCTGCCCGTGTCCTAATCATGGAGACCCTACAGAGTGTCACATCTAGGGAGGGATTTCCTAAATGTTACTAGATGGTGGGTCTAGCCATTGAGGCCATACAATAAATCCTAGATGGCCTCGCCTATCGTGTTTTATCACACTGTACTTGCTCCTACTCTAGTTAGGGGCCCTAATTATGGAGGTCTTACAGAGTTCCACAAAGCCACACCTAATAAAAGCAGTCCTACCAGCTACTAAATAAAAGGGGGCTTTATCAGATGAGACCTTATAGAGCACCAGAGAACCATATCTAACACGCTACGTCTTACCAGCTATAAATAAGGGATCCTAATCATGGAGACCCTACAGATCGCCAGAAAGACACACTTAATGAGGGACACCCTACCTGTTACTTCTGTAGTTAACAACTGTCTTAATCACAGAAGCCTAGCTAGATAGAAACCTACCCTGGCTGTGTCCTAATCATGGAGACCCTACAAATCGCCAGAAAGTCACACCTATTGAGGGACGTCCTACCTGCTACTACTGTAGTTAACTGTCTTAAGCACAGAAGCCTAGCTAGATAGAAACCTACCCTGGCTGTGTCCTAATCATGGAGACCCTACAGCGTGCCAGAAAGTCACACTTAATGAGGGACTCCTACCTGCTACTGCTATAGTTAGCTGTCCTAATCACAGAAGCCTAAATAGATAGAAACCTACCCTGGCTGTGCCCTAATCATAGAGAACCCTACAGAGTGTCACATCTAGGGAGGGATTTCCTAAATGTTACTAGATGGGGGGTCTAGCCAATGAGACAAACGAGTCTTAGATGGCCTCGCCTATCGTGTTTTATCACACTGTACTTGCTCCTGCTCTAGTTAGGAGCCCTAATTATGGAGGTCTTACAGAGTTCCACAAAGCCACATCTAATAAAAGAGGTTCAACCCGCTACTAAATAAAAGGGGGACTTCATCAGATGAGAACTTATAGAGCACCAGAGAACCATATCTAACACTCTCTGTCTAACCAGCTCTGTCTAATCATGGAGACCCTACAGCGTGCCGAAAAGTCACCCCTAATGAGGGACACCCTACCTGCTACTGCTGTAGTTAGCTGTCCTAATCACAGAAACCTAGATAGATAAAAAACCTACCCTGCCCGTGTCCTAATCATGGAGACCCTACAGATCCCCAGAAAGACACACTTAATGAGGGACACCCCACCTGTTACTACTGTAGTTAACAACTGTCTTAATCACAGAAGCCTAGCTAGATAGAAACCTGCCCTGGCTGTGTCCTAATCATAGAGACCCTACAGATCCCCAGAAAGTCACACCTAATGATGGACGTTCTACCTGCTACTACTGTAGTTAGCTGTCCTAATCACAGAAGCCTAGCTAGATAGAAGCCTACCCTGCCTGTGTCCTAATCATGGAGACCCTACAGATAGCCAGAACGTCACACCTAATGATGGACGTTCTACCTGCTACTACTGTAGTTAGCTGTCCTAATCACAGAAGCCTAGCTAGATAGAAGCCTACCCTGCCTGTGTCCTAATCATGGAGACCCTACAGATAGCCAGAACGTCACACCTAATGAGGGACGTTCTACCTGCTACTACTGTAGTTAGCTGTCCTAATCACAGAAGCCTAGATAGATAGAAACCTACCCTGCCTGTGTCCTGATCATGGAGAGCCCTACAGTGTGCTAGAAAGTCACACCTAATGAGGGACGCCCTCTCTGCTACTGCTGTAGTTAACTATCCTTATCACAGAAGCCTAGCTAGGTAGAAACCTACTCTGCATGTGTCCTGATCATGGAGACCCCCCAGAATGTCACATCTAGGGAGGGATTCCCTAAATGTTACTGGATACTACAGTAGCAGTACTATAGCATAGTACTATATACTATACTACAGTACCTGCTCCTATTGTAGATCCGATGCTTGTCGTGGTGGTCCAACAGAGTTTCAGAAAGCCACTTCTAATAAAGGAGATCCTAAAGGTCATTAAATAGGGGGGTCTAGTCAATGAATCAATGAGGACTCAAAGAGTGCTAGATAGCCAAACCTAATAGAGGATGTTCTACCCACTATTAAATAGAAGAGCCCAATCAATGAGACATTACTGAGGTCCTTACTTATCATGAAGGGCCTACAGAGTGTCAGAAAGCCTGAGTATTTACCTAACCTGCATCCTTCTCAAGAAGGCCAGAGTGTCAGAAAGCCACATCTAAGAAGGATGTACTAAATGTTACTTGATGGTCATTGAGGCCTTACAGAGTGCTAGCTATGCCACAGATATTGAGGGACATCCAACAGTACCTGCTCCTACTGTAGATAGAGGTCCTAATCATGGCGGCCTACACAGGGACAGATTAAGTGTGGTGGAGGCCTCTGGGCACAAAATTTGGTGGAGGCCCCAGATACAGTATAAAATAATAGTCCAGCCAAGTAACTGATTGGTGGTTGTCTGGCACCCGCCCACTTACTGGAACAGATCGAGTCCCTTGTGCCACCCTTGTGCGTGTGCTGCTCCTGCTTTGCCATTCTGGGTGGGGGGTGGTGTAGTCGCCCGGCTGGTTCCCTGCATTGAGCTGCCAGCGGCTGTGCTTGGTGGCTTATGTGCAGTGACAGCTCTGCACCCATCACTGTAGTGTTGCTGGCGGCGGTTTTGCTGCTCCAGCCCCTCCGTCCTGCCCTGTGGTGGCTTTGGCTGCAAGTTTGCAAAAAGAGGCTTGCGCAGGCGTGGGGGGCCACCAATAGCTTTGTTGCCGCCCATCAGACCAAAGACCAAAAATCCTCATGGACCAGACCATAACCCAAAGGTTGGTTGGAGCCCCCTTTGCTGGGCAAGTGGTGGAGGCCCCGGGGCACGCGCACCTTTGGCCCTCCACATAATCCAGCCTTGCCTACAGAATAATAGATAACACTGATAAAGAACATGACCTGTCAAGCTGCCCGAAAAATCAAGTGCGTCCCATTAATTTACACCCTGGCACATTATCCAACCAGCGACATCATTATAAAACCGAGCTCCAGACATCAGAAACATTCTGCATTGACCTACAGCCGACGAGGTTGTTTCAATAAAAGTTAATGAGGGTAATTCATGAAGGGATAGCGCCAGGTAGCGCCTCGTAGTGGCAGGCAGCATCTGGTGAACGCCGGGCTCTGTACGCAAAACCACATTTATGAAAGAGAATCTGGTGAGCGCCTCTAACAGCGCCATGTAGCGTCACATGTATTATTACAGGCAGGTCAGTGTATAGCGCCTCTAACAGCGCCATGTAGCGTCACATGTATTATTACAGGCAGGTCAGTGTATAGCACCTCTAACAGCGTCATGTAGTGTCACATGTATTATTACAGGCAGGTCAGTGTATAGCACCTCTAACAGCGTCATGTAGCGTCACATGTATTATTACAGGCAGGTCAGTGTATAGCACCTCTAACAGCGCCATGTAGCGTCACATGTATTATTACAGGCAGGTCAGTGTATAGCGCCTCTAACAGCGCCATGTAGTGTCACATGTATTATTACAGGCAGGTCAGTGTATAGCGCCTCTAACAGCGCCATGTAGCGTCACATGCATTATTACAGGCAGGTCAGTGTATAGCGCCTCTAACAGCGTCATGTAGCGTCACATGTATTATTACAGGCAGGTCAGTGTATAGCGCCTCTAACAGCGTCATGTAGTGTCACATGTATTATTACAGGCAGGTCAGTGTATAGCGCCTCTAACAGCGTCATGTAGCGTCACATGTATTATTACAGGCAGGTCAGTGTATAGCACCTCTAACAGCGCCATGTAGTGTCACATGTATTATTACAGGCAGGTCAGTGTATAGCGCCTCTAACAGCGCCATGTAGCGTCACATGTATTATTACAGGCAGGTCAGTGTATAGCGCCTCTAACAGCGTCATGTAGCGTCACATGTATTATTACAGGCAGGTCAGTGTATAGCACCTCTAACAGCGCCATGTAGTGTCACATGTATTATTACAGGCAGGTCAGTGTATAGCGCCTCTAACAGCGTCATGTAGTGTCACATGTATTATTACAGGCAGGTCAGTGTATAGCGCCTCTAACAGCGTCATGTAGCGTCACATGTATTATTACAGGCAGGTCAGTGTATAGCACCTCTAACAGCGCCATGTAGTGTCACATGTATTATTACAGGCAGGTCAGTGTATAGCGCCTCTAACAGCGTCATGTAGTGTCACATGTATTATTACAGGCAGGTCAGTGTATAGCACCTCTAACAGCGTCATGTAGCGTCACATGTATTATTACAGGCAGGTCAGTGTATAGCGCCTCTAACAGCGCCATGTAGCGTCACATGCATTATTAGAGGCGGCTCAGCGTATAGCGTCGGCGCTCTAGCTTCCAGGGCCTGGTATCAATGGACGTTCCTTTTCTTCTGTTTAAACAGGGTTTTGTTATTTATTTATTATTTTTTTTCTCTCAAATCATTGTGTGACGTCTCCTGGCCTAGAAAGAGTCATTTTTGAAAACTTTTTAGATTTTTTTTGTTTTTTATGCAGAATTGCCATTACAGGTCTGGCATTAAAGTGTTAATGTCACAGTGTTATAACAATGTCATTCCATGTGTTTTCGCTTTGTTACTGGTGGATATGTGTTCAAAAACAGACTTTAATCACAAAGTGTCCGGCGCTCTATGCTACAGCGCCCAGCTTTAGAGCACCGATGCTGTGTGTGTGTGTCCTTTTTTTTTATAAGTATGGTGTGGAGCGCTGAGTGCCGGACGCACTGAGCTGGCGCTACCTCTCGCTCCCTGCAGGTCTGTACTGGTGTTAGAGCGCCCAACACACATCACATTCATCAATGCAGGCCAGGTTACTAGAGCGGCCGAGACGCTCTGTTACAGCGCCCGATATCCGCTTACAGCATCTACTAGTGGTCGCGCCGCTATATCATCTGCCGATACCTGGTGCTAGCAATGAATCAGCCTCCATGTTTCACAGCCGATGCAAAATCCAATTACACCTGAGCAGCAGTTCTTGGCCGCCGTATCGGCCCAGCGCCTTCCATTCCCTGTGATTAATTCAATTCATAAAGAGCGAGCCCCTCGGATTCCTCTGGAAAAATAAATGATGGCCCCGAGACGGGATGGGACTAGGAGTAAAAAAAAAATAAATAAAAAAAAAATTCTGAGGCTGACAATTTAGTAAGTAAATTGCTTTTTTATATCGTCGCATATTTAGAGAGAAAAATTACCCTGCTGGATCATGTGACCACACGGGCAATCTATCCCCGCACTGCAATATAAGCTCGGAGGGAGATAAAAGGCGACTCATGGGAAATGCATACCCCCCAAGTGTCCCTGATTTGGAGGGACTGTCCCTCTTTTGAGTCCGTGTCCCCCTGAACCTCGTTGTCTTCATTTGTCCCTCTTTGAGGTGTAACATGCAGATCTGCAGCAATAAATGATTCATTTGCCAATTCAAAGAGTTTATATTGTTGTAACTGTTACATCCTATCTCCTATTCATCCCTCAATGAGGGGGCGTGGCTTCATCCATCCCTCAATGAGGAGGTGTGGCTTCATCCATCCCTCAATGAGGGGGTGGGGCTTAATTTACATACTGTCCCTCTTTGAGTTGTAACATGAAATCTGCAGCAATAAATGATTCATTTGTCTATTCAAAGTGTTTCTATTGTTGTAACTGTTACAACCTATTTCCTATCTATTAATCAGTGAGAGGGTGTGGCTTCACCCATTCCTCAATGAGGGGGCGTGGCTTCATCCAGCCCTCAATGAGGGGGCGTGGCTTCACCCATCTCTCAATGAGGGGGCGTGGCTTCATCCAGCCCTCAATGAGGGGGCGTGGCTTCATCCAGCCCTCGACGAGGGGCGTGGCCTAATTTAACAAATGTCCCACCCTGAAAAGTTGGTAGTATTTATGGAAATGCGTTACAGTAGATACTTAGTTATACATTTTGTAAATCAGAGAATTTTAATAATATTTAGTGAAAATTCAGATTTATCCATCCATGTACTTGCATTTATTATATTTCTCAATAGGGGAGATTCAGAGCCAGGTGAGAATTCTCACTCCTTTTATTAGGAGAGAAAACCGCCATCAACTTTGTCCTTGTCTCCCAGATGTAAATTTTCACCTGGCTCTGAATCAGCTCCAGGGTAGACAATGAAAGTGAATGGCAGTTTTCCCTCCTAAAAAGGGGGTGAGAATTCTCACCTGGCCCAAAAAAAAAGAAAAAAGTGGGGGAGAAATGTCATTGAAAAGAGAGAAACAGAGGGAATGCAGAAAAGAGAGAAATATGAAGAGGATGTGGGAAAGAGAAAGATGGAGAGAATGTGAAAAAGAGAAAAAGAAGGAGGGAATGTGAGAAAGGAAGATGGAGGGAATATGGAAAAGGGAGAAAGATGGAGGGAATGTGATAAAGAGAGAAAGATGGAGAGAATGTGATAAATAGAGAAAGATGGAGGGAATGTGATAAATAGAGAAAGATGGAGGGAATATGGAAAAGGGAGAAAGATGGAGGGAATGTGATAAAGAGAGAAAGATGGAGAGAATGTGATAAAGAGAGAAAGATGGAGGGAATGTGAGAAAGAGAGAAAGATGGAGGGAATGTGATAAAGAGAGAAAGATGGAGGGAATGTGATAAAGAGAGAAAGATGGAGGGAATGTGGGAAAGAGAGAAAGATGGAGGGAATGTGGGAAAGAGAGAAAGATGGAGGGAATGTGATAAAGGGAGAAAGATGGAGGGAATGTGATAAAGGGAGAAAGATGGAGGGAATGTGAGAAAGGAAGGTGGAGGGAATATGGATACAGGAGAAAAATCGAGGGCATGTGATAAAGAGAGAGAGATGTTCTTGTCTTCCAGGTGTAAATTTTCACCTGGCTCTGAATCAGCTCCAGGGTAGACAATGTGAGTGAATGGCAGTTTTCTCTCCTAAAAAGGGGTGAGAATTCTCACCTGGCTCTGAATCGTACTTATTATCGAAATATTATTTTTTTATATATACTGTATTTTTCGTCCAATAAGAAGCCCCCCCCCCCCTCAAAAGTGGGGGAGAAATGTCATGGCATCTTATCAGGTGAATGTAAAAAAGAACAAAACAAACAAAAAAAGTTTAACTTATATGAGTCTGACGCGGGTCACGTCCCACTGTTGCACAGACCCGCGTGTGTGCGCACGCCGGCCCCAGAAGTAGCGGCGGCAGCCAGATCGGGGGCAGCAGGCAGGGTTTATTCACTGTCGCTTCTCCATCGGCTGGTCTCCCGGTGGGCACGGCACAGGTGCAAGGCCACATTGCTTATTGGAATGGGAGGGAAAATGCCACACTGCCTATAAGAATGGGAGGGGGGATGCCACACTGTCTATGGGAATGGGAGGGGGAAAATATATTCTAAACCAAATGTGCTAAAACACCATTCCAATAGGCAGTGTAGCATTCCCCCTCCCATTCCCCATATAGGCAGTGTGGCATTCCCCCTCCCATTCCCCATATAGGCAGTGCGGCATTCCCCCTCCCATCCCCATATAGGCAGTGCGGCATTCCCCCTCCCATTCCCCATATAGGCAGTGTGGCATTCCCCCTCCCATTCCCCATATAGGCAGTGTGGCATTCCCCCTCCCATTCCCCATATAGGCAGTGCGGCATTCCCCCTCCCATCCCCATATAGGCAGTGTGGCATTCCCCCCTCCCATTCCCCATATAGGCAGTGTGGCATTCCCCCCTCCCATTCCCCATATAGGCAGTGTGGCATTCCCCCCTCCCATTCTCCATATAGGCAGTGTGGCATTCCCCCTCCCATTCCCCATATAGGCAGTGCGGCATTCCCCCTCCCATCCCCATATAGGCAGTGTGGCATTCCCCCCTCCCATTCCCCATATAGGCAGTGTGGCATTCCCCCCTCCCATTCCCCATATAGGCAGTGTGGCATTCCCCCCTCCCATTCTCCATATAGGCAGTGTGGCATTCCCCCCTCCCATCCCCATATAGGCAGTGTGGCATTCCCCCCTCCCATTCCCCATATAGGCAGTGTGGCATTCCCCCCTCCCATTCCCCATATAGGCAGTGTGGCATTCCCCCCTCCCATTCCCCATATAGGCAGTGTGGCATTCCCCCTCCCATTCCCCATATAGGCAGTGCGGCATTCCCCCTCCCATTCCCCATATAGGCAGTGCGGCATTCCCCCCTCCCATTCCCCATATAGGCAGTGTGACATTCCCCCTTCCCATTCCCCATATAGGCAGTGTGGTATTCCCCCCTCCCATTCCCATATAGGCAGTGTGGCATTCCCCCTCCCATTCCCCATATAGGCAGTGTGGCATTCCCCTCCCATTCCCCATATAGGCAGTGTGGCATTCCCCCCTCCCATTCCCCATATAGGTAGTGTGGCATCCCCCCTCCCATTCCCCATATAGGCAGTGTGGCATTCCCCCCTCCCATTCCCATATAGGCAGTGTGGCATTCCCCCTCCCATTCCCATATAGGTAGTGTGGCATTCCCCCTCCCATTCCCATAGGCAGTGTGGCATTCCCCCTCCCATTCCCCATATAGGCAGTGTGGCATTCCCCCCTCCCATTCCCCATATAGGCAGTGTGGCATTCCCCCTCCCATTCCCCATATAGGCAGTGCGGCATTCCCCCTCCCATTCCCCATATAGGCAGTGTGGCATTCCCCCTCCCATTCCCCATATAGGCAGTGTGGCATTCCCCCTCCCATTCCCCATATAGGCAGTGCGGCATTCCTCCTCCCATTCCCCATATAGGCAGTGTGGCATTCCCCCTCCCATTCCCCATATAGGCAGTGTGGCATTCCCCCTCCCATTCCCCATATAGGCAGTGCGGCATTCCTCCTCCCATTCCCCATATAGGCAGTGTGGCATTCCCCCTCCCATTCCCCATATAGGCAGTGCGGCATTCCTCCTCCCATTCCCCATATAGGCAGTGTGGCATTCCCCCTCCCATTCCCCATATAGGCAGTGTGGCATTCCCCCTCCCATTCCCCATATAGGCAGTGTGGCATTCCCCCTCCCATTCCCCATATAGACAGTGTGGCATTCCCCCCTCCCATTCCCATATAGGCAGTGTGACATCTCCCCCTCCCATTCCCCATATAGGCAGTGTGGCATCTCCCCCTCCCATTCCCCATATAGGCAGTGTGACATTCCCCCTTCCCATTCCCCATATAGGCAGTGTGGCATCTCCCCCTCCCATTCCCCATATAGGCAGTGTGACATTCCCCCTTCCCATTCCCCATATAGGCAGTGTGGCATTCCCCCCTCCCATTCCCATATAGGCAGTGTGGCATTCCCCCTCCCATTCCCCATATAGGCAGTGTGGCATTCCCTCTCCCATTCCCCATATAGGCAGTGCGGCATTCCCCCTCCCATTCCTCATATAGGCAGTGTAGCATTCCCCCCTCCCATTCCCATATAGGCAGTGTGGCATTCCCCTCCCATTCCCATATAGGCAGTGCGGCATTCCCCCTCCCATTCCCATATAGGCAGTGTGACATTCCCCCTTCCCATTCCCCATATAGGCAGTGCGGCATTCCCCCTTCCCATTCCCCATAGGCAGTGTGGCATCTCCCCCTCCCATTCCCCATATAGGCAGTGTGACATTCCCCCTTCCCATTCCCCATATAGGCAGTGTGGCATCTCCCCCTCCCATTCCCCATATAGGCAGTGTGGCATTCCCCTCCCATTCCCATATAGGCAGTGCGGCATTCCCCCTCCCATTCCCATATAGGCAGTGTGACATTCCCCCCTCCCATTCCCATATAGGCAGTGCGGCATTCCCCCTCCCATTCCCATATAGGCAGTGTGGCATTCCCCCTCCCATTCCCCATATAGGCAGTGTGGCATTCCCCCCTCCCATTCCCATATAGGCAGTGTGACATTCCCCCTTCCCATTCCCCATATAGGCAGTGCGGCATTCCCCCCTCCCATTCCCATATAGGCAGTGTGGCATTCCCCCTCCCATTCCCCATATAGGCAGTGTGGCATTCCCCCTCCCATTCCCCATATAGGCAGTGTGGCATTCCCCCTCCCATTCCCATATAGGCAGTGTGACATTCCCCCTTCCCATTCCCCATATAGGCAGTGTGGCATTCCCCCTCCCATTCCCCATATAGGCAGTGTGGCATTCCCCCTCCCATTCCCCATATAGGCAGTGTGGCATTCCCCCTCCCATTCCCCATATAGGCAGTGTGACATTCCCCCCTCCCATTCCCCATATAGGCAGTGTGGCATTCCCCCCTCCCATTCCCATATAGGCAGTGTGGCATTCCCCCTCCCATTCCCCATATAGGCAGTGTGGCATTCCCCCACCCATTCCCCATATAGGCAGTGTGGCATTCCCCCCTCCCATTCCCATATAGGCAGTGTGGCATTCCCCCTCCCATTCCCCATATAGGCAGTGTGGCATTCCCCCTCCCATTCCCCATATAGGCAGTGTGGCATTCCCCCCTCCCATTCCCATATAGGCAGTGTGGCATTCCCCCTCCCATTCCCCATATAGGCAGTGCGGCATTCCCCCTCCCATTCCCCATATAGGCAGTGTGGCATTCCCCCTCCCATTCCCCATATAGGCAGTGTGGCATTCCCCCTCCCATTCCCCATATAGGCAGTGTGGCATTCCCCCCTCCCATTCCCATATAGGCAGTGTGGCATTCCCCCTCCCATTCCCCATATAGGCAGTGCGGCATTCCCCCTCCCATTCCCCATATAGGCAGTGTGCCATTCCCCCTCCCATTCCCCATATAGGCAGTGTATTCCCCCTCCCATTCCCCATATAGGCAGTGCGGCATTCCCCCTCCCATTCCCCATATAGGCAGTGTGGCATTCCCCCTCCCATTCCCCATATAGGCAGTGTAGCATTCCCCCTCCCATTCCCCATATAGGCAGTGTGGCATTCCCCCCTCCCATTCCCCATATAGGCAGTGTGGCATTCCCCCTCCCATTCCCCATATAGGCAGTGTGGCATTCCCCCCTCCCATTCCCATATAGGCAGTGTGGCATTCCCCCCTCCCATTCCCCATATAGGCAGTGTGGCATTCCCCCCCTCCCATTCCCCATATAGGCAGTGTGGCATTCCCCCTCCCATTCCCCATATAGGCAGTGTGGCATTCCCCCCTCCCATTCCCATATAGGCAGTGTGGCATTCCCCCCTCCCATTCCCCATATAGGCAGTGTGGCATTCCCCCTCCCATTCCCCATATAGGCAATGTGGCATTCCCCTCCCATTCCCCATATAGGCAGTGTGGCATTCCCCCTCCCATTCCCCATATAGGCAGTGTGGCATTCCCCCTCCCATTCCCCATATAGGCAGTGTGGCATTCCCCCTCCCATTCCCCATAGGCAGTGTGGCATTCCCCCCTCCCATTCCCCATATAGGCAGTGTGGCATTCCCCCTCCCATTCCCATATAGGCAGTGTGGCATTCCCCCTCCCATTCCCCATATAGGCAGTGCGGCATTCCCCCTCCCATTCCCCATATAGGCAGTGCGGCATTCCCCCTCCCATTCCCCATATAGGCAGTGTGACATTCCCCCTTCCCATTCCCCATATAGGCAGTGTGGTATTCCCCCCTCCCATTCCCATATAGGCAGTGTGGCATTCCCCCTCCCATTCCCCATATAGGCAGTGCGGCATTCCCCCTCCCATTCCCCATATAGGCAGTGTGGCATTCCCCCTCCCATTCCCCATATAGGCAGTGTGGCATTCCCCCCCTCCCATTCCCCATATAGGCAGTGTGGCATTCCCCCTCCCATTCCCCATATAGGCAGTGTGGCATTCCCCCCTCCCATTCCCATATAGGCAGTGTGGCATTCCCCCCTCCCATTCCCCATATAGGCAGTGTGGCATTCCCCCTCCCATTCCCCATATAGGCAATGTGGCATTCCCCTCCCATTCCCCATATAGGCAGTGTGGCATTCCCCCTCCCATTCCCCATAGGCAGTGTGGCATTCCCCCTCCCATTCCCCATAGGCAGTGTGGCATTCCCCCCTCCCATTCCCCATATAGGCAGTGTGGCATTCCCCCCTCCCATTCCCCATATAGGCAGTGTGGCATTCCCCCTTCCCATTCCCCATATAGGCAGTGTGGCATTCCCCTCCCATTCCCCATATAGGCAGTGTGGCATTCCCCCCTCCCATTCCCCATATAGGTAGTGTGGCATCCCCCCTCCCATTCCCCATATAGGCAGTGTGGCATTCCCCCCTCCCATTCCCATATAGGCAGTGTGGCATTCCCCCCTCCCATTCCCATATAGGCAGTGTGGCATCCCCCCTCCCATTCCCCATATAGGCAGTGTGGCATTCCCCTCCCATTCCCCATATAGGCAGTGTGGCATTCCCCCCTCCCATTCCCCATATAGGTAGTGTGGCATCCCCCCTCCCATTCCCCATATAGGCAGTGTGGCATTCCCCCCTCCCATTCCCATATAGGCAGTGTGGCATTCCCCCCTCCCATTCCCATATAGGCAGTGTGGCATTCCTCCCTCCCATTCCCCATATAGGCAGTGTGGCATTCCCCCTCCCATTCCCCATATAGGCTGTGTGGCATTCCCCCTCCCATTCCTCATATAGGCAGTGTGACATTCCCCCTTCCCATTCCCCATATAGGCAGTGGGGCATTCCCCCTTCCCATTCCCCATATAGGCAGTGTGGCATTCCCCATATAGGCAGTGTGGCATTCCCCCTCCCATTCCCCATATAGGCAGTGTAGCATTCCCCCTCCCATTCCCCATATAGGCAGTGTGGCATTCCCTCCTCCCATTCCCCATATAGGCAGTGTGGCATTCCCCCTCCCCCATTCCCCATATAGGCAGTGTGGCATTCCCCCCTCCCATTCCCCATATAGGCAGTGTGGCATTCCCCCTCCCATTCCCCATAGGCAGTGTGGCATTCCCCCTCCCATTCCCCATATAGGCAGTGTGGCATTCCCCCTCCCATTCCCCATATAGGCAGTGTGGCATTCCCCCTCCCATTCCCCATATAGGCAGTGTGGCATTCCCTCCTCCCATTCCCCATATAGGCAGTGTGGCATTCCCCCCTCCCATTCCCCATATAGGCAGTGTGGCATTCCCCCTCCCATTCCCCATAGGCAGTGTGGCATTCCCCCTCCCATTCCCCATAGGCAGTGTGGCATTCCCCCCTCCCATTCCCCATATAGGCAGTGTGGCATTCCCCCTCCCATTCCCCATAGGCAGTGTGACATTCCCCCCTCCCATTCCCCATATAGGCAGTGTGGCATTCCCCCTCCCATTCCCCATAGACAGTGTGGCATTCCCCCTCCCATTCCCCATATAGGCAGTGTGGCATTCCCCCTCCCATTCCCCATAGACAGTGTGACATTCCCCCTCCCATTCCCCATATAGGCAGTGTGGCATTCCCCCTCCCATTCCCCATATAGGCAGTGTGGCATTCCCCCTCCCCCATTCCCCATATAGGCAGTGTGGCATTCCCCCTCCCATTCCCCATATAGGCAGTGTGGCATTCCCCCCTCCCATTCCCCATATAGGCAGTGTGGCATTCCCCCTCCCATTCCCCATATAGGCAGTGTGGCATTCCCCCTCCCATTCCCCATATAGGCAGTGTGGCATTCCCCCTCCCCCATTCCCCATATAGGCAGTGTGACATTCCCCCCTCCCATTCCCCATATAGGCAGTGTGGCATTCCCCCTCCCATTCCCCATATAGGCAGTGTGGCATTCCCCCTCCCATTCCCCATATAGGCAGTGTGGCATTCCCCCTCCCATTCCCCATATAGGCAGTGTGGCATTCCCCCTCCCATTCCCCATATAGGCAATCACTACCGGCAGGGTTGTAGCTAGGGGGGAGCAGGGGGGGCACTTGCCCCGGGTGCAGCAGGTGAGGGGCGCCATTTCAAATCTTTGCCCTGGGTGCCAGAAAGTCTTGCTACTCCTCTGACTGCCGGTGTGTCTCATGTCACCCAATACAGCGGGCACCACCTGCATAGGGAATACTGATACTAAGCCCCTAGTGCAACTACTATGGGGCCCAGTCACTTGGGTGTGATGAAGAGATGAAGGGAGCGCAAAAAAGAGAGGGAGAAGGATGGACAAAATAAAGAGAATGATGGAGAGAATTGGAAATTAGAGAGAAAGATGGAGGGAATGTGGAAATTCGAGAGATGGAGGGAATGTGGAAAACAGAGAAAGATGGAAAGAATGTGAAAAGAGAGAAATATGAAGGGAATGTGAAAAAAGAAAGATGCAGGGACTGTGAGAAAGTGGGAAAAATGGAGGGGATGCGTGAAAGAAAGAGAGAAAGAAGGAAGGAAAGAAAGAAAGAAAGAAAGAAAGAAAGAAAGAAAGAAAGAAAGAAAGAAAGAAAGGAGTATGAAAATGAGAGAGAGATTGAGGAAACGTGGAAAAGACAGAAAGATGGAGGGGATATGGAGGAGAGGGAAAGATTAAGTGAATGTGGAAAACAGAGAAAGATGAAGAGAATGTGGTAAAGAGAGAAAGATGAAGAGAATGTGGTAAAGAGAGAAAGTTGGAGGGAATGTGAAAAGAAAGAAAGATGGAGGAAATGTGTGAAAGAAAGAAAAGAAAATAGAGGGGATGTGAAAATGAGAGAAAAATGGAGGAAATGTGAAACAATGAGAAAGATTGAGGGAATGTGGAAGAGAGAGAGAAAGATGAAGGGAATGTGAAAAGGAGAGAAAGATGAAGGGAATGTGAAAAGGAAAGAAAGATGGAGGGAATGTAGAAGAAATAGAGAGAAAGATGAATGGAATGTGGAAAACCGAGAAAGATGAAGGGAATGTGGAAGAGAGAGAAAAAGATGAAGGGAATGTGAAAAGGAGAGAAAGAGGGAGGGAATGTAGAAGAGAGAGAGAGAAAGATGAATGAAATGTGGAAAACAGAGAAAGATGAAGGGAATGTGGAAGAGAGAGAGAAAGATGAAGAGAATGTGGTAAAGAGAGACAGTCGGAGGGAATGTAAAAAGAAAGAAAGATGGAGGGAATGTGTGAAAGAAAGAAAAGAAAATAGAGGGGATGTGAAAATAAGAGAAAAATGGAGGAAATGTGAAAAAATGAGAAAGATTGAGGGAATGTGGAAGAGAGAGAGAAAGATGAAGGGAATGTAGAAGAGAGAGAGAGAAAGATGAATGAAATGTGGAAAACAGAGAAAGATGAAGGGAATGTGGAAGAGAGAGAGGAAGATGAAGGGAATGTGGAAGAGAGAGAGAGAGAGAGAGATTAAGGGAATGTGAAAAGGAGAGAAACATGGAGGGAATGTGGAAGTGAGAGAAATATAAAGGCAATGTGATAAAGAGAGAAAGATGGAGAGAATGTGGAAAATAGAGAAAGATGGAGGGAATGTGATAAAAAAAAAGAAAGATGGAGGGAATATGGAAAAGAAAGGAAGATGGAGGGAAAGAACCTTCTTTTGCTTCCTTGGCAAAACCGGGCCCTGTGATTGGCTGCTGATAGTCAAGTGGGGGGCTGTGAGGAATGGGGGCAAATATTACACTGCATTTTATCACTGATGCCCGGCATCGCCCTTTAAGGTTCTCTGTTCTAAGCAAATGTCTGCCATTACAAGGCCAGCAGGAAATGGGCATGGGGTCCTGACACTCAGGAAAGGCAGTTTGAGCTTCAAAGCCCCCCCCCTCCTGCTGCTCTCCTGCTGACTCTCACACCTCTAGCCTGAGAAGACTCCAGTTGGTCTGCAGCTAGCTGGACCCCGGCTGTGAAATTGTCACACCAAGGATGGGAGCCGCGGACAAGCGGCACCAACACAAGTCGGACCATAGCGGCGCCACCATGTGTCCCAGCACCAAGCCAGGTACAGAATCAGAACCGGCTCACAAAACCGCACACGGGGATAGGTTACTGAGGGCTCAGCAATAGAGGAAAACCAGGTAAATGGTGATCTAAGGTTCTGACCCACTTAGGGACCCCATTTCCGGACTCATCTGATGCCCGGCGTCCAGCCCAATAGTTTGGTGCCGTACCCAAAGCCATACGACCCCCCCTGCCCAAAGTTATAACATCTAAAGGGTTTTAGGGGCTAAGGCATGCTCCAGAACAGTGGGAGGTGACAACCCATCCCACAGATGGGAGGGGGTGGAGGGTAGACACCTGCTTAAAAGTAAGCCAATGGGGATGAGAGCAGGGTCATTCTCTGGATAGGGGTCTCACGGCAGCGTGCTGAAGGTGTCCGAAATCATCTGTAAGCGCCTCACTTACCTCTTGTGGGAGCTCCCCCATCACCACTACTCTGCAACTGCATATTAAGGTAACTGACTATTGGTTCTCTGTGTAACTCACTCTATCCTGTAACCTTCGCAGAACGGCATTTGTATAAATGTCATATTCCATCATAGCCAATAGTTATGCTAAATTTACTTGATTACTAAAACTAAATACAAAATTTTAACTTGAGTGATCTGTTAAACCAAGAATCTGTGTGTCCACAGGCTTTGGGCCTGGTATTCCTGATAGGAGGGACTTGGACAAGGGTTTTGGGGAACGCGGTCTGTGTGTCCGGAGGTCCCTGGTTGATAGTGGGATCACATGACCCGCGGTTCCCTGACAAATTGGTGGCAGTGTGTTGGGATAAGGCAAATAGTGTAAGTGAGTGTGAGCCCCATACTCTCATACACTAAAGATTACCAGCAGTGGCTTTTCTGTTGCTGGGATCTTAAGATCGGCTCAACACTAGGCAAATTCTGAGAGTGGTTACAGTAGGTTGTGTGATTACAACAGTGTGCAATATTTGTCAGTGACCAGCAGCTGCAGACATGGCAAGTGGCACCAGGGCCAGAAGCAGGGATGTGGCTGCTGATGTTACCCTGGGTGTGGAGGGGCCCAGCCAGGGCTCTCCCAGAAGCCAGTCACCAGCCCTCAGCATCCCGGAGGACCGTGCCCCGCCTGCCGGTCCCCCCAGCCAAGCAGGCTCAGACGCTCTCCAGCACGCTGCTCTGGAGACCGCGCCACCTATGAGGACCTCATTGAGGCTGCCGAGCGCCAAACGGAACACGAGGAATGCCGTGAACGCAAGCAGATTGAGGCTGCAGAACGCCGTGAACGCGAGCAAATTGAGACTGCAGAATGCCATGAATGCGAGCAGATTGAGGCTGCAGAACGCCATGAATGCGAGCAGATTGAGGCTGCAGAACGCCGTGAACGTGAGCAGATTGAGGCTGCAGAACACCGTGAGCAAGCTGAACATGCACACCAGCTCCAAGTACTGCAGCTAAAGCTTCAGCACCCTCAACCCATCACAGCTGGTGGCGGCCCCCCTGAGAACCAGGCCCCAAAGTTGCGTGCGGAGGATTTCCCCGTCCTGGACAAAGGTACAGATCTGGACACCTTGACTGTGCTAGCGTTCCATACGTCTTCAGCTAACACCAACCCACCCATACTCCCAAAAATAAAGGAGCCAGACAACCACTTCTTCGGAAATTGATGGAATTTTAATTGGCCACAGCCTCAACATAAAACAATAACAAATAACAATTAACGATGCACTCCCGATCTCCCCGATCCAGGTCTGAGATTCCAACACACCCTACCTACCAACAGAAGGGGGAGGGGAGGCGGCCCGAAGGCTCACCAACCTCCCGGAATCTAAAACAGAAGCCAATTCGTGAGCCTGGCCGCATCCCTCCTAGGCCTGGTAGCTCAACGGGGCTAACTGCCAAGATCCACCTTCACCCCTTCCCTTAGTCCCTCCCCTCCCCTTAAACTCAGTCACCTGTCCTCCTGGCCCATTTCCGCCGAAACAGCCGCTTCCTTGTAACCTACCCCCACTTTCCGTGCCATCTCAGACCCGAACCGAGCAGAGGAGACCGCCAAAGCTGGACGGCGCTGAAACCTTAGCGCCGCTCAGCCCGCCACCTCTCCACTGCCAATTCAATTCGCTCCTTAAGGAGGAGATTAAATAGATCTAACCCCAACCCGTTTAGATGCACCCCATCGGCCCTGTAGAAACCCCGAATTCCCTCTACCTCCACGTGGCGTGCACTCAGCCCTCCGTTTAATCTAACAAACCGGGCAATTGCCCTATTCACCTTGATACGCACCCGTTCTATCGCTCCTGGATCCCGCGCATGCCTCCACTCGTACCGGGGAACTATCTCAGACCAAATCAACACCACCCCGGGAAATTCCCCTAGAAAAAACAAGAGGTCCCTAGTGATTGATTTGATCAGCTGCCTCATTGGCACCTGGCCCAAATCATTCCCCCCCGCGTGGCACACCAACACCCCTGGAGGACCCCACTTCATTGCCGACTTCAAGACGTGCTCTCTCATGTCCCGCCACTTCAACCCCCTGATGCCGGCCCACACCAGCTTCGCTCGATCCCCCGAAATGCCGAGCTGTTCGCCGCTCCTTCTCACCGCCGCTCTCTGCGCCGCCCAAAAAACAAATGAATGGCCGACCACCAACACCGAGCACGCCGAGTCTAAAAGAAAATAACATTAGTAACGGTACCGACACTTCCCCCCCCCCCCCCCCCCCATGCTGTTACACCCGCTCAATTCTCCCTGGACGAATATAAGATATAAACCTTTTTGACTCCCATCTCCCCAGTTTTTTAACCAGGTCTACCGGCAACCCCAATCTCGCCGCCTCCGTCGCCGCTCCTATGCGAAAAGAGTGAGTGCCATACTCCCTGCTAGACAGCCCCATCACCGCTAAGCATTTCCGAAACACAGCCAAAAACTGGAAGCGCGACAAAAAAGTCCCATCCTCGTGTATGAACAATGGCCCCCCCGTAAGTGGCCTAACGTCCAAAAACCCCCTTAGCGCGAGAACCGGACAAGACACGTTCGGACCCAGCTGACCCAAAAATATGCTCACCCCCCTACCTTCCTGGTCAGTCTTTGACACGCGAATCCGAATCCAAACCCCTTCCCCCGCAAAAAACACATCATCCACCTGGAGGCCACCTGGCTCTCGCTTATTCCGGCTAACTAACTCCCCCACCCGTAACGCCCCGAAAAACGCCACCGAAAATGCTGCTTGGAAAAGCCGTACCTCAAATTCCGATGAACAAACCTGAGTAAGCCGACCCATGACCCCTTGTAAAATCTCCCAGGAAACCGGACGCCTCGTGTCCACCGTCTTATGCTCCCTGCGCCACCCCTTCAAAGCCTGCCTGACCCAAAACATTTTTGTAAAATCTTTCCATCCCATCAACTTACACAAAAAAGCAAGGGCCGCCAGTTTTTTGTCTATTACCTACGGGGACTCCCCCCCTGCTAATAGCTCCCCCACATACCAGACAAACAGGTCCCGCCTCTCTCCTTCCACGAGCGGAACACCAAACTCCCTTTCCAGCTCGAACCAGCGCCTCCACACCTTCGAGTAGCTCCCCCACGTAGAAGGCGCAACCGACCTCTGAATTAGCTCGAACCACCGGCTCAAACGATCTCCTTCAACCACTCCGGGCACACGTCGCCGACCGCGTTCGCCTTGGGCGCCAAGCTCCGAAACCGCTCCCACTGCAAACGAGAAAGAGCATCAGCCACCCCGTTCTCAACCCCCGGCACATGGACCGCCCTAAACCATATGTTACACCGCAGGCATGCCAGTACCAGCTGGCGCAACAATACGACGACTGGGGGGGACGATGACGTTTGAGAATTAACCGCCGCCACTACTGCCGTGTTGTCTGAGCGGAAACACACCGCCTTGTTCCTTAAAGACTCCCCCCATAACACCATCGCCACCACCAACGGGAACAACTCCAAAAAGGCCAGATTCCTGATCAGCTCTGACTCCGCCCACCTTCTCGGCCACGTTCCAGCACACCACCTCCCCTTCAAATAAGCTCCAAAACCTGCCGAACCAGCCGCATCCGTAAATAATTCCACCTCATCGTTCGATCTCATGGGATCCAACCAGTACCCCAGCCCATTGAACGATTTCAGGAAGGAGACCCACATCCTCACATCCTCCTTCAGCTCCGCCGTTAGCCGAATAAAATGATGCGGCTCCTTGATCCCAACTGTCGCCAACGACAACCGGCGCATAAAAACCCGCCCCATCGGCAACACCCTGCAGGCGAAATTCAGCTTGCCCAGTACTGACTGTAGCTGCTTCAGCCGAATCTTCCTAAGCCCAAGAATCCCTTCCAGCCCTGTTTCCAAATCCTGCACCTTGTCCGCCGGCAACCTGCAAACCCCTTCCACCGTGTCAATCTCAATCCCAAGGAACTTGATGGATGACGCCGGACCCTCAGTCTTCTCGTGCGCCACCGGCACCCCAAACCCCCGAAACACCTCCAGCATGCTTGCCAGGATGAGCTCGCACTCCCTTGATTCTGCCGGCCCGACACAAAGAAAATCGTCCAAGTAATGCGTTATGGACGCCCCCCCGACCTTCTCCTTCACCACCCACTCCAAGAACGAGCTGAATGCCTCGAAGTATGAACACGAGATTGAACATCCCATCGGCAGACAGCGGTCCACGTAATACCCCCCCTCGAAAAAACACCCCAATAAATACACACTCTCCGGGTGAACTGGCAACAGCCTAAACGCCGCTTCAATATCAGTTTTGGCCATGAGCGCCCCCGGGCCCGCTTCCCGCACCATTGCCAATGCAAAGTCGAAGGACGTGTACGCCACCGACGACAACTCCCGGTCAATGCCATCGTTGACCGATCCCCCTTTTGGAAAGGATAAGTGGTGAATCAGGCGAAACTTCCCCTTTTCCTTTTTCGGCACTACGCCCAATGGGGACACCACCAATCCCTCCACCGGCGGATCGGTAAACGGCCCCGCCATCCGCCCCAATAATACTTCCTTTTTCAGCTTCTTCCTCACCACCTCCGGGTGTAGCCTGGCTGACTTTAAATTTTTTACCGCCCCCCTTACCCCGGGAGGTGCCTGACATGGGATCCTAAAACCTTCCCTGAAACCCTCCGCCAGCAACTGCGCGGCCCGCCTATCCGGATATTTATTTAGCCACGGGAGCATCACCTCTCCTTTCACCGGCGTTATCCCTCTTGGCAGGGCCTTCCGGGAACCTCCTGAACCCCCCCCGCCCTTTTCTGAAACAGCGCCCAACGGAGTGATTACCCCCGCAGGCTGAGCATTCGTGCCGAAATTTACATCCTGTACCGAACTTACACTGGGAATCATTAAACGCCCAGCACACTCCCTTTCTTGTTGCCTCCGCCACCCCTGGAGTGGACGAGGTGGCGCCCCCCTGAAAGGGCGACGAGCTGGCCGCAGCAGAATAAACCCCCCCCCGGGAGTTCATAACCCGCAACCACAGCCCAATGTCCCTATGGTCCCAACCCAACTCGGCACACACCGACATCCGTTGTCGGAATTGCTCGTCGTACCTCAGCCATGCCATCCCCCCATAGACCCGATGTGCTTCCCATATGTTATCTAGGTAGCAGAACAGCGGAGAACAATTCTCTGGGTTCCTTTCTCCCACTACACTCGCCAGGATCGCAAAAGCCTGTAGCCAGTTCCCGAACGTCCTTGGGATCAACCTAAAAGCCCTTCTGTCCTCTTCCTCCTCTTTAAGGTGCTCCCTTCCCCTCCCCCATCTATCAGTTCCGAAACGTTCTAGAGGGAGCAGTGTAAAAATATCTATGTACTCCCGCCTCCAAATCCTCTCCTTAACTTCCGGCTTCAGGTGGCCCCCCAACGGGCCCTCAAAGCATATGTACGAGTGCCCCTTCGCCTGATCCGAAACTGATGCCCCTCTTTTTTCCCCCTCTGGACCAGGTCCCTTATCCACCCCCACGCCCCGATCCGCCGGCACTGCCCCTGTCTGCACCCCCGCCGGCCTGCAATCTCCAACCATCTCCCGGGGCACTCCCCCCCTTGCCGGCGCTGGGTCCCACACCCCCCGCGGGTCCACCGCCGACTCCAAACCTGTAGCCTCCCATCGATCCAATAACTCCCGCATACCTGTTATAAAACCCCCTAACCCGCCGGAACCACCCCCCCCCGGCGAGCCCCTCAAACCCCGAGTGCGACACGTTGTTGGATGCGCCGATCTGTAAAGGCTCACCTTGATGAATGGCCCCGTCGCTCGGGATGCCCTCCCCACGTCCGCTGTCCAGAGATCCGGAGCCCGACTGACCCCGGGTCCCGCCTCCTGCCGAATGTCCTGGCGCACTCCTCGACCCCGGTGCCGCCGCTGGAGCTCCGAACGAAGATCTCGTCTGACCCGCGCTGGACGCCGCAAGCCTGGCCGACTCAGCGCGAGCTTCTCCGGCCCATCGTCCTGATGCTCCGACCGCCGTTCCACTCCGGATCCCTTCCTGATCGGACATCGCCTGCTGGGAAAACAGAAGAGGAGAAGAGCCTGTTCGTTCCATGCAACCCACCCCCCGTGAGCTGGGACGCGGCGCTGGATCATCCGTGGCGCGGGGTGCACTAAAAGGAGTGGACGCCAGCCGTGCCAGGCCCGGGAGCGGCGATGCCAGCTCGAAAGGCCAAGCCCGCAGCTGGTCGGGGGGAGGGGTCGCTGACCCCCCCCGCCCCCCCCAGCGACCCTGAGAGGATGTGGGGTGGTGGCGCGCGGGACGCCGGGAATGGGGGGGGCATGGGGGGTGGAGAACGTGCAGGGTTCCGGGCATCCCAAACCGGGATACCCGAAGGGGCCAGGGGGTGTGCCGCTTGAGGAGCCCCCCATGCGTCAAAACCGGCGCTGGGGGCCCCTGTACTTTCCCTTGAGGGGGCCCGGCCAGCGTCCACCAGGACGCTGGGGCCCCCCCCACATTGTCCCCCCCTGTGAAAATTAGGGGGCCCTGTGGCATCAGAAAAGATGCCCAGGGCTCCCGCACCTGCCGAAAGGGGGGCCTGCCCAGCGTCCGGGCGGACGCTGGGGGCTCCCCGACTTTGGCCCCTATCATGTGCTGCATTAGGAGCCCCATAGGCGTCACCCAAGACGCCTGGGGCCCCTGTACATACATCCGGGGGAGCCCGGCCAGCGTCCACAAGGACGCCAGGGGCTCCCCCCCCGTGTCCCCCCCCCCTGCTTAAACTCTGAGCCCCGGAGGCGTCAGCACAGACGCCCGGGGCTCCAGCACCAGAGCAGGCGGCACCGCGCCGGCCGCCTGCTCGCTTCACTGTCCCGGCCGGGGCATAGCTCCGCCCCCCGCCTCTCTCTTGCTGCAATGGAGGGGGCGGAGCCTCTCCCTGCAGCCCGGCCGAGGACAGCACGGTGGGAGACGGCCCAGGATCCCGGCGCGCGCGGCCACTGCGGGACCGTGGCCGCGCCGCCGCACAAGGTGGGTTCCGGACCTTGGGGGAGGGGGGGGGAACTCGGGCCCCCGCAGCCCGCCGGGAGCGGGAGGGGGCCGCGCTCGCCTGCCCGGAGGGGCCAGCAGGCGAGCCCACAGCTACAGGGGGGCTCCCCCTCCGCATGGTGGGGGAGGGGGGCCCCGCGGCGGGAGGAGGGGGACGGACTCGGGCCTCCGCAGCCCGCCGGGAGCGGGAGGGGGCCGAGCTCGCCTGCCTGGAGGGGCCAGCAGGCGAGCCCATATCTAAAGGGGGGCTCCCCCGCCGCATGGTGCGGCGAGGGGGTGAGGGGCTGAGGCGGGCAACTGCCCGCCTCACCCAACGGGACCGCCCGGGAGGAGGGAGCGGCGGGGCGGGGGACGGAGACAACAAACTCCTCACCCAGTCCTCGCCTCGCCGCTCCACCTCCCGGCGCAGTAAAACCATCAGGGCTTCCATGGTAGGGGGCTGGACGGGCGTCAGTACTGACCGCACGTTCCAGCGAAGAGATCAGGGGCCAAAGAGGAAGAGGAGGGGGGGGCCTGCCCCTATATACTCCCCCCCCCCCTCCCCTGAGGTCACTTCCCCTGATCTCTTCCCCCAATCCCAAGGCTGGTCAGCTTCCAACAGGAAGCGCAGGCCAGTCATGGGGCTGCCAGCCCTAAAAGGGCCGGCGCCCTTCTTTCTGATGGCTTTTGAAACTGTTTGCCATCAATACCGTGTACAGGAGGATCAGTGGGTCAGGTACTTAACCCCTCGACTTAGGGGTAATGCCCTGGAAATCTTTGGGTACCTACCCAGCGAGACCGCCCTGAGGGGGTCAAGCAAGCTCTGATCCATCAATATAACCTTACCCCAGAATTTTATCGCAAGAAACTGCGGGGTTTGCGTCGTGGCCCCACCGACAGCTGGGCTGACCACATGAGGGCGCTACGGAGAACAGTCGAGCAGTGGACCACTGGCTTAGAAATCACTACCATACAGCAACTAAAGGAGCTGATTGCCACAGAACAGTTCCTCTGGATTTGCCCAGAGGATCTGCAGCAGTTTCTGCGTGACCGGAAGCCGAAAGAGCCTCAGCAACTGCAGCACTTGCGGATGAATACCAACACAACAGAGCCCCCGAGGCCCGGAAACCTACCAGCTGGAAAGTGGGTAAGCCGCCACCGGCATCTGTTGTCCCTGCCCATCAGCCCAAGGCCCCTTCCCCTACTTCTCTCTGTCACCACTGCAACCAACCTGGACACTTCAAGGCGACATGTCCTCAGCGCCAGCAGGGCCCCTCCCAGAACTCCTCCACGGTGCTGTATGTGGGTAGGGGTGCTGGGAGGTCCCGGGACAACTTTCAACTCATCACTGTGGGCCAAGCTGTGGCCATAGGACTTAGGGACACAGGCGCGGAGACGACTCTTGTGCGCCCTGAGATGGTGTCCCCACCGGACTTCACCCCCAGAAAGACTGTCTCAGTCTCCGGAACTGAGAGAGGTGCATCGGCACTGCTCCTTGCGAAGGTTTATTTGGACTGGGGTGCCGGGCGGGGTGTGCGGGAGGTGGGGGTATCGTCAAATATCCCTGCCAGTGTTTTGCTGGGGACAGACTTGGGGCAGCTAGTGTCTCAGTATGTGGCCACTGAACCCCTGAGGTCTGGTCCCCCAGAATGTAATAACATGTATACTCCAAGGTGTGCAATTAATATGAGTAATGTGTGTAACCTGCCTGCTACAGGGAATGTGGGGGTAGGAGGTATAAAGTGTCCTTCTTCCTCCCGGAGGAAGGAGGGTTACCCAGCAGCTGGGGAGGGAACTGCGACTGAGGTGAGGGCTGTTCCAGGAGACGTGGGACCCCTAGGTAAGTCCACATCGCAGGGTTTCTCCACCACTGGGTTGTCAGAGGGCCAGGTTGATCTGTCTGGACTGGCGCCTTGGATGGGAATGGAAAGGGGACAGGCCACAGCGCCTCCGGCCACTATCATGCATAGTGGGAGCGCTGGTAGCCCAGGGGCCCCGCGGGGGTCTAATGGCTCCCTTCCTCCAAACCAAGTGGCTGCCAGGGCCGACGGAGGTCCGGAGGGAGGTCCTGGGTAACAGACAGGGGATGGGATGGTCTCTTCTATTCCAACCACCCCACGTCCGGGGTTCCTGGCACCTCAACCCGAGGAGACCAGTCCAGGCCAAAAAGCAGTGGCGGTGGACCCTGCAGGTGGGGTGAGGGGTGTCCGTGGAGAGATGGGACCCCTAGGTAAGTCCCCACTGCAGGGTTTCATCACACCCAGGCTGTTAAGGGACCAGGGTGTTCTGCCTGAACCGGCAATTTGGGTGAAAGTAGTGGAGGAGCAGGTGCTATCTGGGACGTCAGCGGCTGAGACCACTGACAAGCACAGCAGGGGCCCAGAGTCCCCTCAGGGGACTAACGGCTCCTTCCCTTCCTCCCAGGAGGCTGCTGAGGCAGGCGGAAGACCAGAGGTGGGTCCCTGGAAACTGACTGTGGACATGGTGGTTCCGACCATGTCTAGGTGGAGATGTGGGGTAGCATCAGACACTGATGACCCCCAGAGAGTTCTCCCTAAACAGGAGATGCAGCTCCACTTGTGCCCAGACCCCAGAGGGGTGGTCTGGAGACAAGGGCGGCTGTACCCAATGATGGTCAAGCCAGGGTCACCAGGAGAGTGGCCTGAGGATCAGCAGTTAGTGGTTCCCTATCTGTCCAGGGCCAAGAAGTGCTGTGCCTTAGAGAGATGGACGACTGGGCGCATAGGAATCACCAAGAAGCAAGTGGGGCCTGACCTGGCTGCCCACTGCCATTGGTACCATACCTGTCAGAGGGTGGGGGTGGCAGGGCCAAGTCCCAGCAGCCCACCGAAATCTCTGCCCCACAGAAAGAGGTTCGTACCAATGGCGGTGGACTATGCCACCCAGGGCCCACGTTCAATGGCCTTGTCACCCACCGGGCTGACAGGGTGGGTACCGCCTCCGTCTCCATCCAGGGGACCCAGTTCATGGCGCTGGAGGTTAGGCAGGCACCAACTCGAGGCTACCTCCTTAAACAGTGTTGGCAACATGCACCAGGGTCCCTGGCTCGGGTAAAGCAGAAAGGGATGGGTTGCCATCAGCCGACTGTGAACAAGCAGTCCCAGCTATGGGCCACCCTACACCCCTTCCGAGAGTGGTCCAACCATTACTCTGGAGGGATGTGGACCGCAGTCTGGCACATAAATCCTGGAGGGGACCCCCTCAAGGTCCCACAGCAATTGGACCTTGGCCAAAATCCTCAACACGAGACAGCACTATGGCCGTGGTGGTGCCGCAGAGTCCTACAGAAAGGGATAGTGGGCACATGGGCGCACGGGCCAGCACCAGGAAGTGCTGCCCCTTAGCGCCCTCTTAGAGGGGGAGGTGTGAGAAAAGTGGGCAAATATTACATTACATTTTATCGCTGATGCCCGGAATCGCCCTTTAAGCTTCTCTGTTCTTAGCAAATGGCTGCCATTACAAGGCCAGCAGGAAAAGGAAGTCCATATATGGGCATGGGGTCCTGACACTCAGGAAAGGCAGTTTGAGCTTCAAAGCCCCCTCTTGCTGCTCTCCTGCTGACTCTCACACCTCTAGCCTGAGAAGACTCCAGTTGGTCTGCAGCTAGCTGGACCCCTGGCTGTGAAATTGTCACGCCAAGGATGGGAGCCGCAGACAAGCGGCACCAACACAAGTCGGACCATAGCGGCGCCACCATGTGTCCCAGCACCAAGCCAGGTACAGAATCAGAACCGGCTCACAAAACCGCACACGGGGATAGGTTACTGCGGGCTCAGCAATGAAGGAAAACCAGGCTTTGGGCCTGGTATTCCTGATAGGAGGACTAGGGTTTCTTGGGAACACGGTCTGTGTGTCCGGAGGTCCCTGGTTGATAGTGGGATCACGTGACCCGTGGTTCTCTGACAGGGGCACTCTTACTAAAGTTTCCTACTGGCAGAAAAATCCTT
This sequence comes from Gastrophryne carolinensis, assembly GCA_027917425.1. Taxonomy (NCBI): domain Eukaryota; kingdom Metazoa; phylum Chordata; class Amphibia; order Anura; family Microhylidae; genus Gastrophryne; species Gastrophryne carolinensis. Next base: position 510,385,470 of record CM051236.1, on the reverse strand, counting down.
ACTTAACACTTTGGGGGTAGAAAGGATTTCCCTTGTATTATTGCGTTTTCCTCCTGGCGGCCGGTGGGTCACTTCAGACACTGCTGTAGGGTGCAGATATTTCGGGTGCCCGTCGTGGGAAATTTCCCCACCGCAGTGTAAATGATACCCGCTCTGATTCGCACACCTCGCTGCTGCTGCCTCCAGGAGCCGGCCTGGTAATTATCTGTTCGGAGCGACACTTTAATTACAAGTCTTCCCGGCACACAGGAAACGCGTCTCCTCGCCCCTCAGACTGGTTGGCGGGGGCGCGTGTGTTAATTTGCATATTGTGTTACAAGATCATTTCACTGCTTTGCTGCATTTAGAAATATGGGCCTTAAAGGGAACCACCGACCCCCAGCTTTGATGCCCCACTGTGTGACACCCACTGCGTCTCCAGAGCAGGGCAGGCGTCAGTACTGGGCGTATCCGGGCAGGTGCCGGGGCCCCTGTGCCTTGGGAGGGTCCCACCTCATTCCCCCTACCCTGGGCAGCCCCTATGCAGGATGCAGGGCCGTGCAGTAACCAGAACTAAGGGTTGTCAGCCAGGGGCAGATTAGCAATTGGGGGAGATTTCTCATTCCCTATTTCTTTCCTTCTATTCTTTGTTCCTTTTATCTCTTTTTATACCATTACATTACTTTCTTTCTTCGTTCCATCTATTATTTGAGTCAGTCCTTCTATTCCTTTGTTTCCACTATTCCCTTCTTATCTATCTATCTATCTATCTATCTATCTATCTATCTATCTATCTATCTATCTCATACCTATATATCTATCTATCTATCTCATACCTATATATCTATCTATCTATCTATCTATCTATCTATCTATCTATCTATCTCATACCTATATATCTATCTATCTATCTATCTATCTCATACCTATATATCTATCTATCTATCTATCTATCATCTATCTATCTCATATCTATCTATCTATCTATCTATCTATCTATCTATCTATCTATCTCATATCTATCTATCTCATATCTATCTATCTATCTATCTATCTATCTCATATCTATCTATCTATCTATCTATCTATCTATCTATCTATCTATCCCATATCTATCTATCTCATATCTATCTATCTATCTATCTATCTATCTATCTATCTATCTATCTATCCCATATCTATCTATCTCATATCTATCTATCTATCTATCTATCTATCTATCTATCTATCTATCTATCACATATCTATCTATCCAATATCTATCTATCTATCTATCTATCTATCTATCTATCTATCTATCTATCAATTATCTATCTATCTATCTATCTATCTATCTATCTATCACATATCTATCTATCCAATATCTATCTATCTATCTATCTATCTATCTATCTATCTATCTATCTAATATCTATCTATCTATCTATCTATCTATCTATCTATCTATCTATCTATCTAATATCTATCTATCTATCTATCTATCTATCTCATATCTATCTATCTATCTATCTATCTATCTATCCAATGTGGCATGGATGGGTAATACCCCTGGTAGTACTATCATTTCATTCACTTCTTCCGCCACCAGTTGGCAAATGACCAATGCACAAAAGCGACATTGCACAATGAAGCCTGATGACTTTTATTATGTAAATGCAGTATATATATATATATATATATATATATATATATATATATATCAATGAAACTCTTCATTATAGTGTAACAAGCAGAGCATGAATGCTCTTACACTGTAAAAGCCGCCAGCTACCTGCTGTGCGTTGCATTGTACACATCTAATTCTTTTGCTGCTATACATTGTAAGAAGGGCGCCCTGTTATGAGTCTGCTATTATAATGTAAACAACTCACAGCTGACTCACAACTTTCTGCAGTGTTTGAGTGCTTTCGCCATTCCAGTGTTGCAATGGAGAGATTACAATGAAGAAGGCATGCGTAGCCCAGGGGGGTACATGGCAATATTCAGGGGTGAGCCAACAGGGGAGTCTTGCGGGTCTGGTATATTATTTTAACTGTCAAAACTGAAATTATTTCTTGCTTTAAAAAGTGCTACAAGGCCTGATAGCTACTTATTATCATCTCCTCCTTGGGGGGCACTCCTCCTGCTTGTCCCTAGGGGTTACTTGGCTTAAAGTGGACTATCCTGGGTTTTGGTCCTTGCCCCCGGAGCACCCCGATCGGGGATGCCCCGCTGTGTGAAACCCCCCAAGAACAAACTCGCCTCTTGCCGGTCCTACAGTGCGCTCAGATCCGCTCCCGCCCCTTTGTCAAACAGCTAGTCTAAGGTGAGCGGATCTGAGTGTCCTGGCTTGGGCACGTGTCCTGCTAAAGGGATAGCAGGGATGAGGCCGCTGCTCGCACATGCAGCATTGTAGGGAATGTAGGTGAGTTTATGGGCGACCTGGGGGGTTTCATACAGTGGGGTATCATGATTTTGGTTGCCTGGGGGAGGGAATCAATCGGCCTGGGCAGGGCCAGCTCCAAGTTTATGTGGGCCCTTGCGCGGCATGGTCTCAGTGGGCCCCTTTGCGGTGGAGAGTCGCGAGTCAAGGGGATTCTGGTCAGGGGGTCTAGAAATTCCATGGCCAAAACTAAGAAGGGCTGCTTGGCCTCCAACCTCCCATTGGAGCTGTTATTTAGTGAGTCTCACATAGCTGGCACTTAACGGTAGGAGAGGCTACTACGTGAGACTCACAAAGCTCACGAAGGGTTATCACATTGTGCAAGCCGTCAGTGGGCCCCCCTGGGGGGCACCCTCGTTAGCTATCCGGGCTTGCCGGGGGCTGACGCCGGCCCTGGGAATCTTTTAGATTCCTAGCCCTATCCCCATGGGTTTTGGACCACTTTAAAAAGGTTGAGGACCACTGCTCGAGACACTAGGCTGGTCATGTCCATGACTTAATACATGCTGCTGGCATACGACTGACATACGAGAACCTCTCCAACCCAACACAAAAAAATGTGATGGAAAGGAATTCCGGCCCTCCACCAAAAGGATTGCATTTATGAGAGACAGACAGGAGGCCCGGGACACAGGTCTCATTTAAGTTCCCTCAAAAACCATGATAGGATCTATTGAGAGGAGAATGTAGGGCAGAGTGTTTTGTCTCTTACATCTCGTAAAAGACAAAGGAGTGGTGGCAGCAGGTAATCCCATCATGGCTGCTATGAACCACAAGAGTATTTAGACTGAACTGTTCCTTTAAGCGCTTGAGCGAGGTATGGGAAATATTACGTATCATTTTCTGATACTCCGGCCCCATTGCATTCATCTTCCTTCTAGCACATATCACCCTCTCCACAACCTTCCGCAGTCACGCCATCTGCTAGAACAGAGAGGTGACAATTCTCACACAAGTCCCGTTCTCGGAGAGCTGTGCCGGTATTGCATCCCAGCTTCAAACATCATCTTCTATTGATGGCCACATGTCCTGGTGTTGCATCCCAGTTTCAAATATCACCTTCTATTGATGCCCACATGTCCTGGTGACGTCATGATGGCATCAGCCAAGAGTTTCGAACTCCGACCTTTAGCCTGGCTATTTATTCTGTCTACCAGTGTGTATCTGTCTAGCAATCTTTCGCTGATGAAGGGGGGACTATGACACCCCGAAACATTGGACATCACAAACTGCATGTTATCGCTTTTATGTTTCTGCATGATTTTCTAATACAGTTCTTCGGTATATTTGATACCAAGTGCCGGCCTTTTAGACTTACAAAGACAATCCCTGTTGCGTTTCACTGTCTGAAAGAAAGACAGAAAGTCGCCTCCATAAACCTGCCCCATGTGGAGAGCTACTTCCTTTCCACACTCTTGAGAGAAGTGTCTTCAGACGACCGGTGCTGAGACAGAACCAGGAACTAGCCACAGGCCAAACACAGAATAAGAACAGAGACTTTTCTGTAATGGGTTCAGACACGGAGATATGGAGAGTTCCCGCTCTTGGATTCAAGCTCAATGGCTTAACACCAGAAACAGGGTCCTGCTCCCCTCCCAGCCAAACTTATGACCCAAAAATTGTTCTTTCAGTTGGAGGTGGGGAGTGAGGGGCCCCAGCATAAAGGCAGGCCTGAGGCTGGGCACTTGGGTCACTCTTGAGAGAACTGTCTTCCTACGACCGGTGCTGAGACAGAACCAGGAACTAGCCACAGGCCAAACATAGATTTAGAAAAGAGAGATGAAGCCACATTAGCTTGTTCATTTCTGTAATGGGTTCAGAACCAGAAATATAGAGATTTCCCATTCCTGGATTCACCAGATGCACAGCATCATGCCCAATGCTTTAACACCAGAAACAGGGTCCCATGACCTTCCCAGCCAAAGTTATGAACAAAACATTGTTCTGTCAGTTTTCTGGCTGTGAGCTACGAGGTGGGGAGTGAGGTGCCCCAGCATAAAGGCAGGCCTGAGGCTGGGCACTTGGGTCACTCTTGAGAGAACTGTCTTCCTACGACCGGTGCTGAGACAGAACCAGGAACTAGCCACAGGCCAAACATAGATTTAGAAAAGAGAGATGAAGCCACATTAGCTTGTTCATTTCTGTAATGGGTTCAGAACCAGAAATATAGAGATTTCCCATTCCTGGATTCACCAGATGCACAGCATCATGCCCAATGCTTTAACACCAGAAACAGGGTCCCATGACCTTCCCAGCCAAAGTTATGAACAAAACATTGTTCTGTCAGTTTTCTGGCTGTGAGCTACAAGGTGGGGAGTGAGGTGCCCCAGCATAAAGGCAGGCCTGAGGCTGGGCACTGGGGTCACTCTTGAGAGAAGTCTCTTCATCCGACCGGTGCTGACAGAGAACCAGGAACTGGCCACAGGCCAAACACAGAATCAGAACAGAGAGATGAAGCCACATCCACACTTAACTTTCTCATTTCTGTAATTGGTTCAGAACGGGAGATTTCCCATTCCTGGATTCACCAGATGGATTCACCATCATGCCCAATGTGTTAACACCAGAAACAGGGTCCCGCGACCTTCCCAGCCAAAATTATGAACGAAACATTTCAGTCAGTTTTCTGGCTGTGAGCTACGAGCTGGGGAGTGAGGGGCCCCAGCATAAAGGCAGGCCTGAGGCTGGGCACTGGGGTCACTCTTGGGGTCTTCATCCGACCGGTGTTGAGACAGAACCAGGAACTAGCCACGGGCCAAACACAGAACCAGAACATAGAGATCAATCCACATCCACACTTAGCTTTTTCATTTCTGTAATGGGTTCAGAACCGGAGATATGGAGATTTCCTGTTCTTGGATTCACTTGATGCGCGGCATTATGCTCAATGGTTTAACACCAGAAACAGGGTCCCGCGACCCTACCAGCCAAAGTTATGACCGAAACATTGATCTGTCCATTTTCTGACTGTGAGCTAGGAGATGGGGAGTGAGGGGCCCCAGCATAAAGTCAGGCCCGAGGCTGGACACTGAGGTCTCTACTTGTAGGGAAGTCACGTCATTCCAATTGGACCAGAAACCTGCAGGCCATCCCCATGCTTTCCTGGGTGCCCTGATCCATTACATATCGTCTGTCTTGCTAAATCTGACTTGTCTGTACTGTTCTGTTTGTAATGATAACTGTGCGCTAATCGGATTAAATATATAATTTAACCTGACCCTCTGATTAGCCACCAGCAGTCATGTGGGGTGACGAACCAGTGGAGGGATTGCTGAAGTGGATAAGTAGTGTTTTCACCCGGCATCAGGATTTAAGGGAGCTATAGGTGGCAGTGCAAATCAAATAAAGACTACCCACTGCTACGGTTACCGGCCGCTACTGTCATTTTTGACTATTAGTCTGGTTTAAGGGGAATCATTTTTGTTCTGGAAAGGGTTAAATGCTCTTCCAGGTTGTTTGATTCTATTAATCCATGGGTGTCACTAGGATTAAAATGTGACATTACGGGAACAACGATTGGGATTCCCGTTTGGTAGACACAACTTTTTTATAAAACACTTCAATTTTGTTGGATAGAGACACATTCGAAATGTGTTAACACAGGGCCGGAGGGCTTTCCAGGCTTAGCTATGGGGGACTGTGACCTTCACTCTTCCACGTTAATCTATGGATCAGATGAATGGTTTTGGGGGGGACACTGACAGCAATTTTGAGTAACTGTCTTTAAAGGTATTTGATCATTGTTAGGGCGAGCGCTGCACGCCCGTCTCACAGCAAGTCACTTACCTCCATGGCTGCATGCAGCCGTCATCCATCTTGCAGCACTTCCCTCACCTCCATGGCTGCATCCAGCTGCCGCCCTTCCCCCCATGCTTCCTCCTCGCATGCTCAGGTGCACGCACGTCTCCGTCCACTAGAGGGCGAGCGCACTGGATTCCTGAGATTTAAAGGGCCTGTACAGCACTGATTGGTGTTTGGTCAATCCTGCATCCTCTTCCCCTATTTAAAGAGGCACTTCCTTTCCTTCAGTGCCGGATCGTGGTCTCGCCATGCTTGTTGAAAGTCAGACATTCTTGGATTGCTCACCCGTGTACCGACCTCTGCCTGTCCCCGACTCTGAACCTTTGCTGCCTGCCCCGACCTCGGCTACTCACCTTTTCCGCGAACCTGTGCTGCCAGCCCCGATCTCTGCCTGTACTTACTACGCCTTTTGCCTGCCACTTGTGTACCTCGCTGAACCTCGGCTGACTGTGGGACTGGGCCGCTGTTGGGGGGTAGCGACCTGGGGGTCACTCGCCGCACAAGACCAACCTGCCTTGCGGTGGGCTCTGGTGAATACCGGTGGCCTCTTAGACTCCGCTCCCCTGACACGGTACCCGCCATCGGTCCCACAGTTAAAGCGGATCCACACCCGAGTCCGCTCCACCCGGTCTGTGACAATCATGATATTCGTATCTAACGAAACATTGTGCTAAAATCCAATGTCAAGGGTTATAAATATAATTGTTTTATAGCAAGATAACTTTTTGTTTTTGGCAAACAAAAACATTTTTCTCTTAAAAAAATTAAAAATTAACATTTCCATTCATAAACACATCTCTAATTAAAGTGGACCTATTACCTCTAAGCTGACTGAATAGTGTGCCGGACGGCCCCGCTGTGTTTGTGTGATAATAATAGGTGAAATGGCAACCTGGCCGCCATCTTGTCCGCCATTTTGTCTAGGTCTTGTCCGCCATTTTGTATAAATGTTATTACCATCCACCATTTTGTGTTCTAAGATGGATGCCACTGGCAGACATTTTGTGATCAAAGTGTTATAACATAGCAAATGTAAGCCAGGAATATGCCCTGACATGTCCAGAATGTGAAAAACAACTATCATATAGCAAATTTAAGTGAAAAACATGTTTACCAATGTTTTAAGTCAAAAACAAGTTTTTCAAAAGTGAGTTTAAGATGTGTTTTCTAAAGATAAGGTTGAAAAACATGTTTACTAGAGTTTTAAGTCAAAAACATGTTTTTCAAAATGTACAGCTGTGACGTGGCGTGGGGGGCTTATCGGTATAGCATATGGATTTGTGACATATGTTCCTTGCTTATCTTACCTGGGAATTTGGCCAATTCTTGGGTGAGATAGGTATGGAAGATTAGATAAACTCTTATCAAGAAACAGGTTGCTTTCACCCCTTGGAGTTTGGCCAGCTTTTTGGGGTGACAGCGACATAAATATGAGGGGTGTTCCACTACGAATCAGGAGACTCGAGCTGTTGACGAGGGACGTCTGTCATGGACAGTGATCTGTGGGGCTGTTAACCCACTGACCTCCCAAACTCATCCTGATCTCGCTGTGCCACATCGCATCGGCCGTGGAGCTCCTCAGCGACCAGGACTCATGATTAACCATATGCATGCTGGGTAAGTAAGCCAAACATTCCATGGAATAGTTGTTGATTATGTTTAGATGTATCTGAAGGATATAGGGTACAGTTTGAAATAGATGAGAGGTACCATTAAGCAGTGTTGATTAAAGCTATGATTAAGTGTTTTCATGTTCTGTGTTATTGTATAAGAGGCCGATTCATTAATAGCGCCAGGTAGCGACAGATGAGCGCCAGTAGCGTGATTTTCACAGCGCCAGCTAGTATTCGCTGTGCTTGGCCGGGGTTTGCTTGTTGACAGCGACTCAGTCGGTGTGCGGTAATGTTGAATACGGGGTTAGGGGTCGCTGTTTCACAGGTTCCGCATTGTATGGGTGCGCCTGACAGCGAATGGCCAGAGCGAACGGCTTGCTGCAGATTCATTAACAAATCACGCTCAAAAATTTCTCGCGCTGTGAATTCCTTGTTTAAACCCCAGAGCGCTGGCGGCGATGTGTGTAAAGTAGTTTTTAACCCCCAAACAACCTTTTTTTTTATATGTAAAAATTATACAAGTTTTTCAAAACATTTTGTAATATGAATACATTAATATCAGACCTGTAATATCAATTCTGCACATATTTTTTTTTTTTTTTCCTTAAAAAAAAAATCTAACATTGCAGAAGTGGTCACAGAATTTTTGACAGTTAAAAAAAAAAATAAACACAAAAAATCAATTAATTATGAATATTTAAAGATTGCTCCATTGAAATGCATTGGAGAGCGCAAGGGAGCGACAGGTCATACCTGGTGCTGTGATGGGATTAGTAGCGGCGCTGTTCGTTGCAGTCGGCTACATGATGAATCCCGCGCTAGCTGACGCTCTCGCCGGCGCTAGCCTCATTTAGCGTGATAAATGCGTCATTGTGACCGCCGCCGGGCGTACTTGAGTCGGTAGCCGCCGTTAGCTGGCGGTACCTGGCGCTCGTCAGACACTACCTGGCGCTAGCTCTTGATAAATAAGGGCCTAAGTGTTATGCTATTTATGTGCTTTAAGCTGTCATTATATCTTTGCTATTATTAAAGTTATATTTTACAACACTTTGGAGTTGTAGTGCTTCCTTCGGGGGCGGGAATCCGAACAAGGGTCCTGGCTTGTGGGCCCCTTACCAATTGGGAACGTCATATCCTGTCGGCTATTTCCGATTCCGGTTCTGGCTGATCCAATTGGCAAAACAGTTTGGCAATCACCTATGTCCTAATGGCCGCTGACGCATTCCCAGCCTCCTTGCAGCTGTCCCGTGCTGGGGCTGCACAGGGTTGGGATGCGGCCGATCCCGCTCCTTATACCGCCGCTCAAATCAATGCTTTATGCCATGCATTAGTATGTACTACACGAGTAAATAAGGATGATCCAGAGACAAGAACCTATTACCTGGATACTAAAAATCCACTTTAAAATGTGTTGATACATTTCTTTTTTTAAATATTTTATGCCTATAATATTGATGTAGGAGAGTATTTTTTAATTTTAATCTTCCATCCATTAAAAAACTCTACTTTTTCATCTTATAATTGGTGTTTTAAAAATGAGAAAGCTATTTGTTATTAGATTTAGATTTATCTCCTTTTGTGTGTTAATCCAAAAGCTTTAACACTAAATGGGTGGTTATGCATTTATCATCAATGACATCACCAGATTAAAGCACCACAATATACTGGAGATTATATGGGAGTGGAATGATATACAGTATGGGCTATGAACCTATAGTAGCTGAAGTTCCTTGCATATTATTTACTGAGAAGACTTAGGCCCTTATTCATCAAGCGATAGCGCCAGGTAGTGTCTGACGAGCGCCAGGTAGCGGCAGCTAACGGCGACTACCGACTCAAGTACGCCCGGCGACGGTCACAATGACGCATTTATCAAGCAAAATGAGGCTAGCGCCAGCGAGAGCGACGGCTAGCGCGGCATTCATCATGAAGCCGCCTGGACCGAACAGCGCCGCTGCAAATTCCCTCACAGCGCCAGGTATGAGCTGTCGCTCCCTGGCGATGTCCAATGCATTTCAATGGAGCAATCTATAATTAATCATAATTAATTGGTATTATTTTTTTTTTATATTTTTTTAATGTCAAAAAATCGGAGACCACTTCTGCAATGTTAGGATTTATTTTTAAGTAAAAAAAAATAAATAAAAAAATATGTGCAGAATTGATCTAACAGGTCTGAGATTAATGTATTCATATTACAAAATGATTCTAAAAACATGTATAATGTTAAATTCAAAAAATATGGTTGTTTAGGGGTTAAAAACTAGTTAATACACATCGCCGCCAGCGCTCTGGGGTTTAAACAAGGAATGGACAGCGACAGCACATTCGGAGCGTGATTTGTTGATGAATATGAAGCTAGCCGTTCGCTCTGGCCATTCGTTGTCAGGCGCTCACATACAACGCTGGACCTGTGAAACAGCGACCCCCCAGCCCGTATTCAACATTACCGCACACCGACTGAGTCGCTGTCATCAAGCTAATGCCGGCCAAGCACAGCGAATACTGGCTGGCGCTGAAAAAATCACGCTACAGTCGCTCATCTGTCGCTACCTGGCGCTATTAATGAATCGGCCTCTTATTCTGTTTCAGTCATTGAACCATTAAAAAAGAACATTATTTTATTTTACAATTGGGTGTTCAACCCTTTTTGTTGTATTTCTTTTCTGTATTTTTGCCTCTTTTTGGGGTGTTAAACCAACAGTTTTAAAAGCAAAGGATTGTTATACGTTTATAATCAATGACATCACCAGCCTGAGATTAAAACAACACAGTTTACTGGAGATTATCAGGGAATAATGTTCGAACTATAAACCCAGACCAAGTACTTCAATTCAATCGAACTTTAAAAAAAATATATATTTTTTTTATTTGAGTGTTCAAAGGGAGAAGACTTTTTTTCTGTATTTCTATTTGTATTTTTACATTTTTATATTGGGTGTTCAAAGTGATAGAACTAGTTATTCTTTTCTGTATGTGCGTCTCCTTTTTGTGCGTTAATCAAAAAGTTTTAAAAGTGAAGGATCGTTATACCTTTATAATGAATGACATCACCAGTCACAGATGGGGAGGCTGATTTATTAATAGCGACATGTAGCGACAGTTGAGCGACTGTAGCGGTATTTTCACAGCGCCCGCTAGTAGACGCTGTGCTTGGCCGTTGTTCGGTTGTTGACAGCGACTCAGTCGGTGTGGCGTAATATTAAATACAAGGTTACGAGTCGCTATTTGACAGGTTCCGCGATGTATGGGTGCGCATGATAGCGACTGGTCAGAGCGACCGGCTTCCACCATATTCATCAAAAAATCACGCTCAAAAAATTCAAGCGCTGTGAAATGCATGTTTAAACCCCAGAGCGCTGGCGGCGATGGGTTAAAAGTAGTTTTTTAACCCCCAAGCCACCATATTTTTGGAAACCAAAAAAAAAAAATTTAAAATAATTTTGTAATATGAATACATTAATATCAGACCTGTGATATCAATTCTGTACAATTTTCTTTTTATTTTTTTTTCCCTAAAAAATTATCTAAAAAGGCAGAAGTGGTCACAGAATTTTTCACATTTAAAAAAAAAAAAAAACATTAATAACAATGAATTATTAATATTTAAAGATTGTTCCATTGAAATGCATTGGAGCGCGCCAGGTAGCGAGAGGTCATACCTGTCACTGTTCAAGGTCGGACGCTGGCACTGTGGGCTGAGGCTGGAATAATGATGAATGAGTCGCTATATGGCGCTATCTCAGTCGCTAAGCAGGATTGGCTTGATAAATGTGTGATTGTGGTGGGGAGCCGGCGTTCTCGTGGCGGGGCCCGTCATTACCGGCCGCTCACCAGTCGCTACCTGTCGCTATTCCTTCATAAATAAGGGCCTAAAACAATTCAATTTACTGGAGATTATCGTGGAACAATGTTTGGACTGCGGAATTTGTTGGCACTATATAACGATTACTAATATTATTATTACAGACTGTTTAGCATATTATTTACTTAAGAGTTCCCCTGTTTTATTCATCTAATCATTATATATATATATATATATATATATATATATATATATATTTTTTTTTTTTTTTAATTTTATTGTTGGATGCACAATGTGAGAAAACATTTCCTTTTTGTAACGGGGCAATATATTTGTTTTTGCCTCCTTTTTGTGCGTTAATCAAAAGGTTTTAAGAGTAAAGGTTTGGTATAACTTTATAATCAATGACATCACTAGTTTTAGATTGAAACAATACAATTTACTGGAGAATATTGCGGACAAATGTTGGGCTGCGGAATATGTTGGCACCTTATAAATAGAGATTATTATCATTATGATTATGGGCTGCCGAGCATATCATTTACTTGAACTTCTCATCTTTTATTCACCTAACCTTTAAAAATACATATTTTATTAATTTTACCACTGGATTGCACAACGTAATAAAACACGTATTTCTTTTTGTATCTTTTTGTCTCTTTTTTTGTGTGTTAATCCAAAAAGTTTTTAAAGCAAAAAGGATCGTTCTAGGCTTATAATCAATGACATCACCAGTCTCAGATTAAAACAATACAATTTACTGGAGATTATCGCAGAATAAGTATTACTCATGTATCATAATATATATAATGAATTTTTCAGAATACACTATCGGGATTATTCAATTACACATCCCCAAAAAAAGAAAAACCTCTCAACGCTTGAATTGGTGACTTTCAGATGCAAACAATACAGCAACGTTATGCGGCTAATGTACAGAACAGAGAAGCAGGACCGTCCAAATCTAAGTCTGTAGCTGTTATTTTTTTTGTGTTTTTTTTTGTTTTTTTTTTTACAAATAATATAACACGGTTATACAGAGATAATGTCTTGTTCATTTCAGTATTTCAAAAATCAGTGTACATAGAGATCTGGGTGATGGCGTTATGAATGATGTTAGAACGATGCCTCTTCGTCGGCCAATTGGTAATACAAAATTTGCTACAATTTTTTTTCAACACCTGACCCGGGCGTCCCTTATTGAGCTCAAAATAAAGACAGTAAGGAACTAAATAACACTTCGTTATAATGTTTCTTTGAAGGCACTGTGTCCTTAATACAGATCACAAACACTTTCCCCTCCTCTGAAGGTCTTTCGAGTAATGGAAAACAGAACCGATGAAACATTTTATTTGATGACAGTTCTACAGCGCAGCAATATTGTTCTTTTTTTTTTTTTTTTACAAAAGTCACTCTTAAGTCACCCTCTACAATCAAGTACATGTTTACTTTCATGCATGGCAAAGAAGACATTTATTCACAACAAACTTGTTACCGTACCCGTGATGTTGACTTTTTTTTAAGAACCCGAGGTTGGGTGTGAGAATGCAACAACTCGTAATTGGCGAGGCAAAATTTCAAAAAGCACTATACGTAATAAATTAGCAATGGATCGTGAGGCTGCGTTGGCCATCAAATGGGCCAAAATGTGAATAGCTAAGTACAGTACATTGGACATTTCCATAATGCTTCCGGCGTATCGGGTTACTCTACAAGTATGAATCACGTTTCGTGTTTGTGTTTTTTTTTTTTTTTAAATAGCTCTCTAAAAATTAGTATTCCTTGGCTTTCGTGGGCAATTGTTCACAGTTTAGCTCAGAAGACACCGGCAGGTTCACAAATCTGGACTTTATTAACTAGGCCCTGTGTCTATATTTCTTATCTTCAGAATCATAATTTAAGCTACTACTGCTAAAGGTTGGAAACTTTTTACTTGTCGATGAAAATAGACTGGAAACTTCTTGGCTTTCTAGTTTTATTTTGAAGCACCTCAACTTTAGTGTGAATTCATTCAAGCATATTAAATCCTAGATCCTATAAGGAAAGTGGTTCCTCGTGAGACAGACTTTCAATTTACCCCCTTTGCAAATGGTAGAGAGTATTACTCAGTAAACCGCAGTCTTCTTTTCCTGGACTATTGATGGAGGTCTGAACCATCTTGGCTCTAGGTTTATTTTGAAGCTCAAGAAGGCCTTTCTCCGCAGGGACAGACTATTACCCAAGGGGCAAACCACAATTTTACTTTTCTGAAATATGATATTAGACTTGAACCACCTTGGCTTTCTAGTGAATTCATTCACCTTGGCTTTAGTGTGAATTCATTCAAGAATATGAAAATCTAGATCCTATACTATCCTAGACTATTAATTTACCCTCTTCGGGAATGGTAGAGCGTACTACTCTGGCAGTAAACCACATTCTTCCTTTCCTGGACTATTGATGGAGGTCTGAACCATCTTGGCTCTAGGTTCATTTTGAAACCCAAGATTATTATAGTGTGTCCCCTTCGAGGTCATAAAAGTATAGAAAGACCTACCTTTCATAAGGAAGGCCTTTCTCTGTAGGAACAAATTTTCCCTTTATCACTTACTTTTGAGGCTTACTATTACCCAAGGGGCAAACCAAAATTTTGCTTTTGTGGAATATGAAATTAGACTTGAACCACCTTGGCTTTTTAGGTTTAATTAAAACTATAGTGTATCTCTTTATAAATACTTGCAAACAGTAGGAAAAATGTTTCCCCGTGGAAAAAAACTGGCCCTGACACCCGAAGGTTGGAAACTTTTATTTTCCTTTCCTGTACTATGGCAGTAGATTTGAACCATAGCTTTCTATATCATGTGCCATATTGACACTTTATACTGGATCATACTGGATATACTGGATATACTGGATCACTAAAACCAGCCTAAACTCTTGTTGGTGGATTACCCCAGAACCATGAATATATCCTACCTATGATGGTGAGCATTTGGAGGCAACTCCACTTCTCCTCACTCTGAAATATCTCAATATCAACATCCCAGAAGAAAGCCTCACTTCTAATTGCATGTTGGAACCAAGAGGTTTCCCAAGCGAGATTGAAAAGTCCATCAAGTTCCAGCCAGATCTTCAAGACCTTTAAAAAAAAACTGAGTTTCACCAAACATATTATATAGTTCAATTTTGGATTGCTGTCTGGAACTCAGGGACTCAGTGTGCAAAGCTGCAGGAAACACTGTCCTTCAGTGGACCACATACATCTGACCGAGGGGGTACTCCCTCCCATGCTGGGACAAAACACACTGTGCGACCTCCAATGAATCTTGTTTACCTCCCAAATAACAACTCAGAAGAGCCCCCACATGGACCATATAACATTGGTCCATTAAAAAAAGCTTGCAAAATATGTCTTGCCCCCCCAACAGCCCCCCCCCCCCCAGGATGATGCCACCCTCTGCAGCATCATCCACCTGAACACCCCAAGGGCCGATCATGCTCAGTTGATCTAAAATGTCTTTCAATTCTCAAGGGCCACCCAGATTTTGAGGCAATGTTTTGAAAAACAAACCTTTGTTATCAGCTAACAGTGGCAGACATACTGGAGGAAACAGTATTTTCCATTTTGAACCTTAGAGTGGTAGATATAACAATGGAAACTATCGATGGGGGTGAAGTCATACTCTGCATGAGGCCCAGCTATTTTAATTTTTTAAAAAGGGTAACCCCAAGATCTTTCATTATCATTCCTGCGGGTTTGTGCCTTTACAGTCTCTGATTCACCTATTTCCAGATTGGGTCAACCCTTTTTGCCCAATTTTCCCTACAGGAGTCTATCTTGTACTTTGCACATTTTTGGATTGCTCTGCGGAGGAAAGATTGACCTAAAAAGTTACCTAGCAAATTCTTAATGGCCACAACAGCACAATGGCCACTCTTGTTTGCCATTGTGGTTGGAGCAGTGGCAGAGACAAAAATCTTTCTGCCAAAGTATTTGTATTTTATTTTACCAAACCAGCAATGGCAAATAACAAATTCAGTTTTCACATCTGGAAATAAAAAAATTTGGTTGATGGGTCTGGATCACCCAACCCAAGGTGCAAAGAGATCATTTTAAATTGGATTATATAGGTTCTAATGAACGTGTGGTGAGACAATGGTGAGACGTGGCAGTGGAAAGTTTGGAAAAGTGGTCTACTCTCTGTATGTACAACCATATTATTTAGGAGGAATATCCTACTGTTGTGGTGCTCAGCAAGCTCCTCTAGGGCCACCAATGGTCATGTTTTGTTGGCTCTTTAGCACTACCTCTGTTGGCCCTTAGGCACTACCTCTAGCTTCCATTGTAAATGTATACAGTAATGTATCAGAGTCAAATGGTACATTGACACCATAGGCTGCAGTGGTGAGACCTGGATGAAGACAATTTTCTCACTTTTCCAAGTCTTCCTTGGCTGTCTGGAGAATAGGATGACCCAGGTAACCTAAGGAGATTTGCCTGGCACAAAGGCCATTAAAACCCAAAGCCTATCGATTTTTAAATGTCTGTCTGGAGAATAAGATGACCCAGTTGACCTAAAGAGATCTGCCTGGCACATGATCAAAGAGCACTACAGCCCGAGGCCCACCGTCTTTTGCCATTGGCGTTGTTGTGTTGGCAGGCAAAAAATCTTTTAGCCGAGGTATGTCAATACAATAATGGCAACAAAAACAATAATTGGAGCTGATACTCTCATTATGCATCTGGAAAAAAGGCCAGGTATAAAGATGTGGGGCAGGTAAGGGTAGGTGTATATAATAGAGGGACCTGATGGCCCCAATAATTGTTTGGTTGATGGATTTAGATCTCAACCCAAGGACTAGAGATACATTTTAAGTGGTTTATATAGGTTATAATGAAAGAATGCCTCTTGACTGGATGCTACCAGGGGTGACAGGTGGTTTATATACTCATTTATAAGAGTCCAGTGGTACTATGACCCCCATGGCCTGAGGAGTTCTGATCACTGTATGGACAACTATAATAACTTAAGCACACTGAGAGGAATATCCTACTGAGTGGTGCTCAACTCATTCCTCAAGGACCACTAACAGGTCATGTTTGGCTGGCTCCATAGCACTGTTCGAGCACATCTATGTCGAGATCTGCAAAACACAACTGCGGTTGGCCCTTGAAGAATTGGTTGAGCACCACTGTTCTACTCCACTCTTTCAAATTTCCTGCCGTACATTATCTCAGACAACCACTAAAATATTCCTAGTTACCAGACCATTGCATCATTTTTGTCAGTAGAAATAAGAAGGTTACTTAGGGTAACACATGGTGAACTTTTACGCTATCAGTTTTATTCTATTTCTTACCATTAGGGTAACATGTTTCTCCGAACACAGCGAGACACAAACACGACCTTTTAAGCTGACGAAAAACAACAACCAGCCAAATCAATGTCAGATGAGATGTGTTTTTGAGAGTTTTAAAATGTTTTTGAACATGATCACCTCACTTCAACAACTCAAGTCAAACAATCCTCAAACCAATCATTTATCAGCGTTTATGTAGAGATGTAATAGCCTTGTATTAGCGGAGGTACTGTACTGTACAAAAATGTGATTTCAAAAGCAAGACCCTGTAAAATCAAAGCGAGAGCCCCCACCCGCCCCCGCGCACCATGTGTGATGCCCAGACATCTGTCATCATAAAATTCTATTAATATTTACCATCATTTTTGTTCTTTTTTACAAATGTGGGTTTTTGTTTTGTGCCCTACGGGTTTAAATACTGATTGAAAGCTACTACTCAGCAGCAAGGTTCTCTGCTTCATGACTCATTGATCAAGCACCCCCGATGGGACGGAGAGAAAATTTTTTGTATAACTTATACCCTATGGCTATTTGATGCTCTCCTGGTTGCCTATAGGCTCCTTGCTCTGCATGCAAAAATGGTGCAACACCCCGATTCTCTATGAATAAAACCCTGTTTGTTTTTGATATGTGTTAGTCCCTACGGCAAGCTTGGCACACGCTCACGCTTACTCACACGCACACGCAGAGGAAAAGCAGGCAAGGAAAGCAGTCCCTGTAAGATTTGAGCCCAGAAGGAGAGAATTTTAACCCCTTTGCCCATTCTGTTTGTTCTTGTAACATTCTAGTTAGGCTGGTAAACGTCTCTCATGATTAGAAATGGTGTCCATCTACCTCCGTGGCAGGTAAAGCAAACGGACGAAAAATTTGGGGGCGGAACCTCAACACGGCATCCTAGGCTTGCTGAGACATAATATCAAAGAAGTTTTACATTCATAGGCAAAGGGTTTAAAAAAATAGCTTCTCCAACCCAACCAGTAGCTAATGCAGATGCCGCTGGGAGGACACCAAAGTCATCACAGGATCCAGATAGACCTCCGAATGATTTAGAAAATGATTATATACGTTTTTTAACTTTACAATGGTTTACGAGATGGTCTTATTAACAAATGAAGACTTGCCTGTCTACAAAAACACAAAGTTGGATGCCCAATGGGAGAACTTCCAATGAAGCCTATAGGTAGTGAGGTCATATTAAGAAAGAGGTGTCCTCCAAACAGGCCATTCACTTAACGGATGGTTGAGTGGATGGTCAAACCTGTTTTTGGAAGGAAGTTCTGCCCAAAAAAGCGTTCCCCCTTCTAAAAACAGGTGGTGGGACACCAGAAAAATCAAGGATTAATCATAATCGCGAAGAGTCCTTTCTGGAACGAGCGAGAGAGAGGCTGGAACACCAGAAGTCAAGGATAACATGAAAATATTTTTTTTTTTTAAACTAACGAAAGAAAAATAAGACGGTAAACTAAAGACGGTTCTTTACAACATTTCAATGTTCTCAGCGTTATGTAATTTTTTTTTTTATGCAGAAATCAGTCCCTTTGTTTTGCATGTTGTTTAGGCTTCTCGTTGATTTAGAAATTTTCTGGTCTTCGTGTTTTTTGTTTTTTTTGTTTTCTTTTCCATAAATGTGTTTTTTTTCCCCATTGCTTCTCAACACAAAGTTGTGAAGGAAACAGTCCCGTCTCTCCCTCTCTCTCTCCTCCTCTTCTCTCAAGTTACATTTTTTTTTCGGAATTTTCTTTTTTTTTGTGTTATACTTGTAGATAGGTATTATATTAACATTTGCAGATGAGGGAGAGGAGGGAAAGCACCATGAGCCAGATGGAAGCAGCCAAGCTAGGGGATCCATTGTCCACTATCACTGTACCAGGTCCTGCAAGAAGACAAAAAAAGATTGGGTTAAGGCCTAGTTACAATACATAAAAAAAAAAAAACAAAGAGAAGAAGATGATTCAAACAGGCAAATCTCAAATTAGACTTGCAATCATTGGGGGTCATGCTAAATATTTGGTAAATAATTAGTAGAGATGAGAAAAACGATTTACACAAATCAGAATTTACTCCAAATTTTAGGGAATAATAGTTTTGGTACAAAGCTGGATTTCTTGAGTTTCATTTTGATAATTTCTTTCCCTGAAATAATAAAAAAACAAAAATACAGCTAACCTACTGTGGGTGTCCCCTGTTACTTCCCACTCTGCAGCCGGGCAGAGGGTACAGATCCCCTGCCCTGCCAGCTCGCCCACCAGTGTTCACCAATGCAGGGACTCTTTATACCCAAAGGGGTGCGCTGTCGTCGGAAGCCCTAACACCCACCACCACCCCCATGACGCAACTTGTGACACCATCTTTTTTAACCTTGAAGATGTTTTTGCTAAACATCCATCTCTGTACTGTGTCCCTTTATGGTAAACATCAGAAAAGAGCAGGACAGTGTTGGAGGTGTAGCAGGGAACAGGGCAAAGATGGGAGCAGAATGGATATGTGGGTGCAGTAGAGAAAAGACCAATGAGGTGGGTTCAGCTGGGAACAGAATGGTGATGGGGTGCAATGGGGACTGGGAGAGATGAGGAGCAGAGCAAAGATGGGGTGCAGTGGGGTACTGGGAGAGATGGGGAGCAAGGAGGAGATGCGGGTGCAGTTGAGAGTAAGGCACAGATGGGAAGCAGGGTGAAGCGGGCAAAGATGGGGGTGTGGCAGGAAACAGGATAAAGATGGGGGTGCAGCAGGGATCAAAGGCAAAGATGGGAGCAGGATGGAAATGTGGGTGCAGTGGAGAACAGACCAATGATGTGGGTTCAGCGGGGAACAAAATGGTGATGGGATGCAGTGGGGAGCAGGGCAAAGATGGGGTGAATTGGGGTACTGGGAGAGATGGGGAGCAGGAAAGAGATGCAGGTGCAGTGGGGAGTAAGGCAGTAATGGGAAGCAGGATGAAGAGGGGGTTCCCTGGGGAGCAGGGCAAAGATGGGGGTGTGGCGGGAAGCAGGGTGGAGATGGGGGTGCACCAGGGATCAAGGCAGAGCTGTGGGTGCAGCAGGGTACAGGGCAAAGGTTGGGGTGCAGCAGGGTACAGGGCAAAGATGGGAACAGGATGGAGCAGGAAAGAGATGCAGGTGCAGTGGGGAGTAAGGCAGTAATGGGAAGCAGGGTGAAGAGGGGGTTCCCTGGGGAGCAGGGCAAAGATGGGGGTGTGGCGGGAAGCAGGGTAGAAATGGGGGTGCACCAGGGATCAAGGCAGAGATATGGGTGCAGCAGGGTACAGGGCAAAGGTGGGAGCAGGATGGATATGTGGGTGCAGTGGAGAACAGACCAATGATGTGGGTTCAGCGGGGAACAGAATGGTGATGGGGTGCAGTGGGGAGCAGGGCAAAGATGGGGTGAATTGCGGTACTGGGAGAGATTGGGAGCAGGAAAGAGATGCAGGTGCAGTGGGGAGTAAGGCAGTAATGGGAAGCAGGATGAAGAGGGGGTTCCCTGGGGAGCAGGGCAAAGATGGGGGTGTGGCGGGAAGCAGGGTGGAGATGGGGGTGCACCAGGGATCAAGGCAGAGCTGTGGGTGCAGCAGGGTACAGGGCAAAGGTTGGGGTGCAGCAGGGTACAGGGCAAAGATGGGAACAGGATGGATATGTGGGTGCAGTGGAGGACAGACCAATGATGTGGGTTCAGCGGGGAACAGAATGGTGATGGGGTGCAGTGGGGAGCAAGGCAAGGATGGGGAGCAGTAGGGAGCAGGGCAAGGATGGGGTGCAGTAGGGAGCAGGGCAAGGATGGGGTGCAGTAGGGAGCAGGGCAAGGATGGGGTGCAACGGGGACTGGGAGAGATGGGGAGCAGAGCAAAGATGGGGTGCAGTTGGATACTTGGAGAGATGGGGAGCAGGGAAGAGATCCAGGTGCAGTTGAGAGTAAGGAAAAGATGGGAAACAGGGTGAAGAGGGTGTACACTGGGAACAGGGCAAAGATGGGAGTGCAGCGGGAAGCAGGGTGGAGATGGGGGTGCACCAGGGATGAAGGCAGAGATGTGGGTGCAGCAGGGTACAGGGTAATAATGGTGAGCAGGGTGGAGATGGGGGTACAGCCAGGAGCAGGAAAAAGATGGGAAGCAGGGTGTAGATTGGAGTGCAGCGAGGAACAGGGTAAAATTGGGGAGCAGGACAGAGATGTGGGTGCAGCATGGAGCAGGGCAGAGATGGGGATCAGGGTGGAGATGAAGCTCCAGCATGTCTCAAAAAATACAGCAATATTAGCAATGATCTCTGTTGAACAGATAGTCAGCAGGCCAAAGAACGTGAAGAAAATAACCAATAATTTTGTGGAAACCAAAACCAGAATGGATCACTTCTGATTTCAGTGAGAAGATCCGGGTTGTATAAGGTGTGTTCATATTGTATTGTGTTATACAAAAAAATGTCTTTGATAGGCACAACTTTGCACAAGGCCCCAGAATAAGGATAAGTCTGCCTCCTTGGACAAGACCATTGGCCACATGACAGAAGGACAGCTACGAACTACAAACAATTGTGCGTTTTAGCCCTTATTGTCCCTCTTGATATATGTGATGGGGAGGGGTGTGTGGAAAGTTAGTGTGTTAAAACCAGGGCTGTTCCTAAAGCAGAGCGAGTGGGGCTTTCACCCTGGGCGCCAAGGCCATAGGGACGCCTTTATCCCAGCCATCCTATTTTCTGCAGACGAGTCAGATCTACTGTTAGTGGTGCAGGCCATAAGACAGGCCTCTGGTCCCTCATATTAAGCTCGGTAATGGGTAGTGAGCGCCGCATGTTACTAAGGGGTTCATTCATCAAGGTCTAGCGCCAGCTAGTGATTCGTAGCGGCAGGCAGCGTCTGGTGAGCGCCGGGCGCTGTACGCAAAATCACATTTATCAAAGCAAATTTGGTGAGCGACTGGAACAGCGCCATGTAGCGTACGATTCATTATTACAGGCGGCTCAGCATATAGTGCGGGCGCTCTAGCGTCCAGAGCGCCAGGTAAGACCTGTCGCTCTCCCATACATTTCAATGCACGTTCCTTTGAATCTCTTTCCTGATTTTATATTATTTATTTATTTTTTTTGTTCTCAAATAATTTTGTTACATCTCCTGGCCTTGAAAAAAGTCATTTTTGAATTTTTTTTTATTTTTTTTTTATTTTTATGCAGAATTGTCATTACAGGTCTGGCACTAAAGTATTAATGTCACAATGTTAAAATAATGGAATTACATGTGTTTTTGCTTTGTTACTGGTGGATATGTGTTCAAAAATGGACTTTAATCACACAGCGTCTGGCGCTCTATGCTAAAGCGAACCAATTTTGAGCGCCGACGCTGTGTGAGGGTAATTTTTTGATGAATGTGGTGTCTCGCTGAGAGCCAGTCGCTCTGAGCAGTCACTACCTTTCGCTCCTTATAGCGTAGTGAAAGGTAGCGCCCAACGTACATCTCATTCATGATTGCCGGCCAGCGTACTATAGCGACTGAGGCGCTCAGTTACAATGACCGATAGCCGCTTACAGCGACTACTAGCGGTCGCTCTAAGCGCCGCACTACAGACGCTAGTAATTAATCAGCCTCCACGAAAGAGGTACAGCATGGCACATACTGGTGTGGGAGAGCAGAAGCACCATAGTGTAAATATACAGGGGTATATGAGTTGGAAGAGAATTGTTAATAATGTTGCTTATATAATATACAAAACAAAGAATTTATGGCACAACAGCAGGAGGAAGGCCTAGGGGAGGTATTCAATAGAGTGTGTGAGCATCCTGGGTCTATAAAGTAATACATTCTAAACAAAGCAGCAGTAAGAGATGAGATAAGGAAGATCAAAGGAATACCAGAAGATGAAAACCCATTTTGAGTATAATTGGGGGGATCCTTAGACGGCTGGGGAGGAGGAAGGAGAGTCTGTGTGAGCACATGAGAAGGGCCCTGCGATAGCGCTGAGAGAGACGATCCACTGAGGCAGGTAACTAAGCTGCTACTGATGTTGTGCCATAGCTAACACTGGTTAGTGCTATCAGGGGATATTGCTGTGTTGCCTACCATAACCTTTACGTCTAGCATTGTATTGGGGTGTCCATTTAACTTGTGTGGCTCTTTTCTTTTCTGCATGATAAATTGTAAGTTCCTTGTGTGAATTTTCTGTCTCAGTATGATATTGGTGCTGTAAATCCACCCATTAGGGGTTAATATATCTTTGGTCGCCTGTAGAGTAAATTGTATTGTTTTTTCCCATTTTGTTGATAATTGAAGAAATTGGCCATTCCTGCGCCCTGGTGAAGTGGGGAGTCCACGGAACGCGTCGGCGGGCCGGCACACACGGGGGGGCTCTGAGGCGGGCAGGAAATCATATGCGGTAATGTAATCATTGTCTGTGATATATTTCTTTCTGATTGTTTCCTCATTGCCAGCACATTATCAGTGTCTTCTGGTCTGTCTAGCAGACACTGAGTTAGGATCTTATTATAGTGTTACATTGGGTTATGTTTAAGCACTCTCTGTTAGTCCCATATCCAGGGAATTTAATTGTATGATAGAGCACTTTACTGATCCTGTGCTTAACGGTGGCGATGAGATGCATTATATATTATGATTAACAATTGCTGTATTATAAATTTATAGCCCATTTACCCTCTCTTTTACCCCCCTGTGCTTCAGTATTATGTGTACATGTTTTTTAATATTGTCTTTTTTGTATGTTGTGTGCATTGGCTCCCATTGGAGTCTTTCAAATCTTCAATTATCAATAAAATTGTATATTTTTATAGCATTAGGCATTGTGGTGTAGTTACATTATTTAGATAATTTGTGGGTGGAGTGCAGACTTTCTGGGGACCTGTGTGGGGCTTCCAGAATCCCCTTTCCATTGGTTGCTATGATAGTCTAGACAGGCACAGTCTGATTTGGCACCCCCACTTAGTGCAATACTTTGGGCTGTGCGCGTCCAGTTCTTTGGTTTTGGTCTTTTCCCATTTTGTTTTCACTACAATATATTTCTTTATTTACTACTTGTCTCAGTGTCCTCTGCATATACCAGAAGTCGAAAGAATCTACAGTCTTACAGTCTTAGGCGTGTATCCATTGTGTGATCATTGGCCAGATATTGATAATATTTGTATATGTGTTTGTCTATTTTAGTCGAGCCGGGCAGGATAGATATATATACATATAATATTATTAATATTTGGTTATTAATTATTTAATTTTATTTACATAATTGGCTTGCGCCAGCCAGGAGATATTATTAATATTAGTTATTCATATTTAATCGTTTACATAATTGGCACATGCCATTCAGGAGAGGTTGTATTGTTTACAATAGGACGGGTGAGGAAGGGGTAGAATTCCTTTCCTTCTGAACACTATCTTGCCTGGAACGTGCCCTAGTTAAAAGTGCAACTTTATTTCCGTTTGGACTTGGACCCCAGATGAGCATACACTCCATACATTACAGTGAATATTTATGTGGCACTCCCTAAATTAGGGGTACTCAATCATTTCTTGTAAAGGTCCATTTAAAGGCATCCGGTTAGAGACGAAGGTCCGGGTCTATTGAAGGACGTGTGGTGGTACCTTGCAATGCCACTTCCCGTCGTGCAGTACTTCTAATTGCAATGCTAGGTGCCGGGAGCCATGACACTGGCAGGGAGACTAAGCACTACATCAAGGGGCAGCTCTGAGCACCACAACACAGAAGCAACTGAGCGCAGGGCTGTCAGGGCAGGGGTCCGGAAATCTGGTGCAGAGGTCCGCATTCGGACCCCGGTCCGCCAGTTGAGTATCGCTGCTCTAAACCATCCCAGGCCGTTGAGTTTCGATGGTCCTCCGTGGTCTTGTCGTTGGACAGAGCTCGCTCTTATCACATGTCAAGGCTCATTAAGATGCAAAAAGCTGAGAAACGTCTGTTAAGACATCGGACATTGTCTCTCTCTGGAGTCCTATTCATCAAACTGCAAATCAATGACGTGCACTCTGTAAGTGCAGCTGTAATTATAGAGCAGGTAGGAGGCTGCGGTGGGGGGGGGGGGGGTCATTGATTCCTAGAGAGCACAGGCGTGAGACCTCATCTTCCTCTGTGTTTTACATGTCGGGAAACGTTCATCCGTAATTGAAGCTGTTTGTATTCATTAGGCGGCGCGTCACAAGGCTTCGCACTGGGCCCAGCATCTCTCTTCCATTCAATAGATACAAATTGCCATACGGCACATAAATAGCAGATTGGACCAATCATTCATCAAGATCTGGTCTCTATGGTCATGATCGGCTAAAAGAACCTTTTAATGCCAAGTACCCCCTAGCGACAAGAAGTTAAAAACAAGTACCCCAAAGGGGGTGATTAATTATAAACAGCACCAAAATAAATAGGCCATAGGCCTAGTGGCACTTTTAAAGCAAGGAGGTATTAGGTTTCACTTGCAAAATAATATACTAGACCAGTCAGACACCTCCTGAAGGTTTGCCCCGGGAACCAGGGCCGGCTCCGGGTTTATGTGGGCCCTTGGGCTGCATGGTCTCAGTGGGCCCTTTTGTGGTGAAGAGTCGCATCACATCACCGAGGGACGTCCCAAATCTGGATGCTCCCTAAGGATCATGCTATTTGGATCAAAACTCTAGTTTTGGTCTACTTTGAACCCCTTTAAACCTGACCACGGGGTCTAAATGAATCTAGATTCTCCTGATTTTGGATGCCCCTGTCGCACACCCCAAAGGCCGGCCCTGTCAGTGGGCCCCCCGGAGGGTGCTGCCCGCCTTGCTGGATGCTGACGCCGGCCCTGCCCGGAACACTGCTGCGTACCCCATGCTATGTGTACAGCAGGTTGAGGTTGGGCGCTCTAAAAGACCATTAGTGTCACATAGAAAGAAGATCAGGTCCTGTAGAGGCCACAATACACCAGAAAAGAGGTAACTGATGCATTATCTGAGGATAAGCAGGACAAGAAGAATTGGGAACCCCTGCCCCCCACTATTTCTGTAGATGGAGTAAAACTGAATCTTAAAGTGGATTAAAACCCAGGATTTTGACTAGGCTTTGGTCCTTGCCCCCAGGTCGCCCGATCTCAGTCACCCTTCCCCGGTACTACGCCGCATGCGCAGGAGCATAGCTGGGGGGAGCAGGGGGGCACGTGCCCCGCAGCAGGTCAGGGGGGTGCCAAAGGGGAGCCTGAGCACAGGTGAATGTTTGCCCCAGGTGGCAAAAGCCTAGCTACTCCTCTTTTCATGCACAGTCCCCTTGTCCAATCAGCACACTCGGATCCGCTCCTGCCCCTTGTCTAATAGCTCGTGTAAGGTGAGCCAATCCGAACGTACTGGCGGCCACATCCCCCGCTACCCTCTAACAGGGAGTGTGCAAAGGCATTCACAAATGTCTAGCGCAGGCACGCACCCTGCTAAGGGGATAACGCGTTTGTGGACGCAGCTTAGACCGGGAAAGAAGGTGAGTTTCCCCATTCTGGATGCCCCGGGAGGAGGGAATGCAGCGGCCCTGAAATCCCTAGATTTCAGGACAGTTGGGGCATGTGTTTCAAGCCACTTTAAAGTGGACCAAAACCCAGGATTTTGACTATTCGACTCTCCTGATCGGGAGTGCCCCACTGCGTGAACCCTCCCAGATCGCCGAGCCCAGCTCACCTCTTCCTGCTCTCACGGCGCGTCTAAGATCAGGGGCTCTGACGACCGCATCCTCCACCTCCCCTTAACAGGGAGCCTGCCCACGCAGGCCATTCACAAATGGCTGGCATAGGCAAACGCCCCGCTAGAGGGATAGCGGGATGCGGCCGCTGCTCTTAGACACAAAGCGGGACGGGGAAACTAGGTATGTGAATGGGGCGACCTGGGGGGTTTCCACACAGCAGGGCATCCCGATTTTGGATGCCCGGGGGGAATCGATCGGCCAGTCGAGCTGGGTTTTGGTCCATTTTAAGGGCTCTCGCCTGCCCATTCAAAGGAATGAGGGGCTGGGCTCATGCACAAAGTGGGGGGATGCTGCTTTTTGCAGCCTCTCCAAGGAGGATTTGCAAGGGCAACTGAGTTGAAATATTCCATAAACCCACCCCACAAACATTCCTCCAGTATTTAGCCACCAATCACCCTCCAGTCCATACTGACTTCCCTATAGCCACCAATCGCCCTCCAGTCCTTATTGCCTTCCCTATAGCCACCAATCATCCTCCAGTCCTTATTGCCTTCCCTATAGCCACCAATCACCCTCCAGTCCTTATCGCCTTCCCTATAGCCACCAATCATCCTCCAGTCCTTATTGCCTTCCCTATAGTCACCAATCACCCTCCAGTCCTTATCGCCTTCCCTATAGCCACCAATCACCCTCCAGTCCTTATTGCCTTCCCTATAGTCACCAATCACCCTCCAGTCCTTATCGCCTTCCCTATAGCCACCAATCACCCTCCAGTCCTTATTGCCTTCCCTATAGTCACCAATCACCCTCCAGTCCTTATCGCCTTCCCTATAGCCACCAATCACCCTCCAGTCCTTATCGCCTTCCCTATAGCCACCAATCACCCTCCAGTTCTTATTGCCTTTCCTATAGCCACCAATCATCCTCTAGTCCTTATTGCCTTCCCTATAGCCACCAATCACCCTCCAGTTCTTATTGCCTTTCCTATAGCCACCAATCATCCTCTAGTCCTTATTGCCTTCCCTATAGCCACCAATCACCCTCCAGTCCTTATTGCCTTCCCTATAGTCACCAATCATCCTCTAGTCCTTATTGCCTTCCCTATAGCCACCAATCACCCTCCAGTCCTTATTGCCTTCCCTATAGTCACCAATCACCCTTCAGTCCTTATTGCCTTCCCTATAGCCACCAATCATCCTCCATCCTTATTGCCTTCCCTATAGCCACCAATCACACCCCAGTCCTTATTGCCTTTCCTATAGCCACCAATCACCCTCCAGTCCTTATTGCCTTCCCTATAGCCACCAATCACCCTCCAGTCCTTATTGCCTTTCCTATAGCCACCAATCACCCTACAGTCCTTATTGCCTTCCCTATAGCCACCAATCGCTCTCCAGTCCTTATTGCCTTCCCTATAGCCACCAATCACCCTCCAGTCCTTATTGCCTTCCCTATAGCCACCAATCGCCCTCCAGTCCTTATTGCCTTTCTTATAGCCACCAATCGCTCTCCAGTCCTTATTGCCTTCCCTATAGCCACCAATTATCCTCCAGTCCTTATTGCCTTCCCTATAGCCACCAATCACCCTCCAGTCCTTATTGCCATCCCTATAGCCACCAATCGCTCTCCAGTCCTTATTGCCTTCCCTATAGCCACCAATCACCCTACAGTCCTTATTGCCTTCCCTATAGCCACCAATCGCCCTCCAGTCCTTATTGCCTTTCTTATAGCCACCAATCGCTCTCCAGTCCTTATTGCCTTCCCTATAGCCACCAATTATCCTCCAGTCCTTATTGCCTTCCCTATAGCCACCAATCGCCCTCCAGTCCTTATTGCCTTTCTTATAGCCACCAATCGCTCTCCAGTCCTTATTTCCTTCCCTATAGCCACCAATCACCCTCCAGTCCTTATTGCCTTCCCTATAGCCACCAATCACCCTCCAGTCCTTATTGCCTTTCCTATAGCCACCAATCACCCTACAGTCCTTATTGCCTTCCCTATAGCCACTAATCGCTCTCCAGTCCTTATTGCCTTCCCTATAGCCACCAATCACCCTACAGTCCTTATTGCCTTCCCTATAGCCACCAATTATCCTCCAGTCCTTATTGCCTTCCCTATAGCCACCAATCACCCTCTAGTCCTTATTGCCTTTCTTATAGCCACCAATCGCTCTCCAGTCCTTATTTCCTTCCCTATAGCCACCAATCACCCTCCAGTCCTTATTGCCTTCCCTATAGCCACCAATCGCCCTCCAGTCCTTATTGCCTTTCTTATAGCCACCAATCGCTCTCCAGTCCTTATTTCCTTCCCTATAGCCACCAATCACCCTCCAGTCCTTATTGCCTTCCCTATAGCCACCAATCACCCTCCAGTCCTTATTGCCTTTCCTATAGCCACCAATCACCCTCCAGTCCTTATTGCCTTCCCTATAGCCACCAATCGCCCTCCAGTCCTTATTGCCTTTCTTATAGCCACCAATCGCTCTCCAGTCCTTATTGCCTTCCCTATAGCCACCAATTATCCTCCAGTCCTTATTGCCATCCCTATAGCCACCAATCGCTCTCCAGTCCTTATTGCCTTCCCTATAGCCACCAATCACCCTACAGTCCTTATTGCCTTCCCTATAGCCACCAATTATCCTCCAGTCCTTATTGCCTTCCCTATAGCCACCAATCGCTCTCCAGTCCTTATTGCCTTCCCTATAGCCACCAATCACCCTCCAGTCCTTGTTGCCTTCCCTATAGCCACCAATCGCCCTCCAGTCCTTATTGCCTTTCTTATAGCCACCAATCGCTCTCCAGTCCTTATTGCCTCCCCTATAGCCACCAATCACCCTACAGTCCTTATTGCCTTCCCTATAGCCACCAATTATCCTCCAGTCCTTATTGCCTTCCCTATAGCCACCAATCACCCTCCAGTCCTTATTGCCTTCCCTATAGCTGCGATTGGCTGCCGCGTGGCCAGTGCAGAGGATGCGACTACGGCCCACGTGACCACCTGATGGCCAATCGCAGGACTCCTTTCCTGGCGCTGGCGTTCTGTGTGTTTATCTGTGAGGGGGGCTCCAGCCTTCTGGATGCCCCCCTGAGCTTCTTGTGATCAGCAGACAGTTGGACCAACACTCGTTAAAGGAAAAACGGGTGTTGGTGCGGTTTAAGAGCGATTCCTTTCCCTGTACATTTTGTAGGTGGGTTCCCGTACACCATTGACACTTATCATGCAGTGCATTTTAGAAAGAAAAGGTTGACCCAAGCTATATTTGGGGGGTTTATTTGTCTTTAGTAAAGGAGACCACTACCATCCCAACATAAAGAACTGACCACAAGCCAAAAATACAACCAACTGGATTGATGTATTGATGTGGCTAAACCTCGATAGAAGTCTGTTTCATTTATTTAGGGTTTATATTGAGTCTTGACTACAACATCCAATTCTATACTGAGATCAAACTATAGGGTGAACTGTTCCCAGTCTCTATGCTAAACGCGCCTTCATCTCAACTGTCCCGGACACCATTTCCTGTCTGTGCTCCGGAGCCTCGGAGACAGAGCTCAATATTGTATCAGAGGAAGATTGATGGGTGCAATTTTGGAGGGGGGGGGGGGGAGGGCACGTAAATGCCATTATATACAGATATGAAAGCCTATAAAACATCCCTCTTACTAAGCAATTATTGCCTGACCTCGTCATCTATCACTTGCTTAATTATTACCGGTATGGAAAAGGTTGGGAAATTAAATAGCAAAGATAACATTGTATCATAGTTCTTAGTTAATACAGTTGAAAAAAAGAAATATGTCCATCAAGTACAGCTGAGGGATAGGGTGAGGAACATTATTTTTCGTTCTTCATATTCAGATAATAGCTAATAGTAACAGTATCATATCAGAAATGTAAATATATATATATATATATATATATATATATATATATATATATATATATTTATGTGTATACATATATATTTTTTATATATATAAATAATAATAAATGTGTGTGTGTATATATATATATATATATATATATATATATATATATATATATATTACTAAAAATAAAATAAAATATATATAATATAATTTAATGAAAATATATATTGCACTTTATTAGATAGTATATATTTATTTTACATATTCTTAATATAAAATATAGCAATATAAATAGTGTAATATATATATATATATATATATATATATATATATATATTTATATTTTTCAAATAATGTTATAATATAAAATTATATTGTACTGTACTGTAATACATTATATTGCACTGTAATATGTGATTTTGGTGCATAGTGTTGTGCTAATATATAAATATAGAATTACAGCATAATAATATAAAAAATATATAAATATTAGGATTTACTTACCGTGACTCAAAACAAGCTGGCAGAATTTTTTTAGGGGTGGGTCTGGGCGAGACAAAACAGTCTGATGCATTATGGGCTCCCCCGGGGGAAATCAGAGGATGGGGGATGGGGAGGATGCTATGCAGACATACGCTGCTCTGTAAATCATAAATGGCCGGGCAGCGCATCCTGACCCCCTCCTGATCCTGTATTATTAGGGTGTGACATCTTTATTGTATTTCAGAGCAGCAAGGAAGGGAAAGCTCGAGGGACCTAAAAATGGTGCTTCATCTATTATTTTGTATTTAGAAATCCATAATTTAGCAATTTAATTATTATTCTCTTGTGTTATTAATCATCATCACTGCCCCAATGAAAGAAAGGATCATAACCAACGCGATATCCTTTTTGCTGTCCATGATCCACCATTGTGGACACTTCCTGACCACAAGTTCACTTATCTGAAAATCCATAATGTCACCAATAGATGTTAATACCTCCCAAGTGTCCCTGATTTGGAGGGACTGTCCCTCTTTTGAGTCCATGTCTCCCTGTCCCTCGTTGTTCTCATTTGTCCCTCTTTAAGGTGTAACATGCAGATCTAAAGCAAATGATTTATTCACTTATTCAAAGTGATTCTGTTTTAGTAACTGTTACACCCTATATCCTATTCATCCCTTAATGAGGGGGCGTGGCTTTATCAATCCCTTAATGAGGGGCGTGGCTTTATCAATCTCTTAATGAGGGGCGTGGCTTTATCATCACTGAATGAGGGGGTGTGGCTTTATCCATCCCTCAATGAGGAAGCATGGCTTCATCCATCCCCCAATGAGAGGGCGTGGCTTCATCCATCCCACAATGAGAGGGTGTGGCTTATTTTTTTAAAAAAGGCTGAATAGTTGGAAGGTTTGGATGTTGCCCATATTAACTCACCATCTAACAGTTAAAAAAAAACGGCACAGAATGTTATCCTAAAATCTTCATAGTGTTTTTTTTGTATTTTATGCAAAGCCAACACTGAGCCAGGATCAGCTTAAAGTGGACCAAAACCAAGGATTTTGACTATCCTGTGTTTTGGTCCTTTCCCCCGGGGGTCCCCGATCAGGGGATGCCCCACTGTGTGAAACCCCCCAGATCGCCGAGCACAACTCACCTCTTCCCAGTCATATATATATATATATATATATTATATATATATATATATATATATATATATATATATATAATGTGTGTATATATTACTAATAATGTTATTGTCTATATTGTCTACTTTTGTCTACTTTCCTTTCTTTCTTTCTTCCCTTCCTTCTTTATTCCTTTCTCTCGCTCTCTTTTCCTTTTTTTGATTCCCTATTCTTTTTCCCTTCCTGTCCTTTCTTTCTGTTTCCTTCTCTCTCCTTTTTCTCCTCTTTCTCTTCCTTCCTTTTTTCTTTCTCTTTTTTTCTATTCCTTTCTTTCTCTTTTTTTCTTTCTTTCTTACTTGCCCCTTTCTTTCTATGCCCCCCCATGATGCTGAGGCTATAGAATTGCAGACAGAACCTGGCGGTAGGATTTCTTGGCTATGTTTGGCTATGGGTACAATGTGATCACCTACAGGGGTCTGGGGGAGACTAAGGAGGCAGGAAGTTAGAAGCAACACCCCCAAAGCAGTGCGCCCCACTAGCAGTTCCCCCGGGTCTCTCTATGGCCAGCTCCGCCTCTGCAGGTGGTGACCAGCACCTGTTAGGAGATTTCGGTATTAGTGACACCCATGGTTTTTTGTTAGATCCGTTTCCCATTCGGCCAACCCAGGCTAATAGCACATAGAGAGTTGGTAACAAATCTCTGCCTTTTCAAAAGTAACTTTTGTCCCCCAATCCTAAATAGATGAGTTAGGAATTAAAAAAAAAAATTACACACACACTCACACAAGATGCTATAATATAATTAAAAGGGGAAGTTTACAAGTAGTAGCACAATAGATGATTTAACCTGGATCGTGCCGGTATAAACGCGCCGGTATCAAGGTCGAATCTAGCTTTGGACCAGATCCAAAACCCATTAATAGTCACAACCTTTCTCTAAAATCCTCCATCCCGTAAAATAAAAAAAAGAGTAGGTATAAAATGTAAATGCAGTTTTGTGGTTATTTGGTGCCACCTGGTGGTTACATTGTATAGTTACAGCCTTAGAGCCTTTAATGCACTGTTCAGGTCCTATGGAATGGACGTGCCCCTATTACACACTATAGCAGCCACATTTTTTTTTCTACTGCATGCCTTGTAATAATGGCACCCAACAATCACCCATGCCCAAAGCTCTAAATCACAGGTGTGAAACTCAAGCCCCGGGGGCCGGATTTGGCCCTCCAAGCCTTTCTAAGTGACAAATACCAGGAGGCAGCAGCTGGACGGCGTCCCTTTTAGCTGAACCAGTCATTTCAAGGCTGCTGATACTGACATGTGTATGTGGCGGTTATTGGGAATGGAGTGGGCCCTCTCAAGGTGCAGAGACCCCCCCGGGACCTGCCCGGGTACGCACAGTGCTGATGCATGCCTAGGC
Source organism: Gastrophryne carolinensis (assembly GCA_027917425.1). Taxonomy (NCBI): domain Eukaryota; kingdom Metazoa; phylum Chordata; class Amphibia; order Anura; family Microhylidae; genus Gastrophryne; species Gastrophryne carolinensis. Next base: position 510,351,989 of record CM051236.1, on the reverse strand, counting down.
CATACAGAAGCAATGTCTGGGCCCCCTCATTACCAATGTAATGGCTTGGTCCCTACTGAGCCTCTGCCCCCAAGGCAGCCAGGCTTACCTTATAATTAAGACCATATAGAACAAAAACTCAGACTTGGGGCCAGCCATCACTTATATGTTATGGGGGGCTGTATAGAGACTGGGCCTCTATATAGTCTATATGTGATGGCTGGGGCCTTAGTTTGAATTGGACATTTGTCTCTAAGACGGCCAGGCCTTACCTTATATTTCAGACAATAAAGGAAACTGAAAATCAGGCTAGGGGCCCAGCCATCACATTATAGGTTATGAGGGCCCAGACACAATATAAGCTCTATATAGTCTGCCCCCTCTGTAACCTATATGTTTTGGCTTGGGGCATAGTTTAAAATGGGCCCCAGTATCCATACTATATAACTGGAGTTCAAACAAGGGACCCAGCCATCACATTATACTTTATGGGGAGTCCAAACAAGATATTACGCTGTATTAAGTCTATCCCCCCATAACCAATATGTTATGGCTTGACCCCTAGTTTGAAACGGGCCCCAATATCCATACTATATAGGGAACTGGAGTTCAAACAAGGAACCCAGCCATCACATTATACGTTATGGGGAGTCCAGACAAGATATATGCTGTATAAAGTCTCCCCCCTATAACCTATATGTGATAGCTTGGCACCTAATTTAAAATGTGTCCCAGCATCCATACTACATAGGCCCCTAGTTTGAAATGGGCCCCAGTATCCATACTATATAGAGAACTGGAGATCAAACAAGGACCCAGCCATCACATTACACCTTATAAGGAGCTCAGACAAGATATTGGCTATAATAAGACTGCCCCTCCATAACCTATATGTGATGGCTAGGTCCCTAGTTTAAAATGGGCCCCAGCATCCATACTATATAGGAAACTGGAGATCAAACTATATGTGATGGTTAGGTCCCTAGTTTAAAATGGGCCCCAGCATCCATACTATATAGGAAACTGGAGATCAAACTATATGTGATGGTTAGGTCCCTAGTTTAAAATGGGCCCCAGTATCCATACTATATAGGGAACTGGAGATCAAACTATATGTGATGGCTAGGTCCATAGTTTAAAATGGGCCCCAGTATCCATACTATTTAGGAAACTGGAGATCAAACTATATGTGATGGCTAGGTCCCTAGTTTAAAATGGGCCCCAGTATCCATACTATATAGGAAACTGGAGATCAAACTATATGTGATGGTTAGGTCCCTAGTTTAAAATGGGCCCCAGTATCCATACTATATAGGAAACTGGAGATCAAACTATATGTGATGGTTAGGTCCCTAGTTTAAAATGGGCCCCAGCATCCATACTATATAGGAAACTGGAGATCAAACTATATGTGATGATTAGGTCCCTAGTTTAAAATGGGCCCCAGTATCCATACTATATAGGAAACTGGAGATCAAACTATATGTGATGGTTAGGTCCCTAGTTTAAAATGGGCCCCAGTATCCATACTATATAGGAAACTGGAGATCAAACTATATGTGATGGCTAGGTCCATAGTTTAAAATGGGCCCCAGTATCCATACTATATAGGAAACTGGAGATCAAACTATATGTGATGGTTAGGTCCCTAGTTTAAAATGGGCCCCAGTATCCATACTATATAGGAAACTGGAGATCAAACTATATGTGATGGTTAGGTCCCTAGTTTAAAATGGGCCCCAGTATCCATACTATATAGAAAACTGGAGATCAAACTATATGTGATGGCTAGGTCCATAGTTTGAACTGGGCCTCAAGGCAAACCAGTCTCATTTATCATCAACGCCAGCAGCCAATAGCGTGTCAGCCAGTGGGTCTCAGGTCAGGGCAGCCATAAGGGCCACCTAGCCAGGGGCCAACTCTTCACAGCTGGGCCTCATACTGGAGTCTGGACTCTCCTGCCCTGAGGTCTGCCCTTCTTGCAGGGTGTACATACCATAGGGACAGTGCAGGCTCGTGGGTCCGTAGAACAAGGGGGCCCGGTGCACGCTGCCTCCACCACCTCTGCGGTATGTTTGAACCTGCTGTCTACTAACATACTTACCTAGCCATGCCGCCTCCTTCTCTCTGGGATGCTGGTGCTACACTGGTGCAACGCTGCGGGCCTTGCCACTATGTTGGCGCAGAGGACGTGCGCCCTTCTTCTCTGGCACCACACGCAGCCTCCAGGGCTGTATTTCCCATTAGGCAACCCTAGGCACGTGCCAACCTGGAAGGGGGGGGGGGGTTGCTGCCCTTACTATCGTAGTAAAGAAAATAAATGAAAACTCCCATAGCCAGGAACATTAATGCCTCCTAACAAGCAATCTCCAGCAGTGTGCAAGGGGTTAAACACAGGCCAGAGCACCTCCCCTCCACTGCTGTGGTCATGTGACTCCTGTATGTCGCTGATGTGATGATAGGGGCCTGTGATGGGGGGGCCCTGCTCTGGGGCCCATTAGGGCTATGTACGCCCCTGCCTGCTTGTACTGGTTTTGTATCTGAGAAGAGAACACTTCCAATATATTCATGTAGCTCCGCTGATACAATACCTTTCTGTCTGAAATGGGCGTTGCTGCCTCTCTCTAGAAAAAGGGAAATGGGGCAAATTATTATTTAATCATCATCAGCAGCATCATCATTATCACGTGTGAGCGTTTCAAGCCTCTATCTACATAGAAGGAGGATTAGTGTGAGTTAGTGACGAACGGGAATTTGTTACATGATCGGTTAGATTCTGAATCTGAAGGTTTCAACGGAAGCTAAGAGACCGACAAGATTTCAAAGGTCTACACCTGTAACTCTGAAGACCTCCTTCCAATGTGTGACCTGCATGCCGAGACCCCTTCCAATGAGTGATCTGCATGGCGAGACCCCTTCCAATGTGTGACCTGCATGTAAAGACCCCTTCCAATGAATGACCTGCATGGCGAGACCCCTTCCAATGTGTGACCTGCATGTAAAGACCCCTTCCAATGAGTGACCTGCATGCCGAGACCCCTTCCAATGAGTGACCTGCATGCCGAGACCCCTTCCAATGAGTGACCTGCATGCCGAGACCCCTTCCAATGAGTGACCTGCATGTAAAGACCCCTTCCAATGAGTGACCTACATGCCGAGACCCCTTCCAATGAGTGACCTGCATGCCGAGACCCCTTCCAATGTGTGACCTGCATGTAAAGACCCCTTCCAATGAGTGACCTGCATGCCGAGACCCCTTCCAATGAGTGATCTGCATGGCGAGACCCCTATCAATGAGTGACCTGCATGTAAAGACCCCTTCCAATGAGTGACCTGCATGCCAAGACCCCTTCCAATGAGTGACCTGCATGCCGAGACCCCTTCCAATGAGTGACCTGCATGGCGAGATCCCTTCCAATGAGTGATCTGCATGGCGAGACCCCTTCCAATGAGTGACCTGCATGCCGAGACCCCTTCCAATGAGTGACCTGCATGCTGAGACCCCTTCCAATGAGTGACCTGCATGCCGAGACCCCTTCCAATGAGTGACCTGCATGTAAAGACCCCTTCCAATGAGTGACCTACATGCCGAGACCCCTTCCAATGAGTGACCTGCATGCCGAGACCCCTTCCAATGAGTGACCTGCATGCCGAGACCCCTTCCAATGAGTGACCTACATGCCGAGACCCCTTCCAATGAGTGACCTACATGCCGAGACCCCTTCCAATGAGTGACCTGCATGTAAAGACCCCTTCCAATGAGTGACCTGCATGGCGAGACCCCTTCCAATGAGTGACCTACATGCCGAGACCCCTTCCAATGAGTGACCTGCATGTAAAGACCCCTTCCAATGAGTGACCTACATGCCGAGACCCCTTCCAATGAGTGACCTGCATGTAAAGACCCCTTCCAATGAGTGACCTACATGCCGAGACCCCTTCCAATGAGTGACCTGCATGCCGAGACCCCTTCCAATGAGTGACCTGCATGCCGAGACCCCTTCCAATGTGTGACCTGCATGCCGAGACCCCTTCCAATGTGTGACCTGCATGCCGAGACCCCTTCCAATGTGTGACCTGCATGCCGAGACCCCTTCCAATGTGTGACCTGCATGCCGAGACCCCTTTCAATGAGTGAGCTGCATGTAAAGACCCCTTCCAATGAGTGACCTGCATGCCGAGACCCCTTCCAACTTATAATGGCGTCACGGAGAACCTTGAAAATTCAACTGTTTCAACAGCAAATAGGAGTTTGAAGCCAAGTTTTTGAAGGCCTCTATCTGTAACTCTAAAGAACGCTTCCAATGACCAACTGACCTGCCGCTGGTGGAGGACTGCTGAATCGGGATGCCCCGCTGTGTGAAACCCCCCAGGGTGTCGGTAATAACTCGGTCCAGCGGCGCATGCGTGGGCTCTCGTCCAATAAGAGCCATCTGCCTTGACTACGTCATTCAGAAGAAGGCTCTGATTGTTTTCAATAGGGAGCACACTACCACATCCCCTGAGCACCAGAGGCATAGCTAGGCTTTCTGGTACCCAGGGCAAACATTTGAAATGGCGCCCCCCACCGGTGCTCAGGCCCCTCTTTGGCGCCCCATGACCTGCTGCATCTGGGGCATGTGTCCCCCCTGCCCCCCCCAGCCACAGCCCTGTGCACACGCACACCGCAGGTGATATGGGGGATGCGGCAGCATGTGCTCCCCATCAAAGGCAATCAGAGCCCTTTGTAAACCAGGCAAAGGGCTCTGATTGGCCGAGGGGCCGCGTATGCGCTGTTGTACTTAGGAGAGGTGAGTTTTACTGGGCAAACTGGGGAGTTTTGTGGATCTTCTTTAAAGTGGAACAAAACACTGGATTTTGAAATGGGAGGCCCAGGGAAACCTGGAAAATCAAAATCCAAGGTTGTGTTCAGTTTTAGAGATCTATATCTGTAACTCTATAGACCCCTTCCAATGACTTACTGACATGCTGCTGGTGGAGGACCAGCAAGAGTTGTTTCAAGATTTGCTTGGGAGTCTGAGATAGGGTCCGGATTGGATCTAAGGGCTAGTGGCCTTGTGGGGAACTTGCTTCAATACCTCTACTATAGCCAACCAACAACAGGCACATAATGAGGACCCATTGGGCTCCTAGTTATATTATGACAGCACTAGGCACCACCGTGTTGCCTCATGAGGTCTATAAGTATTACACATGCACCTATACCATCAATTATCACATTTACACTGTCCAAAGACCCCCAACTCCTCCTATATCCTTTGAGGACCTCAGCCCTCTACTTGTGAGCCAACAACAGGCCAAGTTTTGCAGATCTCCACATTTCTGCCTCAGTAGCGCCCCGGTGCATCTGTGTGGAGATCTGGAAAAGGGTTGGGGACCCCTGCTCTCCACTGTTCCCAAACCTTCTCCTTGAGAACCACCAACAGCTCATGTATTGCAGATCTCCACACAGAATCATGAAGAAGCTCTTGATATTTTGAAAATAAAAACGAGGGAGAGGAGAATAGACTCAAAAGAGGGACAGTCTTTACAAATCAGGGACACTTGGGAGGTATGCTGTAAGCTATCGGTATGTAGTCACTGACACTTAATTGTCCATTTGTTTCCCGACTTTGCCAGTGACCCAAATAAATATAAGTGAAATAACATAACTGCTTAAATTAAATTCGAAATAATGTATTTACTAAAGCTGGGCCCTTGTATAGCACCGGATCATTTTTAAGCCTTTGCAATGTTTAGGTCCAAGGAATCAAAGTGAACAATTGGGAGACGGCGCCATCTGGTGGTCAGATTGAGGTACTGTATATAAATCGTTTACAGTCATTTTCAGACATTTTTTTCCTCTCATTTTTTTCATGTACAGATGCAGCATATTATTACATCATACTTAAAGTGGACCAAAACCCACGCCGATCGGTCCAGGAATCTATAAGAGCTCTGAGCCGCTGGCCTTAGATGAAGGCTTAGACGACGTGAAGTCAGCTGCTCCGAGCGCAATGACTGGACGAGTGGCCGCACATGCGCCACAGGACCAGGAAAAGCTGAGTTGGCATTGGCGATCTGGGGGGTTTCACCCAGCATTGATGTGGGAGGCCGGGGATGCAGTTGTAGCCGGCAATCGCAGTGTAGGAACCTTGGAAAAGGGAAGTGAAATGTGGGGCCATTGGGGGGATGGTCTCTCATAGTGGTTCATACGGAATTGGGATGCCCCAAGGTTACTTGAGCGACCATGCGGATGGATGGTCCACTGTAAACTGGACCAAAACTCAGGAATCTCTATTACCTAGGTTTTGATTTCTTATTGCAGAAAACAATCTTTCACTGTAACAAGAGGCTTCCTAAGGTTTCTCCACTAATTTTTCGGGCCAAGCTAACCGCTTCCATCTTGGAAGTATCGTATTTTCCGCCCTATTAGACACACTTATTTCCCCCCAAAAGTCACGTTGCTGTCTGGGCTGCCTGCCACACTGCAGGAGGCCAGAAGAAGATGGAGGAGCGGTGGGCGGGGATGGAGACGCGGTGGGCGGGGATGGAGACATGATTGGTGGCTATAGGGAAGGCAATAAGGACTGGAGGGCGATTGGTGGCTATAGGGAAGGCAATAAGGACGGGAGGGCGATTGGTGGCTATAGGGAAGGCAATAAGGACGGGAGGGTGATTGGTGTCTATAGGGAAGGCAATAAGGACTGGAGGGCGATTGGTGGCTATAGGGAAGGCAATAAGGACTGGAGGGCGATTGGTGGCTATAGGGAAGGCAATAAGGACGGGAGGGCGATTGGTGGCTATAGGGAAGGCAATAAGGACGGGAGGGTGATTGGTGGCTATAGGGAAGGCAATAAGGACTGGAGGGTGATTGGTGGCTATAGGGAAGGCAATAAGGACAGGAGGATGATTGGTGGCTATAGGGAAGGCAATAAGGACTGGAGGGCGATTGGTGGCTATAGGGAAGGCAATAAGGACTAGAGGATGATTGGCGGCTATAGGGAAGGATGCCACACAACCTATGGGATTGAGGGAATGCCACACTGCCTATGGGATTGAGGGAATGCCACACTGCCTATGGGATTGGGGGAATGCCATACATGGCCAATGCCATGTTTTTGCGAAACGCGTCTACACTTATAATGACGCTTGCTACAACTGAAAACTTTTGCTACACGCTGAACCTTAACAGATTGGGAAAATAAAGTCTTTATTAAGAAACTAAAGTACTTGTATAAATGGTAACACTACACAATTGAGGCAGGGCGCTTATATAAGAACCCCATTATTGTCTCTCAACTGAAACTCATGTACCCAATAGTACTGGTCAAGGGCCAGAGAGGCAACCCCCCAGAATACCTAGGTTTTGGTCTGTATTACAGGGGCATCCCAGTTTGCGTGAACCCCCCCCCCCCCCCCGAGACGGCTGCTTTTTCACCTTGATTCCTGCTCACACAACGCAATTGCCGGCTCTTGTCTGATCACAACTAATAAGGGGGGGCGACTGGTGGCTATAGGGAGGGCAATAAGGGCTGGGGGGTGATTGGTGGCTATAGGGAAGGCAATAAGGGCTGGGGGGTGATTGGTGGCTATAGGGAAGGCAATAAGGATGGGAGGGTGATTGGTGGATATAGGGAAGTCAATAAGGACTGGGGTGTGATTGGTGGCTATAGGGAAGGCAATAAGGACGGAGGGTGATTGGTGGCTATAGGGAAGGCAATAAGGACTGGGGTGTGATTGGTGGCTATAGGGAAGGCAATAAGGACTGGAGGGTGATTGGTGGCTATAGGGAAGGCAATAAGGATGGAGGGTAATTGGTGGCTATAGGGAAGGCAATAAGGACTGGGGTGTGATTGGTGGCTATAGGGAAGGCAATAAGGACGGAGGGTGATTGGTGGCTATAGGGAAGGCAATAAGGACGGAGGGTGATTGGTGGCTATAGGGAAGGCAATAAGGACTGGAGGGTGATTGGTGGATATAGGGAAGGCAATAAGGACTGGGGTGTGATTGGTGGCTATAGGGAAGGCAATAAGGACTGGAGGGTGATTGGTGGATATAGGGAAGGCAATAAGGACTGGGGTGTGATTGGTGGCTATAGGGAAGGCAATAAGGACTGGAGGGTGATTTGTGGCTATAGGGAAGGCAATAAGGACTGGAGGGTGATTGGTGGCTATAGGGAAGGCAATAAGGATGGAGGGTAATTGGTGGCTATAGGGAAGGCAATAAGGACTGGGGTGTGATTGGTGGCTATAGGGAAGGCAATAAGGACGGAGGGTGATTGGTGGCTATAGGGAAGGCAATAAGGACGGAGGGTGATTGGTGGCTATAGGGAAGGCAATAAGGACTGGAGGGTGATTGGTGGATATAGGGAAGGCAATAAGGACTGGGGTGTGATTGGTGGCTATAGGGAAGGCAATAAGGACTGGAGGGTGATTGGTGGATATAGGGAAGGCAATAAGGACTGGGGTGTGATTGGTGGCTATAGGGAAGGCAATAAGGACTGGAGGGTGATTTGTGGCTATAGGGAAGGCAATAAGGACTGGAGGGCGATTGGTGGCTATAGGGAAGGCAATAAGGACTGGAGGGCGATTGGTGGCTATAGGGAAGGCAATAAGGACTGGGGTGTGATTGGTGGCTATAGGGAAGGCAATAAGGACTGGAGGGCGATTGGTGGCTATAGGGAAGGCAAAAAGGACTGGAGGGTGATTGGTGGCTATAGGGAAGTCAATAAGGACTGGGGGGCGATTGGTGGCTATAGGGAAGTCAATAAGGACTGGAGGGTGATTGGTAGCTATAGGGAAGGCAATAAGGACGGGAGGGTGATTGGTGGCTATAGGGAAGGCAATAAGGACGGGAGGGTGATTGGTGGCTATAGTGAAGGCAATAAGGACTGGAGGGTGATTGGTGGCTATAGGGAAGTCAATAAGGACTGGAGGGTGATTGGTGGCTATAGGGAAGGCAATAAGGACTGGAGGGTGATTGGTGGCTATAGGGATGTCAATAAGGACTGGAGGGTGATTGGTGGCTATAGGGAAGTCAATAAGGACTGGAGGGTGATTGGTGGCTATAGGGAAGGCAATAAGGACTGGAGGGCGATTGGTGGCTATAGGGAAGGCAATATGGACTGGAGGGCGATTGGTGGCTATAGGGAAGGCAATAAGGACTGGAGGGTGATTGGTGACTATAGGGAAGGCAATAAGGACTGGAGAGCGATTGGTGGCTATAGGGAAGGCAATAAGGACTGGAGGGCAATTGGTGGCTATAGGGAAGACAATAAGGACTGGAGAGCGATTGGTGGCTATAGGGAAGGCCATAAGGACTGGAGGGTGATCAGCAGCAGGAAATGACCCATTTGTGGCAGCGGAGCTGAAAGGTGACATCATGTGACATCATGTGACACACTACTTTGGGGCCCACTAAGACTCTCTTGCCCAAGGGCCCCCACAAACCTGGAGCCGACCCTGCATGACAATATATGTTATGTGGGCCGAGACACAATATAGGCTGTATCAGGGGCAGACTGGCCATAGGCAGACCCAGGCAAATGCCTGCTGGCCCGTATTGCTTTGGGGCTGTCTGGGCTGCTAACTTTACTAACACTCCCATCCCCTTCCCCACTCTACCCCTGCACCCAAGCAACCCCAGCCCATGTCCTCACCCTAATGGTATAGCCTCAGCCTTGGAGCACACTGGGTGACTGGCCAGGAAGCAGCAGAGATGGACATGTGCAGACCAGGGCTGGTAAAACCCCGGGCTGACTTTTAGTGCCAGTCTGCCACTGGGCTTTATAGAGTCCAGCCCTCTGACCTCTGTCCCCAAGGCCGCCAGGCCTTACCTTATTATTCAGGCCATAAAGGAAACTGAAAATCATACTAGATAGGGGTGTAGCTAAGGGGGGAGCAGGGGGGGGGGGCACTTGCCCTGGGTGCAGCAGGTCAGGGGGGCGCCAAAGGGGGGCCTGAGCACAGGTGGGGGCGCCATTATGAATCTTTGCCCTGGGTGCCAGAAATCTGGCTACGCCTCTGATAATAGGGGCCCAGCTATCACAAATATAGGTTAGTGGAGGCCCACTCATGCGTCATGGGATCAGATCCCGAGGTGAGTATACAGGGGACCAGCGGAGTTTCACACAGCGGGGCATCCCAAACCTGGAGGAAGCTGTAACCCAGCCCTGAAGCCCTTCAGACACCATAGCCAGGTTTATCAAGGTTTTGGTCCTCTTTAAAATTATGCAAAGCAGAAGCCGATTGGCCGCACTCAGCAGATTGCAGCTTGGGACACGTCTCTATTTGTAAATAAATGGCCCTAAATGAAAATAAACGAGAGAGGGGATGGGAAGCGAGCGCGCGGCCCCGCACAGCGGCTGGCTCAGCCATTTTCCTTTGCTTACTCTGTGATTTCCTTTTAATAGTCCACTTCATCTCGTCAATACGGTGAACGCTCGGCTGGGGGAAAGGGAACGCTGGGATATCGCTCCTCAACCCGGCTCCTTAATGTCACCGCCGCAAGTCTCTCACGGAACATGAGACTTATAGTGAACTAATGACGGAGGCTCGAGGAAGCCGAGTATTGCCTGACAAAGCGCGCGCTGTATTAGCGCCCATTAAATGATTAGCTCGTAGGTAGATGGAATTCCAGGAAAGGAGCCTGATTGGTTGGCAGCCTGGTGCCAAAAGTGACTGCAGATAACAGCTCGGAGACACAACGCAGACTAAATATTTTGCCAAATCCCAAAAATAGAGAGGCTTTCACAACCTACAAAGTATAATAAAGGGTGCTACTCCCAGGCTCAAACGGCCATATATAGGATACCTCAAAAACACAACAGGGGAGTCACTCCAACTCAGAATCAAAAATTGTGTTTACAACCACAACCTATACAATGGACATATTAAAAATACATTAAAAACCATAAGACAATATCACACAGGACATACAAACATATAGGATGTGTAAGCGGTGGGGAGAAGATTGATGCCCCATCATAATCATAATACAGCATGAAATCCATGTACCAAATAAATGTAATAACTATTAGTGGAAAAAAAGTGGCAAAAATGTGCAAGAATAATATAATGGATATCTATTTAAAGTGCAATAGTGCCAATAATATAAACCAGCTCTCATATAGCCGGTGTCAAAGTCAGAAACCACAACAGCACAAAGGCCGTCCCTCTATCGAAGCACTATCATCTGATCAAATCACTATATGAATTAACATGCCAACTGATGAATGCAAATAAAATCAATATCCATAATATCAAAATATCAAACCAATAGGGTCTCCCTACCGCCTGCCAACATCCAGAGCCACGCGTTCCGTGGGATAAAATCCCACTTCCTCAGGCTCAATTATTATGATGAGGCATCAATTCTCTCCCCACCGCTTACACATCCTGTATGTTTGTATGTCCTGTGTGGTATTGTCTTATGCTTTTTAATGTGTTTTTAATTTGTCCTTTGTATAGGTTGTGGTTGTAAACATTTAATAAAGTTTGATATTAATTTTTGATCCTGAGTTGGAGTGCCTCCCCTGTTGTGTTTTCGAGGTAGACTAAATGTCCCTCACCAAAGAACTTCCTAATTCTATAGAGTCCTACCAAAAACCCATAAGGGTGGAAGGCACTAAAAAAATGTTATCTTATGCGCATTCCACGAGGGGGGCTGTGACATAACACCGTAACACTTCATATGGAGCTATGGACTAAGGCAACCTACAGCTGTGTTTAAAGTGGCCCAAAACACACGGCAATCGGCCTGGAAATCTATAAGAAGATTCCCGAGCAGATCGCTTCCCTTCCCCCGGGCATCCAAAATCAGGATACCCCACTGTGTGAAACCCCCCAGGTCGCCCATACAATTACCTTATTTTCCGGTCCAACGGCACATGTGTTACCCGTCGCCCCTTCCCCGCTATCCCTCTAGCGGGGTGCATGCCCCTGCCAGGCATTTGTGAATGGTCGGGCGGCCACGCTCCCTGTTAGATGTTAGCAGGGGATGTGGCCGTCAGCGTGCTCGGAGCCACTCACCTTAGACGAAGGCTTAGACGCACTGACGTGAGCGGATCTGAGAGCACCGATTGGATGAGCGGCCGTAGGACTGGCAAGAGGTTAGTTTTTTTTGCCGATCTGTAGGGTTTCACACAGCTGGGCATCCCCGATCGAGGTGCCCCGGGGGCAAGGACCAAAACCCAGCATAGTCAAAATCCTTGGTTTTGGTCCACTTTAATGGTAGGTGCACGAGACCGCTTCTTATGCACAACAGCCTTATGAGCTGCCGGGACCATTGTCCGAGTGCAGTGATTGGTCCATTCCTCGATCTGCGTATCAGCTGCCACACCTCCCAAGTGTCCCGGATTTGGAGGGACTGACCCTCTTTTGAGTCCATGTCCCCCTGTCCCTCGTTGTTCTCATTTGTCCCTCTTTGAGGTGTAATATGCAGATCTGCAGCAATAACTGACTCATTTGCCCATTCAAAGTGTTATCAAAATCTTATCTCCTATCCATCCCTCAATGAGGGGGCGTGGCTTCATTTAGAAATAGTCCAACTTTCCCATCTTGAAAAGTTGGCAGAGACAATGCATTGCAGGTGTAGTGCATGTGTAAAGGTGCACAGGTGCTATGAAGACTCTCAAAGCCTTGGGAGTCCAAAAAGTCACATCAGACTTTCTAGAATCACTGGTTGGTCTTCAGGGGGAAACCTGAATTTTTGGGATTCTGTGACCTGTTTTTTTCAAGCTGGTCCAAATTTTCCACTTAACCTTGCTGTTGCCATTGCTAATTGATACAAGCCAATTACCCAACAAGCACTGCTGCCGTCAACTTTGGCTTGTACCTTGACAAAGACCCCCAACTGCTTGCCCAAACCTCATCCTAAATCTGGACCAAGGACCTCCACTGCCTGCCCACTATCTCATTCCATAACTGGACCAAGAACCTCCCTCCACAACCTGGCCACTACCTCATTCCATAACTGGACCAAGAACCTCCCCTGTCTGTCCACTACCTCATCCTAATCCTGGACCAAGGATTTCCATTGCTTGCCCACTACCTCGTCCCATAACTGGACCAAAAATCTCCACAGCCTGCCCATTACCTCATCCCATAACTAGACCAAGATCCTCCCCTGTCTGCCCAATACCTCATCCTATAACTGGAGCAAGAACCTCCCCTGTCTGTCCACTACCTCATCCTAATCCTGGACCAAGGATTTCCATTGCTTGCCCACTACCTCGTCCCATAACTGGACCAAAAATCTCCACAGCCTGCCCATTACCTCATTCCATAACTAGACCAAGATCCTCCCCTGTCTGCCCAATACCTCATCCTAATTCTGGACCAAGAACCTCCACAGCCTGCCCACTTTCTCACCCAATAACTGGACCAAGAACCTCGCCTGTCTGCCCACTACCTCGTCCCATAACTGGACCAAAAATCTCCACAGCCTGCCCATTACCTCATCCCATAACTGGACCAAGAACCTCCCCTGTCTGCCCACTACCTCATTCCATAACTGGACCAAGAACCACCCCTGTTTGCCCACTACCTCATCCCATAACTGGACCAAGAACCTCCCCTGTCTGCCCACTACCTCATTTCATAACTGGACCAAGAACCTCCACTGTCTGCCTACTACCTCATCCCATAACTGAAACAAGAACCTCCACAGCTTGGTCACTACCTCATTCCATAACTGCACAAAGATCCTCCACTACCTTATCCCATAACTGGACCAAAATCCTCCCCTGCCTGGCCACTATCTCATCCCATAACTGGACCAAGAACCTCTTTTGTCTGCCCACTACTTCCTTCCATAACTGGACCAAGATCATCCCTGCCTGGCCACTACCTCATCCCATAACTGGACCAAGAACCTCCCCTGTTTGCCCACTACCTTATCCAATAAATGGACCAAGATCCTCCCCTGTCTGCCCACAACCTCATCCCAAAAATGGACCAAGAACCTCCCATCTGCCCACTACCTCATCTCATAACTGGACCAAGAACCTCCCCTGTCTGCCCACTACCTCATCCCATAAATGGACCAAGAACCTCCACAGCCTGGCCACTACCTAATCCCATTACTGGGCCAAGAACCTCCCCTGTCTGCCCACTATCTCATTCCATAACTAGACCAAACACCCCCACAACCTGGCCACTACCTCATCCCATAGCTGGACCAAGAACCTCCCCTGTCTGCCCAATACCTCATACTAATTCTGTACCAAGGACCTTCACAGCCTGCCCACTACCTTATCCCATAACTGGACCAAGAACCTTCCCTGCCTGCCCACTTCCTCATCCCATAACTGGAGCAAGAACCTCCCCTGTCTGCCCACTATCTCATCCTATAACTGGAGCAAGAACCTCCCCTGTCTGCCCACTACCTCATTCCATAACTGGACCAAACACCCCCACAGCCTGACCACTACCTCATCCCATAACTGGACCAAGAGCCTACACAGCCTGCCCACTACCTCATCCCATAACTGGACCAAGAACCTCCCCTGTCTGCCCAATATCTCATCCTAATCCTTGACCAATGACCTCCGCTGCCTGCCCACTACCTTATCCCGTAACTGGACCAAGAACCTCAACAGCCTGGCCACTACCTCATCCCATAACTGCACAAAGATCATCCACTACCTTATCCCATAACTGGACCAACATCCTCTCCTGTCTGCCCACTACCTCATCCCATAACTGGACCAAGAATGTCCACAGCCTGGCCCTTACTTTATTCCATAACTGCACAAAGATCCTCCACTACCTCATCCCATAACTAGACCGTGAACCACCCCTGCCTGCCCACTACCTCATCCCATAACTGGAACAAGAACCTCCACAGCCTGCCCACTACCTCATCTCATAACTTGATCAAAAACCACCCTGCCTGCAACAACCTCATCCTGTAACTGGGACAAGATCCTCCACAGCCTGTCCACTACCTCATCTCATAATATGTCCAAGAACCTCCCTGCCTGCAACAGCTTCGTCCTGTAACTGAGACATGAGCCATCACTGTCCGCCAACTGCCCATCTCCTAACTGGACCAACTCAGCTGCCCGCCCACTAGCTCATCCCATATCTTCACCTTGACTGTCTACCTACATCCTTGTCCTGTAACTTGACCAATAACCTCATCTTGTGACTGTGACAAGTATATCCACTGCCTGCTCACGTCCTGTTTTATAAATGGACCAATAACTTTAGATGCCTGCCCACTACTTCATCCGAATACTTCTCCAAGAACCTCAAATGTCTGCCTACAAGCTCTGGACCTAGTCCTGGGGATCAGATGAGTATAAGTTTTGTAAAAATGTTGGGCGCTAACTTCACAGCACAATAGGGCAACTTGGATGCCCCCTCAGGAGGGGTTCAAGCTGGACCTAGATTATTTTAAGGACTTGCTCCAGTTTTGGTCCTCTTTAAAATATGCAGAGAGAGAGAGATGGCATGTGCTGCCACAGTTGTCCGCTTTCTCGATACTTACCTCCATGCAACTGTTTATTAGTGACCAGGGTAAAAAATACAAGCTGGGGAGATGTGCGCATTCACCCCGGTAACCCAGTGCCTGTTTTTTTTTCGTGGCGCATGCTGTGGCCACCAATAGTTATTTTTCAATAGAGAGAAGTAGGGTTAGAACAAAGTCACTTGCTCAGCACTGAAGACAGTAAATTCTGCAATGACACCCATGGCCTTTGGGCTGTACAGTATCACAGCATTTGAAAACTATATTAATAATTAATTAATATTCAGGGAGACAGAGGTGAGTGTTTACATTTAATTTTCATATGATTTAAATATATATATATATATATATATATATATATATATATATATATATTTCATGGATTCACCTTCTTTTCTGCAGTCATGTCCTCAATGGGCTGTGTGTGTGTACACTGATGCCACCTGGTGGTGTTTTGTCGGTACTGCTGTTTGCCTGTTTATTATTCTAACCTTATGCAATAGAATGGGATAATACTTCTCTGGAGTAATGTCTGTTTCTGTTTAATTTCTGTTAAAATGGAGCTACAGTCTAAAATGGAAATTTCGCTGGGGCAGACTAACCTTTACCTATCGAAAAATCTGATCCTGACACCTTCCCAGGCTTACGGTTAAGATATTTTTGATTAAGAGTCAGTACAGGGACAGCTTTAACCTCAAGAGTCTGTCTTATATGTTTCCCACACCCTGTACATACAGATTGCTCACATTAAAAATCATCCTACCTGCATCTACTGCATGTTATGAGCCTTTAAACATCCAAGATGGCGGCTCAGAACATCAGGCAACCTGCAAACAGGAAGTGCCTTCTGACTGTGATGCTCTGCATTCTGGGATTGCTGTCCTTTTTCCCGACCCCAGCTCTGCTCTGTCTGAGCAAAGCACAGCTATAACCCGCCCCCCTGTACTTTATCCCACTCTCCTCTCCTCAGTAAGTGTAATGCTTCTGAGGCAAGATGGCGGCGCCCGTATCCTAAAGTCCTGAACAGAGTTGCAGCCCATTGGGGGAGAGAATAATAAGTGAGTGACTAAAAACGTAAAATATATTAACTTTAGATGCAGGGGAATCGTTTTATAAGGGTTTTGGGCTTTTTAATAACTCATGGTGAAGGTCCGGTTTAATGTATTGTAGGTCCACCTGTTGATGGGGACCTACCTACCCACCAGTAAAGGAGTCTTTTTCCTCCTATTGCTCCTAAATATCCCTGATCAATAGGACATATTCAGCCATGATGTGCCAGGTAAGTATAGAAAGTGATGTGCTTATGGGGGTTATGTAAGAAGGTCTAGTGGCAGGTAGCGCCTCGTAGCGGCACGCAGCGTTTGGTGAGCGCCGGGTGCTGTACGCAAAACAACTTTTATGAAAGCGAATTTGCTAAGCGCCTCTAACAGCGCCATGTAGTGTCACATGTATTATTACAGTCAGGTCAGTGTATAGCGCCTCTAACAGCGCCATGTAGTGTCACATGTATTATTACAGGCAGGTCAGTATATAGCGCCTCTAACAGCGCCATGTAGCGTCACATGTATTATTACAGGCAGGTCAGTGTATAGCGCCTCTAACAGTGTCATGTAGTGTCACATGTATTATTACAGGCAGCTCAGTGTATAGCGCCTCTAACAGCGCCATGTAGCGTCACATGTATTATTACAGGCAGGTCAGTGTATAGCGCCTCTAACAGCGCCATGTAGCATCACATGTATTATTACAGGTAGGTCAGTGTATAGCGCCTCTAACAGCGTCATGTAGTGTCACATGTATTATTACAGGCAGGTCAGTGTATAGCGCCTCTAACAGTGTCATGTAGTGTCACATGTATTATTACAGGCAGCTCAGTGTATAGCGCCTCTAACAGCGCCATGTAGCGTCACATGTATTATTACAGGCAGGTCAGTGTATAGCGCCTCTAACAGCGCCATGTAGCATCACATGTATTATTACAGGTAGGTCAGTGTATAGCGCCTCTAACAGCGTCATGTAGTGTCACATGTATTATTACAGGCAGGTCAGTGTATAGCGCCTCTAACAGCGCCATGTAGTGTCACATGTATTATTACAGGCAGGTCAGTGTATAGCACCTCTAACAGCGCCATGTAGCGTCACATGTATTATTACAGGTAGGTCAGTGTATAGCGCCTCTAACAGCGTCATGTAGTGTCACATGTATTATTACAGGTAGGTCAGTGTATAGCGCCTCTAACAGCGCCATGTAGCGTCACATGTATTATTACAGGCTGGTCAGTGTATAGCGCCTCTAACAGCATCATGTAGCGTCACATGTATTATTACAGGCAGGTCAGTGTATAGCGCCTCTAACAGCGTCATGTAGCGTCACATGTATTATTACAGGCTGGTCAGTGTATAGCGCCTCTAACAGCATCATGTAGCGTCACATGTATTATTACAGGCAGGTCAGTGTATAGCGCCTCTAACAGCGCCATGTAGCGTCACATGTATTATTACAGGCAGGTCAGTGTATAGCGCCTCTAACAGCGCCATGTAGCGTCACATGTATTATTACAGGCAGCTCAGTGTATAGCGCCTCTAACAGCGTCATGTAGCGTCACATGTATTATTACAGGCAGGTCAGTGTATAGCGCCTCTAACAGCGCCATGTAGCGTCACATGTATTATTACAGGCAGGTCAGTGTATAGCGCCTCTAACAGCGTCATGTAGCGTCACATGTATTATTACAGGCAGGTCAGTGTATAGCGCCTCTAACAGCGCCATGTAGCGTCACATGTATTATTACAGGCAGGTCAGTGTATAGCGCCTCTAACAGCGCCATGTAGCGTCACATGTATTCTTACAGGCAGGTCAGTGTATAGCACCTCTAACAGCGTCATGTAGCGTCACATGTATTATTACAGGCAGCTCAGTGTATAGCGCCTCTAACAGCGTCATGTAGCGTCACATGTATTATTACAGGCAGGTCAGTGTATAGCGCCTCTAACAGCGCCATGTAGCGTCACATGTATTATTACAGGCAGGTCAGTGTATAGTGCCTCTAACAGCGCCATGTAGTGTCACATGTATTATTACAGGCAGGTCAGTGTATAGCGCCTCTAACAGCGCCATGTAGCGTCACATGTATTATTACAGGCAGGTCAGTGTATAGCGCCTCTAACAGCGTCATGTAGTGTCACATGTATTATTACAGGCAGGTCAGTGTATAGCGCCTCTAACGGCGTCATGTAGCGTCACATGTATTATTACAGGCAGGTCAGTGTATAGCGCCTCTAACAGCGTCATGTAGCGTCACATGTATTATTACAGGCAGGTCAGTGTATAGCGCCTCTAACAGCGTCATGTAGCGTCACATGTATTATTACAGGCAGGTCAGTGTATAGCGCCTCTAACAGCGCCATGTAGCGTCACATGTATTATTACAGGCAGGTCAGTGTATAGCGCCTCTAACAGCGCCATGTAGCGTCACATGTATTATTACAGGCGGCTTAGTGTATAGCACCTCTAACAGCGCCATGTAGTGTCACATGTATTATTACAGGCAGGGCAGTGTATAGCGCCTCTAACAGCGCCATGTAGTGTCACATGTATTATTACAGGCAGGGCAGTGTATAGCGCCTCTAACAGCGTCATGTAGCGTCACATGTATTATTACAGGCAGGTCAGTGTATAGCGCCTCTAACAGCGCCATGTAGCGTCACATGTTTTATTACAGGCAGGTCAGTGTATAGCGCCTCTAACAGCGCCATGTAGTGTCACATGTATTATTACAGGCAGGGCAGTGTATAGCGCCTCTAACAGCGTCATGTAGCGTCACATGTATTATTACAGGCAGGTCAGTGTATAGCGCCTCTAACAGCGCCATGTAGCGTCACATGTTTTATTACAGGCAGGTCAGTGTATAGCGCCTCTAACAGCGCCATGTAGCGTCACATGTATTATTACAGGCAGGTCAGTGTATAGCGCCTCTAACAGCGCCATGTAGCGTCACATGTATTATTACAGGCGGCTCAGTGTATAGCGCCTCTAACAGCGCCATGTAGCGTCACATGTATTATTACAGGCAGGTCAGTGTATAGCACCTCTAACAGCGTCATGTAGCGTCACATGTATTATTACAGGCAGCTCAGTGTATAGCGCCTCTAACAGCGCCATGTAGCGTCACATGTATTATTACAGGCAGGTCAGTGTATAGCGTCTCTAATAGCGCCATGTAGCGTCACATGTATTATTACAGGCAGGTCAGTGTATAGCGCCTCTAACAGCGCCATGTAGCGTCACATGTATTATTACAGGCAGGTCAGTGTATAGCGCCTCTAACAGCGCCATGTAGCGTCACATGTATTATTACAGGCAGCTCAGTGTATAGCGCCTCTAACAGCGTCATGTAGCGTCACATGTATTATTACAGGCAGGTCAGTGTATAGCGCCTCTAACAGCGCCATGTAGCGTCACATGTATTATTACAGGCAGGTCAGTGTATAGCACCTCTAACAGCGTCATGTAGCGTCACATGTATTATTACAGGCAGGTCAGTGTATAGCGCCTCTAACAGCGTCATGTAGCGTCACATGTATTATTACAGGCAGGTCAGTGTATAGCGCCTCTAACAGCGCCATGTAGCGTCACATGTATTATTACAGGCAGGTCAGTGTATAGCGCCTCTAACAGCGCCATGTAGCGTCACATGTATTATTACAGGCAGGTCAGTGTATAGCGCCTCTAACAGCGCCATGTAGCGTCACATGTATTATTACAGGCAGCTCAGTGTATAGCGCCTCTAACAGCGTCATGTAGCGTCACATGTATTATTACAGGCAGGTCAGTGTATAGCGCCTCTAACAGCGCCATGTAGCGTCACATGTATTATTACAGGCAGGTCAGTGTATAGCACCTCTAACAGCGTCATGTAGCGTCACATGTATTATTACAGGCAGGTCAGTGTATAGCACCTCTAACAGCGCCATGTAGCGTCACATGTATTATTACAGGCAGGTCAGTGTATAGCGCCTCTAACAGCGCCATGTAGCGTCACATGTATTATTACAGGCAGGTCAGTGTATAGCACCTCTAAAAGCGTCATGTAGCGTCACATGTATTATTACAGGCAGGTCAGTGTATAGCGCCTCTAACAGCGTCATGTAGCGTCACATGTATTATTACAGGCAGGTCAGTGTATAGCGCCTCTAACAGCGCCATGTAGCGTCACATGTATTATTACAGGCAGGTCAGTGTATAGCGCCTCTAACAGCGCCATGTAGCGTCACATGTATTATTACAGGCAGGTCAGTGTATAGCGTCTCTAACAGCGCCATGTAGTGTCACATGTATTATTACAGGCAGGTCAGTGTATAGCACCTCTAACAGCGCCATGTAGTGTCACATGTATTATTACAGGCAGGTCAGTGTATAGCGCCTCTAACAGCGCCATGTAGCGTCACATGTATTCTTACAGGCAGGTCAGTGTATAGCGCCTCTAACAGCGCCATGTAGTGTCACATGTATTATTACAGGCAGGGCAGTGTATAGCGCCTCTAACAGCGCCATGTAGTGTCACATGTATTATTACAGGCAGGTCAGTGTATAGCGCCTCTAACAGCGCCATGTAGTGTCACATGTATTATTACAGGCAGGGCAGTGTATAGCGCCTCTAACAGCGCCATGTAGTGTCACATGTATTATTACAGGCAGGGCAGTGTATAGCGCCTCTAACAGCGTCATGTAGCGTCACATGTATTATTACAGGCAGGTCAGTGTATAGCGCCTCTAACAGCGCCATGTAGCGTCACATGTTTTATTACAGGCAGGTCAGTGTATAGCGCCTCTAACAGCGCCATGTAGCGTCACATGTATTATTACAGGCAGGTCAGTGTATAGCGCCTCTAACAGCGCCATGTAGCGTCACATGTATTATTACAGGCGGCTCAGTGTATAGCGCCTCTAACAGCGCCATGTAGCGTCACATGTATTATTACAGGCAGGTCAGTGTATAGCACCTCTAACAGCGTCATGTAGCGTCACATGTATTATTACAGGCAGCTCAGTGTATAGCGCCTCTAACAGCGCCATGTAGCGTCACATGTATTATTACAGGCAGGTCAGTGTATAGCGTCTCTAATAGCGCCATGTAGCGTCACATGTATTATTACAGGCAGGTCAGTGTATAGCGCCTCTAACAGCGCCATGTAGCGTCACATGTATTATTACAGGCAGGTCAGTGTATAGCGCCTCTAACAGCGCCATGTAGCGTCACATGTATTATTACAGGCAGCTCAGTGTATAGCGCCTCTAACAGCGTCATGTAGCGTCACATGTATTATTACAGGCAGGTCAGTGTATAGCGCCTCTAACAGCGCCATGTAGCGTCACATGTATTATTACAGGCAGGTCAGTGTATAGCACCTCTAACAGCGTCATGTAGCGTCACATGTATTATTACAGGCAGGTCAGTGTATAGCGCCTCTAACAGCGTCATGTAGCGTCACATGTATTATTACAGGCAGGTCAGTGTATAGCGCCTCTAACAGCGCCATGTAGCGTCACATGTATTATTACAGGCAGGTCAGTGTATAGCGCCTCTAACAGCGCCATGTAGCGTCACATGTATTATTACAGGCAGGTCAGTGTATAGCGCCTCTAACAGCGCCCCCACTGCAGGTCAGGGACCAAATCAGATGGCCCCAGGGCCCACAAGTGATCCCCCAGGCCACAGGTTGAGCATGTGCGGATTAGTAGATGGAGAGGACGGTGAGGATGATGTACCTTGGG
The DNA here is from genome assembly GCA_027917425.1 of Gastrophryne carolinensis. Taxonomy (NCBI): domain Eukaryota; kingdom Metazoa; phylum Chordata; class Amphibia; order Anura; family Microhylidae; genus Gastrophryne; species Gastrophryne carolinensis. Next base: position 510,329,782 of record CM051236.1, on the reverse strand, counting down.
ATGCAGCCCATGACCCCGTTCTCTAATCTCACAGCGAGTTCTCTGTTATTACAAGCTCTCCGCACTGAGCACATTAAAGCGGACGCTGAGCCGTCACCACCCGGACAAGTCACAGTGATATTTATGAGCCTTTCAAGCAATGGGCCCTTCCCAGACCCCCCTCCCCTCCGCTGCTGGAAGCCGGCCTGGGATCTGCAGTGATGTTCATATTTAATGCAGCCGCCCTCTAAATTATTCATGAACCGATTCTAACAAACAAGAGAAACTTTAAGAATTAGGAAGGAAATGATTTCATTAATAGTTCTGAGATTAAGCGGGTGCCGCACGGGAGATAAATCCCTCGCGGGAATACAGTGTGTTGACAGAATGTGCTGACAGCAGAATATAGGGACTTAAAGAACCTAATTGGAAGCTTTACTTTGACTTATGGAATCGCTAGGGGAGGGTTAGATACACTTATATAGAAAGAAGAACTATTAGATTGAGCATACTCACCTGGTTCAGAGCTGGGGAGGAGGAGATCATATTAGAGGAGGAGCCAAGCCCCAGGCCCAGTTTTGCATACTCACCTGGTTCAGAGCTGGGGAGGAGGAGATCATATTATAGGAGGAGCCAAGCCCCAGGACCAGTTTAGCATACTCACCTGGTTCAGAGCTGGGGAGGAGGAGATCATATTAGAGGAGGAGCCAAGGCCCAGGACCAGTTTGGCATACTCACCTGGTTCAGAGCTGGGGAGGAGGAGATCATATTAGAGGAGGAGCCAAGGCCCAGGACCAGTTTAGCATACTCACCTGGTTCAGAGCTGGGGAGGAGGAGATCATATTAGAGGAGGAGCCAAGGCCCAGGACCAGTTTGGCATACTCACCTGGTTCAGAGCTGGGGAGGAGGAGATCATATTAGAGGAGGAGCCAAGCCACAGGCCCAGTTGGGCATACTCACCTGGTTCAGAGCTGGGGAGGAGGAGATCATATTAGAGGAGGAGCCAAGCCCCAGGACCAGTTTAGCATACTCACCCGGTTCAGAGCTGAGAAGGAGGAGTTTATTAGAGGAGGAGCCAAGCCACAGGCCCAGTTGGGCATACCCACCTGGTTCAGAGCTGAGGAGGAGCAGTTCCTATTAGAGGAGGAGCCAAGCCCCAGGCCCAGTTGGGCATACTCACCTGGTTCACAGCTGAGGAGGAGGAATTTCTATTAGAGAAGGAGCCAAGCCCCAGGCCCAGTTTGTCATACTCGCCTGGTTCAGAGCTGAGGAGTAGGAGTTCATATTAGAGGAGGAGCCATGCCCCAGGCCAAGTTTGGCATACTTACCTGGTTCAGAGCTGAGGAGGAGAAGTTCATATTAGAGGAGGAGCCAAGCCCCAGGCCCAGTTTGGCATACTCACCTGGTTCAGAGCTGAGGAGTAGGAGATTATTAGAGGAGGAGCCAAGCCCCAGGCCCAGTTTGGCATACTCACCTGGTTCAGAGCTGAGGAGTAGGAGATTATTAGAGGAGGAGCCAAGCCCCAGGCCCAGTGTGGCATACTTACCTGGTTCAGAGCTGAGGAGGAGAAGTTCATATTAGAGGAGGAGCCAAGCCCCAGGCCCAGTTTGGCATACTTACCTGGTTCAGAGCTGAGGAGGAGAAGTTCATATTAGAGGAGGAGCCAAGCCCCAGGCCCAGTTTGGCATACTTACCTGGTTCAGAGCTGAGGAGGAGAAGTTCATATTAGAGGAGGAGCCAAGCCCCAGGCCCAGTGTGGCATACTTACCTGGTTCAGAGCTGAGGAGGAGAAGTTCATATTAGAGGAGGAGCCAAGCCCCAGGCCCAGTTTGGCATACTTACCTGGTTCAGAGCTGAGGAGGAGAAGTTCATATTTGAGGAGGAGCCAAGCCCCAGGCCCAGTTTGGAATACTCACCTGGTTCAGAGCTTAGGAGGAGGAGTTCCTATTAGAGGAGGAGCCAAGCCCCAGGCCCAGTTGGGCATACCCACCTGGTTCAGAGCTGAGGAGCAGGAGTTCATATTAGAGGAGGAGCCAAGCCCCAGGCCCAGTTGGGCATACTCACCTGGTTCAGAGCTGAGGTGGAGGCGTTTCTATTAGAGTAGGAGCCAAGCCTCAGGCCCAGTTTGGCATACTCACCTGGTTCAGAGCTGAGGTGGAGGCGTTTCTATTAGAGTAGGAGCCAAGCCTCAGGCCCAGTTTGGCATACTCACCTGGTTCAGAGCTGAGGAGGAGGAGTTCATATTAGAGGAGGAGCCCAGCCCCCGGCCCAGTTTGGTATACTCACCTGGTTCAGTTCTGAGGAGGAGGAGATCATATTAGAGGAGGAGCCAAACCTCAGGCCCAGTTTGTCATACTCGCCTGGTTCAGAGCTGAGGATGAGGCGTTTTTATTAGAGTAGGAGCCAAGCCTCAGGCCCAGTTTGGCATACTCACCTGGCTCAGAGCTGAGGAAGAGGAGTTTATTAGAGGAGAAGCCAAGCCCCAGGCCCAGTTTGGCATACTCATCTGGTTCAGAGCTGAGGAGAAGTTTATTAGAGGAGGAGCCAAGCCACAGGCCCAGTTTGGCATACTCACCTGGTTCAGAGCTGAGGAGGAGGAGATCATATTAGAGGAGGAGCCAAGGCCCAGTTTGGCATACTCACCTGGTCAAAGCTGAGGAAGAGGAGTTTCTATTAGAGGAGGAACCAGGCCTCAGGCCCAGTTTGGCATATTCACCCGGTTTAGAGCTGAGGAAGAGAAGTTTCTATTAGAGGAGGAGCCAAGGCCCAGTTTGGCATACTCACCTGGTTCAGAGCTGAGGAAGAGGAGTTTCTATTAGAGGAGGAGCCAAGCCTCAGGCCCAGTTGCGCATACTCACCTGGTTCAGAGCTGAGGAGGAGGCTTTTCTATTAGAGGAGGAGCCAAGCCTCAGGCCCAATTGGCATACTCACCTGGTTCAGAGCTGAGGAGGAGGAGTTTATTAGAGGAGGAGCCAAGCCCCAGGCCCAGTTTGGCATACTCACCTGGTTCAGAGCTGAGGAGGAGATGTTCATATTAGAGTAGGAGCCAAGCCCCAGGCCCAGTTTGGCATACTCACCTGGTTCAGAGCTGAGGTGGAGGCATTTATCTTTTACATTAGGGGATGCTTGGCACCAATGAGCAATCAGCCTTGTTACTATGTGAGAGCACTCGAAGAAAAGTGGTGTTGGGGAGGAGGCGGGACATGAGCTGCAAGGTCGTGAAGCTCAGGACACATTTCAGGAGGAGAACACAAACAGGTTATTGGCAGTGGCTGCCAGAAAGTCATTCATTGATGTTGCTGCAGTAGTCACATCTGCCACTTAGGCCAGACATGAGCTGCAAGGTCGTGGAGCTCAGGACACATTTCAGGAGGAGCACACAAAGAGGTTATTGGCAGTGGCTCCCAGAAAGTCATTCATTAGCTGCAGTAGTCACATCTGCTACTTAGGCGGGACATGAGCTGCAAGGTCGTGGAGCTCAGGACACATTTCAGGAGGAGAACACAAACAGGTTATTGGCAGTGGCTGCCAGAAAGTCATTCATCGATGTTGCTGCAGTAGTCACATCTGCCACTTAGGCCAGACATGAGCTGCAAGGTCGTGTAGCTCAGGACACATTGCAGGTATTATATGTGAAGGCATGGGAGCACCCAATGGGTGGGCCAGGACCTCCCCTCGAGCACTCTTGAGCTCGGCATGACCTCTTTTGCATTAGGGGATGCTTGGCAGCAATGAACAACCAGCCTTGTTACTATGTGAGAGCACTCAAAGGAAAGTGGTGTTGGGGAGGAGGCGGGACATGAGGTGCAAGGTTGTGGAGCTCAGGACACATATCAGGAGGAGGACACAAAAAAGTTAGCAGTAGTGGCACCCAGAAAGTCATTCATTCATACATCTGCCACTTAGGCCGGACATGAGCTGCAAGATCGTGGAGCTCAGGACACATTTTATGAGGGGCACACAAAGAGGTTAGCAGTTGTGGCTTCCAGAAAGTCATTCATTAAGGTTGCTGCAGTAGTCACATCCCCCACTTAGACGGGACATGAGCTGCAAGGTCGTGGAGCTCGGAACACATTTCAGGAGAGGGACACAAAGAGGTTAGCAGTAGTGGATTCCAGAAAGTCATTCATTAGCTGCAGTAGTCACATCTGCCACTTAGGCAGGACATGAGCTGCAAGGTCGTGGAACTCAGGACACATTTCCGGTAATATATGTGAAGGCATGGGAGCACGCAATGGGTGTTCCAGGACCTCCCCTCTAGCACTCTTGAACCCGGCATGACCTCTTTTGCATAAGGGGATGCTTGGCAGCAATAAGCAACCAGCCTTGTTACTATGTGAGAGCACTGGAAGGAAAGTGGTGCTGGGGAGGAGGTGGGACATGAGCTGCAAGGTTGTGGAGCTCAGGACACATATCAGGAGGAGGACACAAAGAGGTTAACACTAGTGGCTCCCAGAAAGTAATTCATTGAGGTTGCTGCAGTAGTCACATCTGCCACTTCGGCGGGACATAAGCTGCCAGGTCATGGAGCTCAGGACACATTTCAGGAGGAGGACACAAAGAGGTTAGCAGTAGTGGCTCCAGGAAAGTCATTCATTAGCTGCAGTAGTCACATCCGCCACTTAGACAGGACATGAGCTGCAAGGTCGTGGAGCTCAGGACACAATTCAGAAGGAGAACACAAAGAGGCTATTGGCAGTGGCTCCCAGAAAGTCATTCATTGAGGTTGCTGCAGCAGTCACATTTGCCACTTAGATGGGACATGAGCTGCAAGGTCGTGGAGCTCAGGACACATTTCATTGCTCCAGCATGACCTCTTTTGCATTAGGGGATGCTTGGCAGCAATGAGCAACCAGCCTTATTACTATGTGAGAGCACTCGAAGGAAAGTGGTGTTGGGCAGGACGAAGCGGGCATGAGCTGCAAGGTCGTGGAGCTTGGAACACATTTCAGGAGGAGGACACAAAGAGGTTAGCAGTAGTGGCTTCCAGAAAGTCATTCAGTAGCTGCAGTAGTCACATCTGCCACTTAGGCGGGACATGAGCTGCAAGGTCGTGGAACTCAGGACACATTTCAGGTAATATATGTGAAGGCATGGGAGCACCCAATGGGCGGGCCAGGACCTCCCCTCTAGCACTCTTGAGCTCGGCATGACCTCTTTTGCATTAGGGGATGCTTGGCAGCAATGAGCAACCAGCCTTATTACTATGTGAGAGCACTCGAAGGAAAGTGGTGTTGGGGAGGAGGCGGGCATGAGCTGCAAGGTCGTGGAGCTCAGGACACATTTCAGGAGGAGGACACAAAGCAGTTAGCAGTAGTGGCTCCCAGAAATACATTCATTGAGGTTGCTGCAGTAGTCACATCTGCCACCTACTCAGCTGGGGAATGCATAAGCCACACCCCATCTTTGGCACGCCCCCTCCTGGACACTCCCTCCCCCAGATAAAATCCCTGGGTGCTCCACTGGTATGAAGGAAACAACACTGCAGAAGTAGTAGAAGCCTATGGAAGCTTAAGACTGTAGCGTGACACTAGTATTTACATATATTTTTTTATTTATGATATATATTTTTATACTCGCTTTACCCATCATGCCCACCGGCAGCATTAATAATATAACCTACAGAGGTTCACGCTGTGCTGGGTACTAATCACTAAAGAGATATAGGCTGGTCCAGATGAATAGTACACGCACTAAAGATGGTGAGCTCTATTGTTACTCTACCCGTACAGGCTGGTGTTAGTAATTATAAGGCTCACTATGACATCATCAATAATCATACTCACTGTAGAGGTATAGGCTAGTGTTGGTGACTCCCAGCTTGTTGGCGGCCACACAGGTGTAGTTCCCATAATGCTCCTCAGTCACATTGGCTACCATTAAAGTGGATCGGTTGCCCATGGTCTTTATTTCCAAACCCTGGGCACTGTTTATCCTGAGGATGAAAAAAAAAAGGGGAAAAACAGACAGCCATTAGTCATTAGCCATTATTGTTCCTATTTAAAAGCAGACCCAAAGACAAAGAGAAACAACACCCCGGAATTTAAAGTGCATCAAAACCCACGCCCCAGTGGCCCTGAAATCTATAGGATTCCAGAGCCGCTGGTTTCCCTCTCCCCTTCCAGAATAGGGATGCCCCACTGTGTGAAACCCCCCAGGTTGCCCGGAAACTCACCTTCTTTTGAGGTCCAACGGCGCAAGCGTGAGCTGCGGCTGCATCCCCGCTATCCCTTTAGCAGGGTGCGTGCCCACGCCGGCCATTTGTGAATGGCCTATGCGGGTATGCTCCCAGTTGGAGGGTAGTGGAGGATGCGCTCGTCGGCGCACTCAGATCCGCTTGCCATAGACGAGCTATTAGACGAAGGGGCAGGAGCGGATCTGAGCGTGCTGACTGGACGAGAGGGCTGCGCATTCGCCGTAGGATCGGGGGAGGGTAAGTAAGATCAGGCAACCTGGGGGGTGTCACACAGCAGGCATCCCTGATCGGTGTGCCCCGGGGGCAAGGACCAAAACCCAGGATAGTCAAAATCCATGCAGATTGGTGCTAGTTCTTACTGCTTCACTTCGCCTCATTAGTGATATGCCCTCTGATGTCACTTTGAAGAAAAGAGATGACAGTTGTATTCTTACCATACAGTTTGTTGGGTGCCAAGGCTCGCGGTGGTGCCGCTATAGCATACCCCCCAAGTGTCCATGTCCCCCTGTCCCTCGTTCTCATTTGTCCCACTTTGAGGTGTAACATGCAGATCTGCAGCAATAAATTATTAATTTGCCTATTTGATGTGTTTAAATTGTTTTAACTGTTACATCCTATCTCCTATCCATCCCTCAATGAGGGGGCGTGGCTTTATCCATCCCTCAACGAGGGGGCGTGGCTTTATCCATCCCTCAATGAGGGGGCGTGGCTTTATCCATCCCTCAATGGGGGGGCGTGGCCTAATTTAACAAATTTCCCTCTTTCCTACCTTGAAAAGTTGGGAGGTATTCTACCGTTTCATAAGTAACTTAAGCCAACCCTTCAAAAAGTTTTTCTCTCCAAGTGTAATAAATCCACAAAACATCGTAACACATATATACACTTATAGTCCAAGCAGTCCCCAAAATCCGACGTTTCAAGGAATTGAAGTTCCCCTTCCTCAGGGTCAGACTTCCAAGCAGAACGCCAACCACAATAGAGGTTAAAAGGTTCATTACACTCGCAGTACACTTAGGCCCTTATTTATGAAGGAATAGCGACAGGTAGCGACTGGTGAGCGGCCGGTAATGACGGGCCCCGCCACGAGAACGCCGGCTCCCCACCACAATCACACATCTATCAAGCCGATCCTGCTTAGCGACTGAAATAGCGCCATATAGCGACTCATTCATCATTATTCCAGCCTCAGCCCACAGCGCCAGCGTCCGGCCTTGAACAGCGACAGGTATGACCTCTCGCTACCTGGCGCGCTCCAATGCATTTCAATGGAACAATCTTTAAATATTCATAATTAATTATTATTAATGTTTTTTTTATTTTTTTTTTTTAAATGTGAAAAATTCTGTGACCACTTCTGCCATTTTAGATAATTTTTTAAAGGAAAAAAAAAATTGTACAGAATTGATATTACAGGTCTGATATTAATGTATTCATATTACAAAATTATTTAAAAAACTTTTTTTTTTTGGTTTCCAAAAATATGGTGGTTTAGGGGTTAAAAAACTACTTTTAACACATCGCCGCCAGCGCTCTGGGGTTTAAACATGCATTTCACAGCGCAAGAATTTTTTGAGCGTGATTTTTTGATGAATATGGTGGAAGCCGGTCGCTAGGGCCAGTCGCTATCATGCGCACCCATACATCGCGGAACCTGTCAAATAGCGACTCGTAACCTTGTATTGAACATTACGCCACACTGACTGAGTCGCTGTCAACAACCGAACAACGGCCAAGCACAGCGACTACTAGCGGGCGCTGTGAAAATACCGCTACAGTCGCTCAACTGTCGCTACATGTCGCTATTAATAAATCAGCCTCATAGAACACATAAAATGTATTATTATATGTAGTATTGTATGTCACATGTATTATTACAGGCAGGTCAGTGTATAGCGCCTCTAACAGCGCCATGCAGCGTCACATGTATTATTACAGGCAGGTCAGTGTATAGCGCCTCTAACAGCGCCATGTAGCGTCACATGTATTATTACAGGCAGGTCAGTGTACAGCGCCTCTAACAGCGCCATGTAGCGCCACATGTATTATTACAGGCAGGTCAGTGTATAGCACCTCTAACAGCGTCATGTAGTGTCACATGTATTATTACAGGCAGGTCAGTGTATAGCGCCTCTAACAGCGCCATGTAGTGTCACATGTATTATTACAGGCAGCTCAGTGTATAGCACCTCTAACAGCGCCATGTAGTGTCACATGTATTATTACAGGCAGGTCAGTGTATAGCGCCTCTAACAGCGCCATGTAGTGTCACATGTATTATTACAGGCAGCTCAGTGTATAGCGCCTCTAACAGCGCCATGTAGTGTCACATGTATTATTACAGGCAGGTCAGTGTATAGCACCTCTAACAGCGTCATGTAGTGTCACATGTATTATTACAGGCAGGTCAGTGTATAGCGCCTCTAACAGCGCCATGTAGCGCCACATGTATTATTACAGGCAGGTCAGTGTATAGCGCAAACACTCTAGGTTCAGCAGCGCCATGTATTACCTGTTGCTCAGTGTCGCTCTCCCATACATTTCAATGGGGTTTCATTAGTTGTGTATAAACAGTGTGTTTGACAAATTCACATTTTTTTTTTTTGTTTTTGCTCCAATCATTGTGTGACGTCTCCTGGCTTTAAACAAACACTTTTAAAAAATGTTTGGACTTTTTATATTTTTATGCGGAATTGTCATTGCAGGTCTGGCACTAAAGTGTTAATGTCACAATGTTACAACAATGTCATTCCATGTGTTTTTGCACAGCACAGCATCTGGTGCTCTATGCTACAGCGCCCAGATTTAGAGCGCTGACGCTGTGTGTGTGTGTCTAGTGTTTTGTTAAATATGGTTTGGAGCGGTGAGTGCCGGACGCACTGAGCTGGAGCTACCTCTCGCTCGCTGCAGCGTTGTACTGGTGTTAGATCGCCCAACACGCATCACATTCATCAATGCCGGCCAGGTTACTAGAACGGACAAGATGCTCTGTTACACGCTTACAGCGTCTACTATCGGTCGCTCTAAGCGCCGTTGTACAGATGCTCATCTGGCAATACCTGCCGCTAGTAGTGTATCAGCCTCATTGATGTCACTTGACTCAAAAACAACCCGAAACCAGCTTAGCGGCAAACCTTTTTCTATCAGAAGATTTACCTGGTATCATCCTTGTACCACTCGAAATCTGGTTTGGGTTCGGCAGAGGCCTCGCAGCGCAGATAGGCTTGTTTTCCGGTGGTGGCCTCAATGCTCTTAGATTCGGTTATGACGGGAGGGTCTGCGGGGGAAACAGAGATCCGGGTTATTCTGACAAGCACTTGTGTTATTAAAAATCTTACTGATGATTAATACAAACCAAAGCAACATATACAAACTGCATTGTATTATCATATAAACTGTATTGTAACCATCACGCCCACCGACCCCAAGCCAAGCAACGCCATGCTGCCGGTTCATGCAGGGCACCCCTGGAAGAACATAATGGACCCTGGTGCCCCAAGAAGGGATGCGGGTAATCGGGCAGAGATACCCTAACCAACTGTTTCTTAAAGTGGACCAACACCCACTGCTAATCTATAAGATTCCCGGGCCAATCAGCTCCCTGCCCGCGGGGCACCCCGATTGGGGGTACCACGCTGTGTGAAACCCCCCAGGACCCCCAAAAATCCTACCTTTTCCTCGTTCCAACGGTGCATGTGCAGGCCGTTTGTGAATGGCCGGCGCGGGTGCGCTCCCTGTTAGAGGGAAGCGCAAGAGGCAGCGGCGGGCGCGCTCTTCTTGTCCGTTCCATATTCCAGCTTGTCCGTCCGCGCTGATTGGCGGAGCGCTCATGCATGCGCCGTAGGAGCGGGGTGAGGTGAGTTTTTTGGGGCGATCGGGGTGCCCTGCGGAAGTGGACCAACACCCAGGATAGTGAAAATCCTGGGTGTTGGTCCACTTTAACCTGTGGTACACGTCCACACCACAGCTTGAAGGGGGTACGCAGAGATGTTCAGGGGTGCGCCAACTGATGGGTTTGGTATATCGTTTTAACAGTAATTCATTATTCCTACTTCGTATAAAAACATTCCTCCCAAGTGTCCCTGATTTGGAGGGACTGTCCCTCTTTTGAGTCTGTGTCCCCCTGTCACTCGTTCTCATTTGTCCCTCTTTGAGGTTTAATATGTAGATCTGCAGCAATAAAAATATTAATTTGCCTATTTTAAAGTGTTTGTAATATTTTAACTGTTATAACCTTGGATCAATTTAGGAACTCCTTTGCTTTCAGCTATATAAAGGCCCCGGCTGATTGAGAATGTGGGACTTCTTATACCATACCTCCCAAGTGTCCCTGATTTGGAGGGACTGTCCCTCTTGAGTCCATTTGCCCCTGTCCCTTGTTGTTCTCATTTGTCCCTCTTTGAGGTGTAACAAGCAGATCTGCAGCAATAAATGATTCATTTGCCTATTCAAAGTGTTTCTATAGCTGTAACTGTTACATCCTGTCTCCTATCCATCAGTCAATGAGGGGGCGTGGCTTCATCCATTCCTCAATGAGGGGAGTGGCTTAATTTAACAATCGTTCCTCTTTCCCACCCTGAAAGTTGGAAGGTATGTTAAAAGCAATACAAGGCCTGTGACCTACTTATTCTGGTAACATTCATGAGTTATACCCTCCTTGGGGGCTGTTGGTTTGAATTTCTTGTTGCTGGGGGTACTTGTTTTGAGTTTTGTGTCTCTAGGGGGTACTTGGCGTATAACAGCTGAGAACCACTGCCCTAACCAGGGCCGGAGTAAGTGTGGTGGAGGCCCCAGATACAGTATAAAATAATAGTCCCACCAAGTAACTGATTGGTGGTTGTCTGGCACCCGTCTATAATACTGGAACCGCAGATGGAGTCCCTTGTGCCCCCCTTGTGCGGGTTCGTGCTGCTCGGGAACTCCTGCTTTGCCATTCTGCTAGTCATTTATTGTATATTTCTTTTACATAAAGCTATTTATAGTAAATCCTTGATTTGTTACCCTCATGAAAAAGCAGTTCTTGCTTGTAAGTTATGAATATGCTTTCACTTCCTGCTACATAGCTTTAAATGCAGACATGCGGCTGAGATGAAAATCCCGCACTCACCCTGAGCTCCCCCAAACCTAACCTTACCAATTATCACCCTGGTCCTGTTACCACCCAAGACATCCTACTATTCTGCCACTCCAGCAATTTAAAATGCCCCCTTTAGACCATCCTCAAACCACTCAATCATTGTTAATAGGCTCTCCACTTCCTGCTACATAGCTTTGAATGCAGACATGCGGCTGATATGAAAATCCCGCACTCACCCTGAGCTCCCCCAAACCCAATCCAGAGGGAGGGCAGTCATGGAGTTAGTGCAGAGGGAGGGCAGTCATGGAGTCAGTGCAGAGTGAGGGCAGTCATGGAGTCAGTGCAGAGTGAGGGCAGTCATGGAGTCAGTGCAGAGGGAGGGCAGTCATGGAGTCAGTGCAGAGGGAGGGCAGTCATGGAGTCAGTGCAGAGGGAGGGCAGTCATGGAGTCAGTGCAGAGGGAGGGCAGTCAGTGCAGAGTGAGGGCAGTCATGGAGTCAGTGCAGAGTGAGGGCAGTCATGGAGTCAGTGCAGAGTGAGGGCAGTCAGTGCAGAGTGAGGGCAGTCATGGAGTCAGTGCAGAGTGAGGGCAGTCATGGAGTTAGTGCAGAGGGAGGGCAGTCAGTGCAGAGTGAGGGCAGTCATGGAGTCAGTGCAGAGTGAGGGCAGTCATGGAGTTAGTGCAGAGGGAGGGCAGTCAGTGCAGAGTGAGGGCAGTCATGGAGTCAGTGCAGAGTGAGGGCAGTCATGGAGTCAGTGCAGAGGGAGGGCAGTCATGGAGTCAGTGCAGAGGGAGGGCAGTCATGGAGTCAGTGCAGAGTGAGGGCAGTCATGGAGTTAGTGCAGAGGGAGGGCAGTCAGTGCAGAGGGAGGGCAGTCATGGAGTCAGTGCAGAGTGAGGGCAGTCATGAAGTCAGTGCAGAGTGAGGGCAGTCATGGAGTCAGTGCAGAGTGAGGGCAGTCATGGAGTCAGTGCAGAGGGAGGGCAGTCATGGAGTCAGTGCAGAGGGAGGGCAGTCATGGAGTCAGTGCAGAGGGAGGGCAGTCATGAAGTCAGTGCAGAGTGAGGGCAGTCATGGAGTCAGTGCAGAGGGAGGGCAGTCATGGAGTCAGTGCAGAGGGAGGGCAGTCAGTGCAGTGTGAGGGCAGTCATGGAGTCAGTGCAGAGGGAGGGCAGTCATGGAGTCAGTGCAGAGGGAGGGCAGTCAGTGCAGTGTGAGGGCAGTCATGGAGTCAGTGCAGAGGGAGGGCAGTCATGGAGTCAGTGCAGAGGGAGGGCAGTCATGGAGTCAGTGCAGAGGGAGGGCAGTCATGAAGTCAGTGCAGAGTGAGGGCAGTCATGGAGTCAGTGCAGAGGGAGGGCAGTCATGGAGTCAGTGCAGAGGGAGGGCAGTCAGTGCAGAGGGAGGGCAGTCATGGAGTCAGTGCAGAGGGAGGGCAGTCATGGAGTCAGAGCAGAGGGAGGGCAGTCATGGAGTCAGTGCAGAGGGAGGGCAGTCATGGAGTCAGTGCAGAGGGAGGGCAGTCATGGAGTCAGTGCAGAGGGAGGGCAGTCATGGAGTCAGTGCAGAGGGAGGGCAGTCAGTGCAGAGGGAGGGCAGTCATGCAATCAGTGCAGAGTGAGGGCAGTCATGGAGTCAGTGCAGAGTGAGGGCAGTCATGGAGTCAGTGCAGAGGGAGGGCAGTCATGGAGTCAGTGCAGAGGGAGGGCAGTCATGGAGTCAGTGCAGTGTGAGGGCAGTCATGGAGTCAGTGCAGAGGGAGGGCAGTCATGGAGTCAGTGCAGAGGGAGGGCAGTCATGGAGTCAGTGCAGAGGGAGGGCAGTCATGGAGTCAGTGCAGAGGGAGGGCAGTCATGGAGTCAGTGCAGTGTGAGGGCAGTCATGGAGTCAGTGCAGAGGGAAGGCAGTCAGTGCAGAGGGAGGGCAGTCATGGAGTCAGTGCAGAGGGAGGGCAGTCATGGAGTCAGTGCAGAGTGAGGGCAGTCATGGAGTTAGTGCAGAGGGAGGGCAGTCAGTGCAGAGTGAGGGCAGTCATGGAGTCAGTGCAGAGTGAGGGCAGTCAGTGCAGAGTGAGGGCAGTCATGGAGTCAGTGCAGAGGGAGGGCAGTCATGGAGTCAGTGCAGAGCGAGGGCAGTCAGTGCAGAGTGAGGGCAGTCATGGAGTCAGTGCAGAGTGAGGGCAGTCATGGAGTCAGTGCAGAGGGAGGGCAGTCATGGAGTCAGTGCAGAGGGAGGGCAGTCAGTGCAGAGGGAGGGCAGTCATGGAGTCAGTGCAGAGGGAGGGCAGTCAGTGCAGAGGGAGGGCAGTCATGGAGTCAGTGCAGAGGGAGGGCAGTCAGTGCAGAGGGAGGGCAGTCATGGAGTCAGTGCAGAGGGAGGGCAGTCATGGAGTCAGTGCAGAGGGAGGGCAGTCAGTGCAGAGGGAGGGCAGTCATGGAGTCAGTGCAGAGTGAGGGCAGTCATGGAGTCAGTGCAGTGTGAGGGCAGTCATGGAGTCAGTGCAGAGGGAGGGCAGTCAGTGCAGAGGGAGGGCAGTCATGGAGTCAGTGCAGAGGGAGGGCAGTCAGTGCAGAGGGAGGGCAGTCATGGAGTCAGTGCAGAGTGAGGGCAGTCATGGAGTCAGTGCAGAGGGAGGGCAGTCATGGAGTCAGTGCAGAGGGAGGGCAGTCATGGAGTCAGTGCAGAGGGAGGGCAGTCATGGAGTCAGTGCAGTGTGAGGGCAGTCATGGAGTCAGTGCAGAGGGAAGGCAGTCAGTGCAGAGGGAGGGCAGTCATGGAGTCAGTGCAGAGGGAGGGCAGTCATGGAGTCAGTGCAGAGTGAGGGCAGTCATGGAGTTAGTGCAGAGGGAGGGCAGTCAGTGCAGAGTGAGGGCAGTCATGGAGTCAGTGCAGAGTGAGGGCAGTCAGTGCAGAGTGAGGGCAGTCATGGAGTCAGTGCAGAGGGAGGGCAGTCATGGAGTCAGTGCAGAGCGAGGGCAGTCAGTGCAGAGTGAGGGCAGTCATGGAGTCAGTGCAGAGTGAGGGCAGTCATGGAGTCAGTGCAGAGGGAGGGCAGTCATGGAGTCAGTGCAGAGGGAGGGCAGTCAGTGCAGAGGGAGGGCAGTCATGGAGTCAGTGCAGAGGGAGGGCAGTCAGTGCAGAGGGAGGGCAGTCATGGAGTCAGTGCAGAGGGAGGGCAGTCAGTGCAGAGGGAGGGCAGTCATGGAGTCAGTGCAGAGGGAGGGCAGTCATGGAGTCAGTGCAGAGGGAGGGCAGTCAGTGCAGAGGGAGGGCAGTCATGGAGTCAGTGCAGAGTGAGGGCAGTCATGGAGTCAGTGCAGTGTGAGGGCAGTCATGGAGTCAGTGCAGAGGGAGGGCAGTCAGTGCAGAGGGAGGGCAGTCATGGAGTCAGTGCAGAGGGAGGGCAGTCAGTGCAGAGGGAGGGCAGTCATGGAGTCAGTGCAGAGGGAGGGCAGTCATGGAGTCAGTGCAGAGGGAGGGCAGTCAGTGCAGAGGGAGGGCAGTCATGGAGTCAGTGCAGAGGGAGGGCAGTCATGGAGTCAGTGCAGAGGGAGGGCAGTCAGTGCAGAGGGAGGGCAGTCATGGAGTCAGTGCAGAGTGAGGGCAGTCATGGAGTCAGTGCAGAGTGAGGGTAATCATGGGTAATTAGTGAGGGTAGTTATTGGGCATTGATGGCATTAGCGTTTGGCTGGTGTGCAGAGGGCTGAGTCTGGGATGGAGATATTTACCTTCTAGTTGCAGGACAGAGCAACAATAGTAACTGGAATAAAACATTTAAAATGCCCAGAAAAATAAGTAGCCCAAAAATAAATGCTAAAGATTGCAGGAAGGTTCCTCTATTTGCATTTTTATACATGTTTATGTTTGATGCTATTTTCCCAGAAGTGAATGATGGACATGGATGGAGAGCTAGCAGTATCAGTGTATGCTGGGAATAGTGAGGGGTAGAGGAAAGCTCTGAGCCCATTCTACTTTACACTTCAGGACTTTTGAATCCCACATTTATTTTCCCCGACAGACTCACAGTTCACAGTGACTCGGACTTGCTTGACGTCGGCTGAGGCTACTTCGTTGGCGGCTCTGCACTCGTATTTTCCTGACTGCTCCCTGGTGATTCCCTGGATGTCCAGATATTCCTCTTCAGCTTCAAAGTCCCTGGCTGCGGAGAGATAGAGAGCAGAGAGGTGAGACGAGACCACTGTGGCTTCTGCACATCATTTCTTATATTTTTGGCATCATGTACAGAAAAAGAAGCTTCATTTGTCTCTGCTGTTTCAGTCTTTTGTTGTATCTAGTTGTATCCAATTTAGTTAAAATTACAGGAAAAAGGGCCCCGCATGAGGCATGATTCGTACCAGGGCCCACTCACATTTAGTTATGCCGCAGCCAATTAAATAATATTTTCTCAATAGAACAGAATGGGTATTTCGAAGGGAGTTTATTAGAACTAAGGATTATCCATTTTACTTTTAAATAATAATAATAATAATAAATAGTTATCTTCCAGAACAAGGTATTGAAGAAAACAACTTTTCCTTGCTAATAATAATAAAAATAATATAAAGTCAGCTTAAAAATATATATTATAATGATATTATAATGTATTATATAACCATAAATAAGATTAATAAAAGTTTAACAAATAATAAACATTTTGTAAACTAATGAATAATAATATAAATACCAGCAGTGGGTTGTCATGTATTTTGTGTTTTTTAAAGTAGATTTTAATCATGTCTTGTGGTCAGTTTTGGATTAAAAAAATACATTTTGAACATTATTGAATATGTTGAGTCCAATTGTCAGTCTCTGGGAATAACACAGTCCTTTTAAGGGGACTTCCTTGTATACATATCTAGAGGCCGATTCATTAATAGCGCCAGGTAGCGACAGATGAGCGCCAGTAGCGTGATTTTCACAGCGCCAGCTAGTATTCGCTGTGCTTGGCCGGGGTTTGCTTGTTGTCAGCGACTCAGTCGGTGTGCGGTAATGTTGAATACGGGGTTAGGGGTCGCTGTTTCACAGGTTCCGCGTTCTATGGGTGCGCCTGACAGCGAATGGCCAGAGCGAACGGCTTGCTGCAGATTCATTAACAAATCACGCTCAAAAATTTCTCGCGCTGTGAATTCCTTGTTTAAACCCGAGAGCGCTGGCGGCGATGTGTGTAAAGTAGTTTTTTTTTTATGTAAAAATTATACAAGTTTTTCTAAACATTTTGTAATATGAATACATTAATATCAGACCTGTAATATCAATTCTGCACATTTTTTTTTTTTTTTTTTTTTTACTTAAAAAAAAATCCTAACATTGCAGAAGTGGTCACAGAATTTTGGACATTAAAAAAAAAAAAAAAAAAAAAAAACATTAATAGCAATTAATTATGATTATTTAAAGATTGCTCCATTGAAATGCATTGGAGAGCACCAGGGAGCGCCAGGTCATACCTGTCGCTGTGATGGGATTAGCAGCGTCGCTGTTCGTTGCAGTCGGCTACATGATGAATCCCGCGCTAGCTGACGCTCTCGCCGGCGCTAGCCTCATTTAGCGTGATAAATGCGTCATTGTGACCGCCGCCGGGCGTACTTGATTCGGTAGCCGCCGATAGCTGGCGGTACCTGGCGCTCGTCAGACACTACCTGGCGCTAGCCCTTGATAAATAAGGCCGCTAGTATGCATGCCATAAAGCACTAATTGGGCCAGAGGGAGGGACGGCAGAAGTGCGAGTTGTGTGGCCAATCACAGCCCTAGCGTCTTTTAGGCTCAATGACCGGGTGCCATGGGTTTTGGTCTTTGATATTGGTACATAGCAGCAGTTATAAACGGCCCCACAAATCGAGTCCTAACCACAGGGGCTGAGAATCCAAAGACATTCTCCATGCGCTTCTTGCTCATCACCGAAAGCTGATGAGCCGCCATCACATCTGGATTTACAGACAAGGCTCCTTTTATATATATATATATATATATATATATATATATATATATATATCCCCTCCCCCCTCTTCCTCCTTCCCTGCAGTGTTATTTCACCTGGAAATGTGAAGGCTGATTCACTACTAACGCCAGGTATCGGCAGATGAGCGTCTGTATAGCGGCGCTTAGAGACACTGTAAGCGGTTATTGGGCGTTGCAACAGAGCGCCTCAGTCACTGTAGTAACCTGACCGGCATTGATTATTGTGATGTATGTTGGTCGCTCTAACACCAGTACAGCGCTGCAGGGAGCGAGAGGTAGCGCCAGCTCAGTGTGACCGACTCTCGGCCCTTCACACCATACTTATCAAAAAAGGACGCACACAGCGTGGGCGCTCTGGATCTGGGCGCTGACGCCGTGTGATTAAAGTCTGTTGTTGAACACATATCCACCAGTAACAAAGCGAAAACACATGGAATGACATTGTATAGCACTGTGACATTAACACTTTAGTGCCAGACCTGTAATGACAATTCTGCATAAATATAAAAAACAAAAAAAAACTAATTAAAAATGAGTTTTTCCAGGCCAGGAGAGGTCACACAATTATTTGAGAACCCCAATAAATAAATAAATAATACATTTTAAAGAGATTAGAAGGAATGTCAATTGAAATGTATGGGAGAGTGACAGGTAGCAACAGAAAGCTAGAGCGCTGGCGCTATACGCTGAGCCGCCTGTAATGATGAATCTTACGCTACATGGCGCTGTTAGAGCCGCTCACCAGAATCACCTTCATAAATGTGGTATTGCGTACAGCCCCCGGTGTTCACCAGACGCTGCCTGCCGCTACAAAGCGCTACCTGGCGCTAGACCTTAATGAATAAACCCCATTATCAACCTGATTCTGCTGCGTTTCCAGAAATTCCAGGCTCCTCATCAGTGAAATGATCCGCGTCGGACTCTAGAGGGCGATCTCTCCACACACATAAAGAAACGCTGCTGCTGTGGAGTGCGATATACACAGGAAAGAGCGACGCAGTCTCTGGAGAGGATAATGAACCCTTCATCAGCGACCTGTATCCTCCCCTGTGCTCGTCATGTTACATTGTATCTCTGCTGGAATTCCTATTCTCGCACGCTATTGGCCGGTCTCTGCGTCACTCTCAGGATTCGCCTACAAGAGGGAAACCACTGCTCCTAGAGTCTATGGAGGAGGTTGCACCTCTTTGAAACAGATAAAAAACATACGATTTTGTTTCTAAAATTTACTACAGCAGAAGTTAGAAAAAGGTAAATTCATTTTTATGTGCAGCAATCTGAATTGCCCCGGGGGAGGGAGGGAGGGGTGCATACGAGCACTGCTTGTTTTGTTGGCCTGGTTTAAAGTGGACCAAAACTCAGGATTTTGACTATCCTTTCCCCCCCGGGGCATTTTGATTGAAGATGCCCTGCTGTGTGAAACCCCCCAGATCGCCCGAAGAAACTTACCTCTTCATGGACCTACGACGCATGCGCGGCCGCTCGTACAATCAGCGCACTTGGAGCCGCTGACTTCACACTATTTATAGTGGACCAACACCCAGGGGGTATCGGCCCGGGAATCTATAAGATTCCCGGGCCGATCAGATCCCTCCCCGCAGGGCATCCGAAATCGGAATTGTTCCGCGGGGTGAAACCCCACAGGAAGCCCACAATCCTACCTTCTCCCTGTTCCAGCGGCGCATGCGAGTCCGCCGCCGCCTCCCGCGCGTCCCTCTAGCAGGGCGCGCTCCCACGCTGGCCATTTGAGAACGGCCAGCACGGGGGCGCGCCCTGTAAGAGGGACGCGCGGGAGGCGGCGGCGGACGCGCTCTGCTTGTCTGTCGCTGCCTCCCGCTTGTCCATCGGCGCTGATTCGCTGGAGCGGTCAC
Organism: Gastrophryne carolinensis; assembly: GCA_027917425.1. Taxonomy (NCBI): domain Eukaryota; kingdom Metazoa; phylum Chordata; class Amphibia; order Anura; family Microhylidae; genus Gastrophryne; species Gastrophryne carolinensis. The sequence goes on along the minus strand of CM051236.1, from coordinate 510,310,705 downwards.
GTGGGAGCGGGGTGAGGTGAGATTTCGGGGCTTTCTGGGGGGTTTCACACAGCGGGGCACCCCCGATCAGGGTGCCCCACTGAAGTGGACCAAAACCCAAAATCCTGGGTGTTGGTCCACCTTAAGGCAGTGTCTAAGGCCAGCGGCTCTGAGTGCACTGGCGGCTGCATCCCTAGCTTCCCTCTAACAGCGATTGTGCCTGTCGCGGGCATGTGCCCTGCTAGAGGGATAGCGGGGATGCGGCCGCGTCTCGCACATGCGCCGTTGGACCGGGAAGCAATGTAAGTGAACAGGGCAACCTGGGGGGTTTCACACAGTGGGGCATCCCAACTTTGGATGCCTTGGAGGGAGGGAATTGATCGGCCCGGGAATCTTATAAATCGCGCTGGTTTTCCACTATAAGTCATTTTTGATTGTTGGTCTGTTTTAAATGCTTCAGTAGTGGGATTACCCAGCATTCCCATGACTAGCCTCTACAGCCTGTGCAAGACTAAGCAGCAGTGGCATAGCAGGCCCCAGAGCAAATTACTAGACCAGGCCCTACACCATAGTGTGACAAACCCTTTCTCTAGAGTCCAATAATAGTGTTTGAAAAAGCATCATGTTGACGCCTTCTAGTTCTATCCAAAATTATTAAAGTTATAATAAAGGCGAGCGCTCAATTGTTATCCCATTGTCTCGGGCTACATGTTGCACTGTCCTAAACTTCAATTAGTCTTTCCTCCTAAGTATTTGTCAGCTTAACAAGGGCATTGTGATGTCCCTGTATTTGAAACCCGCTGGTTTGCCTGGTGAATCGCCTTAATCCACACTCCGCCGCAGGTTCTCCTCCAATCAGCATTCACTGCGTATATTAATGCCTGACAATGAATGATAAATGAATAGATCTCCGGATGGGGTATAAGAGGAGGCCCCATGTTTCTGGCTCCTCTACCTTATTTATCAGCCTTGCACTCTTATGGCGTCATGAACAATTTCTTTAGTTGTCATGATTCCAACTTGACAGGAATAGGGTTACTGTATGGCCACTGGCCCGGATTAAAGTGGACCAAAACCCATTTTGACTATTCTGGGTTTTAGTCCTTTCCCCCGGGGCACCCGGATTGGGGGTGCCCCGGGGTAAAGGACTCTACCCCCCAGATCGCTGAGTGCAACTCACCTCTTCCCAGTCCTACGGCGCATTCGCGGCTGGTCGTCCAATCGGCGTGCTCGGAGTCGCTGACGTCATGTCATCTAAGCCTTCGTCTATGGCCAGCTGCTCCGAGCGCACTTGTCAGGCACATCCCCCGCTTCCCTCTAACAGGGAGCGTGCCCGTGCCGGCCACTGCTAGAGGGATAGCAGGGATGAGGCTGCGGCTCGCGCATGTGCCGTTGGACCAGGAAGCAGAGTAAGTGAATGGGACAACCCGGGGCATTTTTGATGCCCCAGGGGAGGAAATCGATCGACCTGGCAGATTTGTAGGGGTTGTTGGGACTAGTCTAGGGTCCCTTTGTTAATAGTGTCCTGGGCCGATTGCACTGGGTTTTGGTCCACTTTAAAGCAGAACAATACCCAACAGGACCGGACCTGGACTCTAAAAGATTCCAAGGCCAGCAGCTGGTCTTCCCCTGGGGAATTCCAAATCGTGATGCCCGCTGCATATGTGACTGCCTCTCTGGACTGTGGCACACTCCCGGACTTCCCTTTAGATTTTCGGTCCGCATATACCTAGTTGCGACCTGCATGGTCAGCGCCATTGCCACTTTTTTTTTTTTTTTTTTACTTGGCACTGGACAAAGCTTCCCAATTGTACGTCTTGCAGATCATAAACTGAAGTCTCAGCAACAATCGGCACCTTGGCCCTTCTCCAGTCTTGTTTAATGTTCTGTTTTTTCAACACAGCAATTAACGGGCTGGATATTTAGAGGAGGTTGTTGTGAAATGGAAGGTGAGTGACAGTGAGTGATGGCGCCGGCGCGCTCCGGTAATTCTCCCGTCCGTGACTGCAGGAGGAGTTTTATTAATGCTGTCAGAACTCTTACTAATTACTAAGCTATCGTGATCTGTGAGTCATCCCACGGAGGTTATCATTACATCACGCTCATGCTGACACTATATAGTCCTTGACAAGGTGGGGGAAATATAATAGGTGACTGCAGAGGAGTAGCTAGGCTTTCTGGCACACGGGCAAAGATTCAAAATGGAGCCCCCATCTGTTCTCAAGCCCCCCTTTGGCGCCCCCCTAACCTGCTGCACCCAGGGTAAGTGTCCCCCCTGCTCCCACCTAGCTACGCCCTGGGCAGATGCAAAGTGTAGGGACTCATTGATCTCCTTGGACCCCCTCCCATGCTAAATCAAAGCAAGTGCCCCATAGAGACTTCCAATGAGGTGCTTCAGGAAGTGATGTAATCCAGAAGTTGCCTAAGTGGACCTCAACAGAAGCCTCCAATAAAATATCTGCTCTGTACAATGAACACCCTTAATCTGGCCCTAGTAAAAAGTTGTTTGCAAAATTGTCATGATGACACCTCCTATCTGTTTGGCAATCTGGACAGCACCCGTGCATAAAGATCACCCAAAGCTTGGGTGTGTGTTGGATGACTGATTTATGGCCTATACATAAGCCAGACAAAAAACAGTTTATCTTAGAGCAACTTGGGGTGGGGGCTTTTAGGAATGGTTGGTTAAGTTCATGACACCTCCTGTCTGTTCAGCACCCTGGACAGCCGCCGTTACCCATGACTGGTGACTGTTGGTTGAGCAATGTGCATCTCAATTTGTAAATGACATAAAAAAGCTCTTTGGTTTGAGGAAAGGGCTTCTGATAATCAGCCTGGACAGCAAACATACAAAGAAGGTTGACTGTAGGTTAGTGAAGGTTGGATGACCTCTCTATTGTTTGGGGGGAGGTTTGATCAAGGTCATAAGGACACCTCCTATGCACCCTGGACAGCACCCATGAATGAAGATCTACTGTAGCTTGGCTTGGTGAAAGTTGCATGAGTGTAGAACAGCCTATATTTATACAATCTGGACAAAAATCTATTCCCAGAGGAGCTTTTGTCTAGGAGGAAGCGCCAATGAAGTGTTTTTTCAAAAATGTCATGATGATGCCTACAGTCAATTTAGCACTCTGAACAGCTCCCATGCAGGAAGATTAGTCGTAACTTGGCTTTGTGCCTTACAGATGAGTGATGTGTGTCCCTATTTGTAAATTACAATAAAGTGGCCTTTGGTTAGGGGAAAGGGCACCTGTGAAAGATTGCATAACAAAGGTCATAATGACACCTCCCATCCCTTTAGCACCCTGGACATGCCTGAAGATCACCCATAACTTGGCTTAGTGACTGTTGGATAGCTGATATACAGTCTTTACATAAGTGAGACAAACACAGTCTATTCTTGGAGGAGCATTGTGTGGGGAGGGGGCTATATACAGTCTTGATATACAGTCTTTACATAAGTGAGTCTATACTTGGAGGAGCTCCTGTGAAGGGTGCTTTGATAAAGGTCAGGAGGACACCTTCTATACACAGTGGACAGCACCCATGCGTTAAGATCTTCTGTAGTGTTGGCTTGGTGATCGTCGTATGAGTGCAGAACAGCCTTTACGCAAGCTGGGCTAACAGTCTATTCATAGAAGACCTTCTATGAAGTGTTGTTTTAAAAATGTTATGATGATGCCTCCAGTCAATTTAGCACTTTGAACAGCTCCCATGCAGGAAGATTAGCTGTAACTTGGCTTTGTGCCTGAAAGATGAGTGATGTGTGTCCCTATTTGTAAATGACCATAAAACGGTCTTTGGTTTGGGGAAAGGGCACTTGTTAAGGATTGTTTGACAAAGGTCATAATGACACCTCCTATGCCTTCAGCACCCTAGACAGCACCCATGCCTGAAGATCACCCATAACTTGGCTTAGTGACTGTTGGATAGCGGATATACACACAGTCTATTCTTGGAGGAGCTTTGTGCGGGGAGGGGGCTCCTGTGAAGGGTGTTTGATAAAGGTCATAATGACACCTCCTATTCCTTCAGCACCCTGGACAGCACCCATGCCTGAAGATCCCCCATAACTTGGCTTAGTGACTGTTGCATAGCTGATATACAGTCTTTACATAAGTGAGACAAACACAGTCTATTCTTGGAGGAGCATTGCGTGGGGTGGGGGCTACTGTAAAGGGTGTTTGATAAAGGTCATGAGGACACCTCCTATACACCGTGGACAGCATCCATGCATCAGGATCACCTGTAGTGTTGGCTTGGTGACTGTTGTATGAGTGTAGAACAGCGTATACACAAGCTGGGCTAACATTCAATTCATGGAGGAGCTTTGTCTAGGAGGGATCTCCTATGAAGTGTTATTTTAAAAATGTTATGATGACACCTCCAGTCAATTCAGCACCTTGAACAGATCCCATGTATGAGTATTAGATGTAACTTGGCTTGGTGCCTGAAAGAAGATTTGTAAATTACATTAAAAGTGGTCTTTGGTTTGGGGAAGGGCAACCTGCGAAGGATTGTTTGACAAAGGTGATAATGACACCTCCTATCCCTTCAGCACCCTGGACAGCACCCATGCCTGAAGATCACCCATAACTTGGCTTAGTCACTTGGATAGCTGATATACACACAGTCTATTCTTGGAGGAGCCTTGTGCGGGGAAAGGGCACCTGTGAAGGGTGTTTGATAAAGGTCATAATGACACCTCCTATCCCTTCAGCACCCTGGACAGCACCCATGCCTGAAGATCCCCCATAACTTGGCTTAGTGACTGTTGGATAGCGGATATACACACAGTCTATTCTTGGAGGAGCTTTGTGCGAGGAAAGGGCACCTGTGAGGTGTGTTTGACAAAGGTCATAATGACACCTCCTATCCCTTCAGCACCCTGGACAGCACCCATGCCTGAAGATCACCCATAACTTGGCTTAGTCACTTGGATAGCTGATATACACACAGTCTATTCTTGGAGGAGCTTTGTGCGAGGAAAGGGCACCTGTGAGGTGTGTTTGACAAAGGTCATAATGACACCTCCTATCCCTTCAGCACCCTGGACAGCACCCATGCCTGAAGATCACCCATAACTTGGCTTAGTCACTTGGATAGCTGATATACACACAGTCTATTCTTGGAGGAGCTTTGTGCGAGGAAAGGGCACCTGTGAGGTGTGTTTGACAAAGGTCATAATGACACCTCCTATCCCTTCAGCACCCTGGACAGCACCCATGCCTGAAGATCCCCCATAACTTGGCTTAGTGACTGTTGGATAGCGGATATACACACAGTCTATTCTTGGAGGAGCTTTGTGCGGGGAAAGGGCACCTGTGAGATGTGTTTGACAAAGGTCATAATGACACCTCCTATCCCTTCAGCACCCTGGACAGCACCCATGCCTGAAGATCCCCCATAACTTGGCTTAGTGACTGTTGGATAGCGGATATACACACAGTCTATTCTTGGAGGAGCTTTGTGCGGGGAAAGGGCACCTGTGAGATGTGTTTGACAAAGGTCATAATGACACCTCCTATCCCTTCAGCACCCTGGACAGCACCCATGCCTGAAGATCCCCCATAACTTGGCTTAGTGACTGTTGGATAGCGGATATACACACAGTCTATTCTTGGAGGAGCTTTGTGCGGGGAGGGGGCTCCTGTGAAGGGTGTTTGATAAAGGTCATAATGACACCTCCTATCCCTTCAGCACCCTGGACAGCACCCATGCCTGAAGATCCCCCATAACTTGGCTTAGTCACTTGGATGGCTGATATACATACAGTCTATTCTTGGAGGAGCTTTGTGCGGGGAGGGGGCTCCTGTGAAGGGTGTTTGATAAAGGTCATAATGACACCTCCTATTCCTTCAGCACCCTGGGCAGCACCCATGCCTGAAGATCCCCCATAACTTGGCTTAGTGACTGTTGGATAGCGGATATACACACAGTCTATTCTTGGAGGAGCTTTGTGCGGGGAAAGGGCACCTGTGAGATGTGTTTGACAAAGGTCATAATGACACCTCCTATCCCTTCAGCACCCTGGACAGCACCCATGCCTGAAGATCCCCCATAACTTGGCTTAGTCACTTGGATGGCTGATATACATACAGTCTATTCTTGGAGGAGCTTTGTGCGGGGAGGGGGCTCCTGTGAAGGGTGTTTGATAAAGGTGGTGACACACAACACATCGCCTCTCATGGAGTTGCTTGCACTCCGCTTAGTCCTGCTAATCATTTCTGGCCGATGCTTCGTGTGCTGACAGCGGTGCATTGTCCGCTCTTCATGCGGTGGCAGGATGCCAGCAGCTGATGTAGCGCAGCTCCGAGTCCCGCTGCTGGAGAGGTCTGACATGGCTTTTGTAATTGGACGTCGTATACACATATGTGTGAGCCGGAGATCTCCTCCGCAATCTTTTTGTTCATTAGTCAGTGTAATGTGTTCCAGTCACTCATCTAAAAGGACAATTCTACCCAGAACTCATTGGTTTCATTTTAGGGGCTTGCTCTCTAGAGGAATCACACTCTTTAGTGCTCCTATAGTGGGATTACCCAGCATTCCCATGACCAGCCTCTACAGCCAGTGTAAGACTAAGGAGCAGTGGCATAGAAGGCCCCAGAGCAGGGGCAGAACCCTTCTTCCCCAGGAGCCCAATAATAGACAGTGTGATAACCCTCCCAGGAGCCCAATATAAGGCTCTGTAGTAGAATCCTCCCCTCCCCCTAAAGCCTAATAGTAGGTATTGTGACAAACCCTCCCAGGAGTGTGGCTGATGTTGCAACTGTAACAAGATCAGCACCCTAATATGATACATTGTATTGCAGTCTGCTCTTACAATGTAAACATCTCAATGTGAGTCATCTCTCCATTGTATTGATATGATGGACTATATGAAAGACTGCTGCATCTTTACATTTCTGAGATCCCCAACTGGCTGATTTAAAAACACCAGCGACTTGTGACTTGCCTGCTGGCCACATCTCTGGCTCTCTAGCATGGGTAGCTCTCCTGCCCCCCACCTATCTTAATTTCTGGAGCCGAAGCACACCTTAGCTACAGGGATGCTGGGGATGCGCTGCAAGCAGCGGCTAAGTTGCAGAAGCTCTGGTAAAGGTGAGTTTTGTGAGCGTCCTGGGGCTTTTAACATAGCTGGGTGTGCCCGGCGGAAGGCTAGCGGTCTCTGAAAGGAAACAAAATAGCTATACTCAATCTTTGTCCAGCACAGCTCCACCGCTCAGACCCACTGGTGTAAAACTTACCAGGAGTGGAGAACAACTGCAACGAAGGGGGCATGCCAAGACTGACCCACATGACCCCGCCCCCAACATTGCAATGAAGGGAGTGGGCATGCTGCTGGGTGGAAACTAGACCACAGCTGCCATCTTGGACCACAGAAGACTGACTAGGGTGGCTTGTTTCTCCACTCCTGGTAAGTATTACATCAGCAGATGCTGGCGGTGTAGCTGTACTAGACAAAAGGTGAGTATAGCAATTTTTCTGGTTTTGCCTGAACAATCCCTTTAAAGAGGAACAACACACCCAACTTTCACTTTTCGGGGTGTTTTTTCTCTCTGTGGGGGCATACCGAATTGTATCTCCCAAGGTCGGACCCATCCAATCACCTTCCTGTTGCTCCCATGGAGCAGACTCGGGGCAGGGACGAGCGCGGCCCGCTAAACCAATCAGTGCGTTCGCTTTCACTCGACGCCATTCAGCACCACTGACGACTAAACCGCCTTGATGGCTAAGCAGACGAGCAACGCAAGATGCACCCCGGCTCACCTCCTAGCCGTCGCATGCCAGCGCCACCCATTCTGAAAGGCTGGGTGCGGGCGTGTGCACGGCTAAAGGTGAGCCAGGATGTGGGCGCGGCGCAGAAATGTGGCGAGGGCTCCGGGACAAGGCGAGTGAAGTTGGACTTCTGGGGGTCTTACATAGCAGGGCATGCCAATTCGGGATGCCCCAAGGCCTTTTAGACTCCAGGGCCTCCAATGTTCCTCTCTAAGCAGTAGGAACAGACAGCGATGAGGGTAGAGCAGAAGAGGGAGTAAAAATAAAAGAGAAATGTGTTAAAGCACCTACAAATACGCCCCTCCTCTTGCACTTACTGTACTGGATTGTGCCTGTTGCCGACGCTGCATTGATTTAATAAATTATAAAGCTGCATCGAGCTCCACACAGCCACTTTTGTTTCTTTTCTCCCCATTAAGCTTCTCTAACGGGGAGCGGCGCCAAAAAAAAAAAAACAGATACGAGCAACACAAAAAGCCATAAAAAATCAGCAAGCGAGTGAGCGCGGTGCTGACGCCATTGCCTAAAATCCTTCATTTATGTGCTGCAAATAAAAGAGGTGCAAAAACGCAACACAAAAGGGGGGATATGAAACTATTCGAATGTATTCAAAGCCGATATCGGAGTCTGGACACATGTTTGTTGGACTGTTAGTAGAGCGCTCGCTTTGCTCTAATACATTTATAATAGCCACGGTGAATAATTTCTGCTACAATACATGTAAGAAAAATGGCGGGCGGGACAACTGGGTAGAGATAAATAGGGTAGATTTTATTTGCAGCCAAAAACACTAAACTTGTATTTGTATCCTGTGCTGTTTTTTCCCCTCATAAAAGGCACACGCAGTATGACCTGTGATGTAATAACAACACTAGAGGATGTACACAGTGTAGGCAATGTGTAGTATAAGCAGTGGTGTTATACCACACATCCAGCACTAGAGGACGTACACAGTGTAGGTAATGTTGTGTAGTGTACACAGTGTAGGCAATGTGTAGTATAAGCAGTGGTGTTATACCACACATCCAGCACTAGAGGGCGTACACAGTGTAGGCAATGGGTGGTATAAGCGGTGGTGTTATACCACAGATTCAACACTAGAGGGCGTACACAGTAAAGGCAATGTTGTGTAGTATAAGCAGTGGTGTTATACCACACATCCAGCACTAGAGGGCGTACACAGTGTAGGCAATGGGTAGTATAAGCGGTGGTGTTATACCACACATTCAGCACTAGAGGGCGTACACAGTGTAGGCAGTATAAGCGGTGGTGTTATACCACACATTTGACACTAGAGGACGTACACAGTGTAGGTAATGTTGTGTAGTGTACACAGTGTAGGCAATGTGTAGTATAAGCAGTGGTGTTATACCACACATCCAGCACTAGAGGGCGTACACAGTGTAGGCAATGGGTGGTATAAGCGGTGGTGTTATACCACAGATTCAACACTAGAGGGCGTACACAGTAAAGGCAATGTTGTGTAGTATAAGCAGTGGTGTTATACCACACATCCAGCACTAGAGGGCGTACACAGTGTAGGCAATGGGTAGTATAAGCGGTGGTGTTATGCCACATATTCAGCATTAGAGAGCGTACACAATGTAGGTAATGTTGTGTAGTATAAGCGGTGGTGTTATACCACACATTCAGCATTAGAGAGCGTACACAATGTAGGTAATGTTGTGTAGTATAAGCAGTGATGTTATACCAGACATTCAACACTAGAGGGCGTACAGAGTGTAGGTAATGTGTAGTATAAGCAGTGATGTTATACCAGACATTCAACACTAGAGGGCGTACAGAGTGTAGGTAATGTGTAATATAAGCAGTGATGTTATACCACACATCCAGCACTAGAGGGTGCACACCTTTAACAAAAAGAAACAAGTAGTTATATCAGCGGTATTATAGCACACACTCAACACTAGAGGATGCACACCTTAAAGAGGAACATTGGGGTGAAAGACAAGTGGGGGGGCCATTCCCCCCATCGGGCCCTGCTTACCTTTTGCCTGATGCGTCCACATCCAGCTGCATCAGGGCCCGATTCTCTCCCCGCCACTTTCTTAGCTGTCTCTAAATGACAGCATGGCTTCAGCCGTGCTCCTCAAAGTCTCACGGCTCTTTGGCACCTCCCTTTGCATTCCATTCAAGGGCTCTACGCAGGTGCGAGATTGGGGGCTGGTGTAGTGCCTGATGGGATGCAAAATGGTGCTGCCCGTCGGGAGGTTGTCCATAATCCGAGGGACCTAGAAGACGGGTCCCCCAGCAAGGTGAGTATAAACTGCCCAAGTGTAAAACCGGAGGGGGCAGCAGTCCAGTGTGGTTTGGGGGAAGTTTTAACCTACCCCGATGTTAATGTAGTATTAACAAGTGTTATAGCACACACTGAACACTAGCGGGAACACACCTTTAAAGAAAACCTTAAATAGTGGTTTAACCATAATAGTGGGAAACTGGTAATAGTGGTATAACACATAAGTAACACTAGAGGGGGTACACACCTAAAGAAAAAGAGAAAAACAATGGCACAGTGTTCTTTCTCTACAGGCAATGTTATGTGGGAACGGTGGTGTTATAGCACATACTCAACACTAGAGGGAGCACACATCTAAAAAAAAAGTGTAACTGGTTGTGTTATAGCATCTTGTTTATTGCACTTGAATGCTGTTAATAGAGCGCTTGCTTTGCTCTATTACATTTATAATAGCCACACCGAAATCATTTCTAATACGTGTAAGAAAACTGTGCTGGGGGGGGAAGATGGGTGCAATTCAATTCAATTTCATCGTAAGATGAACGAGGAATTATTTTTGGTATATACACAGTGCAACAGATAACTACAGTTACATAGAAATTGAAACAAGAAATACAAACTACATTGAATACAGAGATACAGATGCACTTACATAGTGCAAGTGATACAGGCTAATACTAACTCCTTTAGACCTAGGCCTATGATGCCTGGCTTTTGATAAGGGTGTGGATAGCCAGAGGAAAGAAACCATTCCTAGACCTAAAAGTCCTGCAAGTACCGCAAGACGTCACACAGATGATAAATACTGGATTAGGGTGTGTCCAGAGTGGGGGGGGGGGGGGGGTCCCTAAGAATCTTTTCTGGCCGTGACTTTGTTCTAAGTCTGTGCAGTTCCTGCAGGGATGGTAACGGTGCTCCAATTATACTTTCTGCAGTGTTGACCGTTCTTTGGAGTCTATACTTATCTCTCTTAGTCGCTTCCTCAAACCAGACAGAAAAGCATAGTATGGAACCTATGACTGCATTAAAGAAGAGCTCTAACAACCTTTTTGACAGTCCTGTCTTCTTTAGGTGCTTTCCTCAGTACAGCCGAGGTGTTCCTTTCCCAGCCGAGGTTGTTGGAGATGATCACGCCAAGAAACATGGGCCCTTATTTAACAAGGGATAGCGCCAGGTAGCGAACGGTGAGCGAACGGTAATGACGCTCACCGCCACGAGAACGCCGGCTCCCCTCCGCAATCACACATTTATCAAGCCAATCCTGCTTAGCGACTGACAGAGCGCCAGATAGCGAATCATTCATCATTATTCCAGCCTCAGCCCACAGCGCCAGCGAGCGACCTTGAACAGCGACAGGTATGACCTCTCGCTACCTGGCGCGCTCCAATGCATTTCAATGGAGCAATCTTTAAATATTCATAATTAATTGCTATTAATGTTTTTTTTTTTTTTTTTTTTAAATGGCAAAAATTCTGTGACCACTTCTGCAATGTTAGATATTTTTTTTAAGGTAAAAAAAATAAAAAAAATAAAAATTTGTGCAGAATTGATATTACAGGTCTGATATTAATGTATTCATATTACAAAATGTTTGTAAAAACATGTTTTTTTTTTCCAAAAATATGGTTGTTTTGGGGGTTAAAAAACTACTTTTAACCCATCGCCGCCAGCGCTCTGGGGTTTAAACAAGCATTTCACAGCGCGAGAATTTTTTGAGCGTGATTTGTTAATGAATATGCTGGGAGCCGTTCGCTCTGGCCATTCGCTGTCATGCGCTCCCATACAACGCGGAACCTGTCAAACAGCGACTCCTAACCCCGTATTCAACATTACCGCACACCGACTGAGTCGCTGTCAACAGCCGAACAACGGCCAGGCACAGCGAATACTAGCGTGCGCTGTGAAAATAACGCTACTGGCGCTCATCTGTCGCTACCTGGCGCTATTAATGAATCGGCCTCCCCGTCTCTCTCGCTCTTTTGATTTCTTCCCCATTGATGGATAGGGGTGACATGGGCCCAGGATTTCTTCTGAAGTCCACTACTATCTCTATAGAGTTCTTAATGGGTTTATTACCAGTTTGTGTCTAACGCACCAACTGCTCCTCCACTACTCCTCAGTAGTTTTCCTCGTTACCGTCCTTGACAAGGCCTATAACGGTTGTGTAATCGGCAAACTACATTTTTCACAGAGTTAACCGAGGAGGTGCAGTCATTGGTGTAGATGGAGAACAGGAGAGGTGACAGAACGCCGCCTTGAGGAGCACCGGTGTTAGTGTGCCTGACACTGGACCACAGCAGTCCAAGCCTAATTATTTGGGATCTATCTGTTAGAAAGCTTCCTATCCACGCACAGATGTTTTGAGGAATGTTGCATTTAGACATCTTTTCCACCAGCAGGTAAAAAGATAATTAGGGTAGATTGAACCTGCTTTTCTCCATAAAAGGCACCTAGTATGCTCAGTGATAATAGTACATGGTGAACACTGGAGGGCGTGTACAATGTTCTTACTCTAAGGCAGGGGTCTTGCCTTTCTTACCTTTCTTACCTGGGGAGCCACATTTATCACCGCAAGGCGGTCTTGAGCCTCTAAGAATATATAATGGGGCAAATCCCACTACTTGCCCAAACACCCATCAAACCATGGCACCACCGCTATTATCAAAAATAGATATTTCTTTATTACTAGAAAGCATCACATATACTGGACAAAGTTAAAAAACACTAAAGACAACAATATGTACAATAAGGAAGGGTACAACTTATGGGGGCAGTGGGGATGGCAGTTCTAATAAAAATGATCACAATTCAATATATATTAAGCCTGGCTGAAATCTAAAGTGCATAAGTGCAATGTGCTACAAATCCATATGTGCTAAATGGCACCTGATAACTAAACCAATACAAACCTAATAAAAAATATACCAGAAACACGTGTGGTTCTAATCCCTAACAGTGAACAATAGAACTATATAGACCCTAAGTAAAACCACCTAACTATAACTATAGATTGTATACGTGAGAACAAAGCCAGGAGGGACCAAAGAAACAATCCCCAGTATAAGAGAAAGTGAACTTACATGTCTGTACGACCACCTGCCCACTGCCCACAACCGTCTACGCGTTGCGTGACGTCATACGCGTCACTTCCTCAGGACAACTTGTCTTGAGCCTCGGCGTGAGGATTTTGGCCACTCGCTGTGCAAATGCCCCCCTTACCCCATAAAATATTTTCCCCTATAGAAGTGGATCCTTTATCTCCAAGGGGTAAAGTTACAGATGTGCTGGCTTACCCGTTGGTTTGCCTGCAGGTTCCAGCACAACCCCTGAATGGTAATCAAAAGGAGTGTGCCGGTGGAAGCTGCAAATACTGGTAAGCTGGCACGCATAATAATCCCGGGCTGGGCTGCGAGCCACACGGCAAGGGTGCACGAAACGCATGTGGCACTTGAGCCACAGACTGGGGACCAGTGCTTCAAGGTAATGTTAGAGCTGGTCAGCCCATCTCTCAATAAATCCAGCAATGAGAAAGGTAAGGGAGGAGTCATCTGTAGGTGTCAGCGCTATGAGGGCATTTCGGGACCCCGGCACACGAGACGTCGTTGGAGGACGAGACGCGTTTCCCTGGGAGGACATCAGCACAGGCAGGAATTAGCGGAATGCCATTAAACACATACTTTCATTCCATAAATGGTGGGGGGGCTTTTTTGCATGACGCGGCGCTCGGGCCATTCCAAGCCCGCCTCGCTCCTTGAGACGCGTCTGCTTTGTTGTCATTAAAGGGACCCCCCGCCGGCTGAAAGAATTTCTATAGAAGAGAGTCTTAAACTTCCCACGCCAGGGCCGCGGTACATTGTAAACAAGTACAACTTGTTCCATGAAGTGATACATTATGACCCGGCGCTCATAAAAGATAAAGCAGCTCCTATTCATGGACACGCCACCTCTAATGCAGACTTCTTCCGAGTCTGTTGTAATAACGCAGACGCTTACTCGGATAAACTTGCATAAACTCAGAGTCGGGGGGGGGGGGGGGGCGTTTTTTTATTCCATATCACTAAATTAATCATTACATATAACCACTACACAATTAAAATCCCTTAAAACACATAATGAGAAAATACATATAAGACAAACCAACATAAAGGCGTGTAGGCGATGGGGAGAGTACTGACACACATCAATATCAATCAGCATCTATATTTAAGAAAACATATACACAAGTGATCTAACAGGGCAAATAACAATGTGCAAATCCTGCCTATGAACCGGATCCTATATCAAATAACTATAAATACAAATACAATGTGTAATCACAAACAGAACCTACATGATTACCCAATAACTAAATACCTCATAAGAAATGTAAACGACCACAAAATACTTCACCAATGTAGATGCTGGTATCAATCAACCATTAGGTACTAAATACAGTACAAAAATATATCCGACCAAAATATACTCAAGATGTCACAGCACCAGGAGCCACGCATTCCGTGGGTTTATCCCCCACTTCATAGAACAGCAAAGGCAATGGTTATTCATTATAGAAAAAGAAGAGAGATGGATGTACAGCAATCCCAGAATGCAGAGCGGCACCAGTCAGAAGACAGCTCCTGTTTGCAGCCAGCCTGAGACTCCATGGGTCGGCATCTTGGATGTTTAAAGGCTCATAAAATGCAATAGATGCAGGTAGGATGATATTAATGTGGGTAATCTGTATGTACAGGATGTGGGAAACATATAAGATAGACTCTTATTCAGGGTGAGGGTCCGGATTAATGTGGGCAATCTGTATGTACAGGGCCAGGGAAACATTAAGATAGGCTCTTATTCAGGGTGAGGGTTCGGATTAATGTGGGCAATCTGTATCTTCAGGGGGTAAACATACAAGATAGGCTCTTATTCAGGGTGAGGGTCCGGATTAATGTGGACAATCTGTATGTACGGGGGGGGGGACATATAAGATAGGCTCTTATTCAGGGTGAGGGTCCGGTTTAATCATCTACATTTTCCGATTTGATTCTAGTTGCTAGATTGCTAGTCCCCTGGTTTCATGACCCCATTCCTCTCTATTACACAAGTCCACCCCCCCCCCCCACCATTAAGCGCAAGGGTGGCCGCCAGGGGCTTTCGTAGATATGTTTTCCACTGTTGGCTTCTTATTGATCGTTTAGCGCAGTCCTGCTTTAATTTTGTCCTGAATGCTACTGTAGCTTGGGGCAGTTTATAATTGCCTGAGCAAAGTTCTTGCGTTTTAACGATAAACTATAGCCTTTGTTTAGGTGGCAACCTCCTCTCTAACTATTTTTATAGACAAGTTGCCCAAAACCTTTCTGGTCTGCCTCCCAGTTATAATACTAAACCACCTATCTCTGACCTCAAATGGACCATGATCTGCATTATCTGATTCTACTCTGGTTGTAGGCTGACAGTTTCTGCTGGTCTCATGACCCCAATCCTCTCCATGGCACAATGCCATTCCCACCATTAAGGACAAGGGAGGCCACAAGCCAAGGAACCCCAGCTCCAATGCTATAGCCCTGGCATCGGGGTTCTCAGGGATGTCTTGGGCCAGCTAGGGGCTGGTAAAATCCAGGGTTGATTTTTGGCCCCAATCTGCCAGTTCCCTGGTTTCATGGCCCGAATCCTCTCCATTGCACAAGTCTATTCCCACCATTCAGGACAAGGGAGGCCACCAGGGGCTCTCGTAGACTCTGGGCTTTGAGTGTTCTTGATGTGTTTTTCCACTGTCAGCGTCTTATCAATCGTTTAGCATCTCTCAACACATCAACGTTCAAAGACACTTGTGTCAAATGCAGTCATTGAGTTACCTGTCATTGCCCAAAACATTTATCTCTTGGGAAACAGGGTTTTAGAACTCTCCTATGAGGTTTACCTGACGGGTTTTAAAGTAAAGGCTTCCAAATATTTCCTGTAAGCAGGGGTGGACTTGCCATAGGGATACCTCAGACAATTCCCGGTGGGCCGCACAGCTTTGGGGCCAGTTGGGCTCCTGCTTTTGACACCAACCATCAATCCCCGCCCCCTTAGTCTCCCTCTACCCCTCCTGCACCCACAAGCAAAGGAACCCCAGCATTAATGCTATAGCCCAGGCATCGGGGGTTCTCAGCAGGGATGTCTTGGGCCAGCTAGGGGCTGGTAAAATCCAGGGCTGATTTTTGGCCCCGATCGGCCCCTGGTTTCATGAGCCTAATCCTCTCCATCGCACAAGTCCATTCCCACCATTAAAGACGAGGGAGGCCACCAGGAGCTCTCGTAGACTCTGGGCTTTGAATGTTCATGATATTTTTTCCACTGTCAGCGTCTTATCAATCGTTTAGCATTTCTCCACACATCAAAGTTCAAATCAGTCATTGAGTTACCTGTGATAGCCCAAAACACTTCTCTCTTGGAAAATAGGGTTTTAGCACACCCCTATGAGGGTAACCTGGTGGGTTTTAAAGTAAGGGTTTCCAAATCTCCTGTAAGCAGGGGTGGACTTGCTATAGGGAGACCCGGGACAATGCCCAATGGGCCACACTGCTTTAGTGCCGATTGGGCTCCTGATTTTGACATGCACCATCATCCCTGCCCCCTTAGTCTCCCTCTAAGCCCCCTGCACCCACAAGCCAAGGAACCCCAGCTCCAATGCTATAGCCCCGGCGTTGGGGGTTCTCAGAAGGGATGTCTTGGGCCAGCTAGGGGCTGGTAAAATCCAGGGCTGATTTTTTGCCCCCGATAGGCCAGTTTCTTGGTTTCATGACCCTAATCCTCTCCATTGCAGAAGTCCATTCCCACCATTAAGGACAAGGGAGGACACCAGGGGCTCTCATAGACTCCGGGCTTTGAGTGTTCTTGATGTGTTTTCCACTGTCAGCATCTTATCAATCGCTTAGAATCCCTCAACACATCAACGTTCAAAGACACTTGTCTCAAATGCAGTCATTGAGTTACCTGTGATTGCCCAAAGCACTTATCTCTAGGGAAACAGGGTTTTAGAACTTCCCTATGAGGTTAACCTGACGGGTTTTAAAGTAAGGGCTTCCAAATATCTCCTGTAAGCAGGGGTAGACTTCATAGGGAGATCCATGACAATGCCTAGTGGGCTGCACTGCTTTGGGGCCAGTTGGGCTCCTGCTTTTGACACCCACCATCAATCTCTGCCCCCTTAGTTTCCCTCTAAGCAGGGATGTCCTGGGCCAGCTAGGGGCTGGTAAAATCCAGGACTGATTTTTGTCCCCGATCGGCCAGTTCCCTGGTTTCATGACCCTAATCCTCTCCTTCAAACAAGTCCATTCCCACCATTAAGGGCAAGGGAAGCCAACAGGGGCTCTCGTAGACTGTGGGCGTTGAATGTTCCGGATATTTTTTCCACTGTCAGCGTCTTATCAATCGTTTAGCATTTCTCCACACATCAAAGTTCAAATGCAATCATTGAGTTACCTAAGATTGCCCTCTCTTGGGAAACAGGGTTTTACAACTCCCCTGCGAGGTCAACCTGATGGATTTTAAAGTAAGGGCTTCCAAATATCTCTTCTAAGCAGGGGTGGACTTGCCATATGAAGACCCTGGACAGCGCCGGGTGGGCAGGCAGCACTGCTTTGGGGCCAGTTGGGCTCCTGCACCCTTAGTCTCCCTCTAAGCCCCCTGTACCCACAAGCCAAGGAACCCCAGTCCCAATGCTATAGCCTCGGCAACATGGTTGGAGGGGGGCTCAGCAGGGGTGTCTTGGGCCGTCTAGGGGCTGGTAAAATCCAGGGCTTATTTTTGGCCCCGGTCCGCCACTGCCTGTAAGGGTTATTTTAGAAGAAGATGAGTGAATCCTCGATGGAGTTTCAAATTTTTAGCAAATGGTTATAGCAACTACACCTGAGAAGGATACACAACAGGAAGGATCGAGCTGCCAAGGTTTGTTCCTGATGCAGCATTGTGACCCCTGTCCCTACCACCCAATGCCTAGCAACCGTTTCCAAGAAGATGTGCAGTTTGCGTGCACAGCCCTGCTTCTAGATGACCTCCGTTTGTAAAGATGGAGACACGGGCTCAGCGGGCGAGATGCGCGCATTGCATTTTTGGAGACAGCATGGGACGAGCGCCCGTCTACAAGGGCAGCTCACCTGACCTCCGCCAAACAGGTGGTCTATCCATAAGGCGTTCGGATGGGACAAGCGGAACAGAAAGTGCATCTGCTAATTTGTTCCGGGTCAAGCGAGAAGCAGAGGTGGAACGATCAGAGTAGAGGGATATGGAACACGCATTGTGGGGATTATGTTTCTGATTGCAGGATACATCTCTGGCAAAAATAGATTTAAAGTGAAACTCCGTCTACATAGAAATATAGAAGGGTGACGGCAGAAGGAGACCATACGCTCCATCTAGTCTGCCCTTATGTGTATACTGTATGTTCTCTGTATCTTATGTGTATACTGTATGTTCTCTGTATCTTATGTGTATACTGTATGTTCTCTGTATCTTATGTATATACTGTATGTTCTCTGTATCTTATGTGTATACTGTATGTTCTCTGTATCTTATGTATATACTGTATGTTCTCTGTATCCTATGTGTATACTCTATGGTCTCTGTATCTTATGTATATACTGTATGTTCTCTGTATCTTATGTATATACTGTATGTTCTCTGTATCTTGTGTATACTGTATGTTCTCTGTATCTTATGTATATACTGTATGTTCTCTTTATCTTATGTATATACTGTATGTTCTCTGTATCTTATGTGTATACTGTATATTCTCTGTATCCTATGTGTATACTGTATGTTCTCTGTATCCTATGTGTATACTGTATATTCTCTGTATCCTATGTGTATACTGTATGTTCTCTGTATCTTATGTGTATACTGTATATTCTCTGTATCCTATGTGTATACTGTATGTTCTCTGTATCTTATGTGTATACTGTATATTCTCTGTATCCTATGTGTATACTCTATGTTCTCTGTATCTTATGTGTATACTGTATATTCTCTGTATCCTATGTGTATACTGTATGTTCTCTGTATCTTATGTGTATACTGTATGTTCTCTGTATCCTATGTGTATACTCTATGGTCTCTGTATCTTATGTATATACTGTATGTTCTCTTTATCTTATGTATAAACTGTATGTTCTCTGTATCTTATGTGTATACTGTATGTTCTCTGTATCTTATGTGTATACTGTATGTTCTCTGTATCCTATGTGTATACTCTATGGTCTCTGTATCTTATGTGTATACTGTAAGTTCTCTGTATCCTATGTGTATACTCTATGGTCTCTGTATCTTATGTGTATACTGTATGTTCTCTGTATCCTATGTGTATACTCTATGGTCTCTGTATCTTATGTGTATACTGTAAGTTCTCTGTATCCTATGTGTATACTCTATGGTCTCTGTATCTTATGTGTATACTGTATGTTCTCTGTATCCTATGTGTATACTCTATGGTCTCTGTATCTTATGTGTATACTGTAAGTTCTCTGTATCCTATGTGTATACTCTATGGTCTCTGTATCTTATGTGTATACTGTAAGTTCTCTGTATCCTATGTGTATACTCTATGGTCTCTGTATCTTATGTGTATACTGTATGTTCTCTGTATCTTATGTGTATACTGTATGTTCTCTGTATCTTATGTGTATACTGTATGTTCTCTGTATCTTATGTGTATACTGTATGTTCTCTGTATCTTATGTGTATACTGTATGTTCTCTGTATCTTATGTATATACTGTATGTTCTCTGTATCTTATGTGTATACTGTATGTTCTCTGTATCTTAGGATAGATGGAGGCTTATCCCAGGCATTTTTACATTCAGGGACTGTCGATTTTTAAGCTACCTCTGCTGGAAGTTTGTTCCCAGCATCTACTACTCTTTCTGTAACATAATATTTTCTAACATTAATCCTGATCTTCCCTCCGACCAGCTTCAGGTTGGGACCCTTGTTCTATCATTACGTTTATTCTTAAAACACAGAAAATTTTCTAGTGGCTGTCGCACTCTTACTCATATGTATCCCATGTCGGGTGGGTGCGCGATCCGCGGAGACACCGCCAAAGTCCAAGAATTTTGTAAAAGAACCAGCACTCCAGTGCAAAGGTAAAAGTAAATGAGCTTATATTTGTAATTCAAACACCATAAATCGTGCAAAGCAAGGATTGGTTTCTGGTCGACGTTTCGGGGTGCACTGTGGCCCCTTTCCTCAGGACCAACCACATACAACCAGAACAGACAGTGAATAGCCATTATATACAAAAAGGGGGCCTACTGGCCCATAACCATTCAAAAATTCATGCCTGACGTCATCAATGACGTCACCGGCGCTCGGAAATTAGCATATCAATAAGAATGTAAATTAATGCTGTAAATGACAATCGAGGGGCCCCTTGAGGTCCAATATCCTGCAGTTGCGTTCTTCTTTAAGACACCGCCGCACTGGGGTCGGGTGCAGAAGCTGATGCTCTGCCTCCAGCAAAGCTTTTGCTGGAGATAGAGTGCTAGCTCTGCTACACTCGAGAGCCAATCAATTGGCTCCTGGGCAGCGTCATCGGTTACCGGGCAGATTTCACGGGACCTGTGACATCACGCCTGACCTTCCCTGATTGGGGGACAGCATGGGTTTGCTTGGCAACCCCCTGCTGACAATAGCGGCGGTGCCCTGCAGATTCTATTGGCAGGGGCGCATAGCAGAGGTAAGCTGGGACCTCAAGGGGCCCCTCGATTGTCATTTACAGCATTAATTTACATTCTTATTGATATGCTAATTTATGAGCGCCGGTGACGTCATTGATGACGTCAGGCGCAAATATTTGAATGGTTATGGGCCAGTAGGCCCCCTTTTTGCATATAATGGCTATTCACTGTCTGTTCTGGTTGTATGTGGTTGGTCCTGAGGAAGGGGGCCACAGTGCACCCCGAAACGTCGACCAGAAACCAATCATGCTTTGCATGATTTATGGTGTTTGAATTACAAATATAAGCTCATTTACTTTTACCTTTGCACTGGAGTGCTGGTTCTTTTACAAAATTCTTATTCTTAAAACACTTCCCTCCTCAACCTTATTCAATCCTGTCACACATATAAAGGTCTCCATCATGTCCCCTCTCTCCCTTCTTTCCTCCAGACTGTACAGATTAAGTTCTTTAAGTCTCTCCGGATAAGTCTTAAGTTTAAGTCCTTCCACCATTTTTGGACCCGCTCTATTTGAATAATGTCTTTTTGCAGAGGAGGTCTCCAGAACTGCACACAGTATTCTAGCTGTGGCCTCACCAGGGCTCTATACAGCGGCATCACAACCTCCCTCTTCCTATTGGTGATGCCTCGAGCTATGCAGCCGATCATCCTGCTTGCTTTTCCCACTGCCTGGCTACACTGTCCAATCATCTTGCAGCTTTCAGTAATCAGTATCCCTGTGTCTAAAATATTTATATTGGATTTTGGGACGATCGGGCAACACATTTTGTTTCTGTTGCATTTAATTTGTTGAGACCAATCTAACTTCCCAGGAGGTCACCAAAACCTTCTGTTTCACCTAATTATATGTCAACCTGACAAGTGAGGGGAGTACTGTGAGCTGTTGGGTGCATGGACTATGGGCAGCTGTGAAGCCCCAAGGTTGGTAACGGCAGATCCGACAGGGCGCTCAGCTTGGAAAACCGGAGTATAAGACCAACCCCTGACATTAATGCATCCCCTCCCCCGCATGGGAGGACAGGCTGGGAAGCATGGAAGGTCCAGATCATGAACACAGGAAATTAAATGCCAATATGCTGCTGCAGGTCTACCTGAAGAAGCTGGGTCAGGTGAGTATTGTGGGAAGAATACCGGTGATCTGTTAGAGGGTCACCAGCATACTTGCAGGTGAACAGGCCAATAGTTGGTGCAGATGTTAAAGTGGGCCAAAACCCACGTCAATCGGCCCGGGAATGTAGATTTCTGGGCCGATCCCCTGGGGCATCCAAAATCCCCAAATTTTGGATGCCCCGCTGTGTGAAACCCCCCAGGTTGCCCCATACACTTACCTTGCTTCCCGGTCCAACCCCGAATACGCGAGCAGTGGCCGCATCCCTATTATCTCTCTAACAGGGTGCGGGCCCGCGGCAGGCGTCTGTGAATGGCTGGTTGCGGGCAAGCTCCCTTTTAGAGGGAAGCGGGGAATGAGCCACTTAGACGATGAGCCACTCCCCAACCCTCAAAGCTTGCAAAACTTAAAACACACCTATTTAGACAAGCATATATTCTGGTTTAAGCAATTCTCTAAAGTGCACATGCCACAAAGCTCAATACTGACTGTGTGTGGTCCTTCCCCCTCGTCTCCACCCCTCATCCTTTAGACTGTAAGCTCGCAAGGGGCGGGATCTCTCTCCTATTGTATCTTGTAATCAGAATATTCATTATAAACTCTGTAAACACTGCCTTTGTAATAGTCTATGTACTGTATGTTTCTACCCTGTCTGTAATTGCTATGGAAGATGATGGCGCTATATAAATAAACGATAATAATAAGAAAAGGGGACAGCCGAGTTGTCTTTTCTGGAGAGAGAGGTCACGCTGGAATGCGCTGAAAAGAACTGCAAGAACCAGGACAGGTCAGCTAATGTTTCTGATTGACCTCACTTGTAATTGTCCTTCTGACCTGTATATGTATCTATGCATTGTATGTACACAGTTTCTCCAGTGTGCCCTTATGGCCATTAAATATATCAATTAACCTTGGGCTGCTCTGTACCTTGTTCCTGAACCCTCACTCGCCTGTGTTGCCTCGTTATAATAAATGCTACCGGGCTGGCTTCTGGCCTGATATAATCCCGCTAACGGACCGTGGTGTAAAAAAATAAAGCTGGTGGCAGAACTACAGACCTGGCAGAGCTCCACTAGTGGTAGTGAAACGGCTCTGCATCCTGTCAGGGTCATGAAGGTCTGTATTAAAGGAAACGTACCACGTGATCTAGGTGACAATGACTGCAGCCGAGGCCACGAGGTGAGGGTGTTGTCAAAATGGTCGATAGGGTAGCCTACACCCAGGGCCGGATTAAGTGTGGTGGAGGCCCCTGGGCACAAAATCTGGTCCCAGATCCCAAATCCCAGATACAGTATTTTTTTTCCTTTAAAATAATAGTCCAGCCAAGTAACTGATTGGTGGTTGTCTGGCACCCGTCCACTTACTGGAACGTCAGATCGAGTCCCTTGTGCCCCCCTTGTGCGGGTGCGTGCTGCTCAGGAACTCCTTCTTTGCCATTCTGGGTGGGGGGTAGTGTAATCGCCCGGCTGGTTCCCTGCATTGAGCTGCCAGCGGCTGTGCTTGGTGGCTTATGTGCAGTGACAGCTCTGCACCCAT
This sequence comes from Gastrophryne carolinensis, assembly GCA_027917425.1. NCBI lineage: Eukaryota > Metazoa > Chordata > Amphibia > Anura > Microhylidae > Gastrophryne > Gastrophryne carolinensis. The sequence goes on along the minus strand of CM051236.1, from coordinate 510,287,342 downwards.
CACTGTAGCGTTGCTGGCGGCGGCTTTGCTGCTCTAGACTCTCCGTCCTGCCCTGTGGTGGCTTTGGCTGCAGGCTTGCAAAAGCAAAAAAGGCTTGCCCAGGCGCGGTAGGGCCCCCACTGCAGCCAATAGCTTTCTTGCTGGCCACGCGACCCCTCAGACCAAAGACTGAAGAGCCTCCTGAACCAGACCCTAACCCAAAGGTTGGTGGAGGCCCACTTTGCAGGGAAAGCGGTGGAGGCCCTGGCGCAGGTACCCCTTGCACCCCCTCATAATCCGGCTCTGTCTACACCCTATGGCAACCCTCATAACCTGTATTTAATGAATCTGAATGGTTGTGTTCAGTGCCTTTCAGTAAATAACAAATCGCGTTAGAACCTGACAAATTATTCTCTTCCAACTCTGGGCGAATGAGTCTTTTATTGTTTTACGGCTTTGTAGAGCGTAGCAGAATCTATTTGTAGTGGTGCCGGTGCCTCCATTCCAATCCCCTCCATCAGAAGTAATTACTAGTGGAAGTGAGCAGTAATGAGATTACTGACGGATGTGGTGGAGGCTGTCGGAGCCGGGGTGTGATGGGGGTAAATAATTATAAGAATGCTGCTATGAAATATCATACGGCTTCCTAATTCACTACTGTGATATCCATCGCGCTTCCTTCCAGGAATGGAGGTCAGCAACCATACAGAAAGGTGGGGTGTTAAGCCACGTGTTGCACATGGGGTCAGTCTTACAGATGCAACCTACTTTAAAATTCCACTTGGTGCACTGTATCTAAAAATCTTAAATGCTTTTCAATGGCTTCATTATGAGATATCACAATAGGCTGAGCTGTGATGTGCCGGATAATGATTGCTACATCTGTACATATGAGAGGGCGTAATTACCATCAGATAGATTTGTGATGGTCTATTATCTGGAGGACCCAATTGTATTGGTTTGAGGTGCTGACCACTTTCTAATAATGAGGCCCCTTTTTGTAATTCATAGTAAGTAATAGAAGAGAAAACCAAAAGCCTTTGTTTGAACTTCACAAAACCCAATTTTCATGAAAATAAAAAAAAAACTCACTAGATTACTGTATTTTCACCCTATAAGACGCACCCAGGATTTGAAGGAGGAAAAAATATTCTAAACCAAATGTGCTAAAAAAACCTCATTACAGGCAGTGTGGCACCCCATTATCCATGGGCAGTGTGGCATTCCCCCCATTGCATTCCCATAGGCAATGTGGCATCCCCCCCATATCATAGGCAGTGGGGCATTCCCCTCCCCTTTTCCATAGGTAGTGTGACATTCCCCCCATTCCCATAGGCAGTGTGGCATTCCCCTCCCATTTTCCATAGGTAGTGTGACATTCCCCCCATTCCTATAGGCAGTGTGTCATCCCACATCCCTTTATTTAGTGAGGCTTTTCGCCCTCCCATTCCCATAGGCAGTGTGGCATTCCCCCTCCCATTCCCATAGGTAGTGTGGCATTCCCCCTCCCATTCCCCATAGGCAGTGTGGCATTCCCCCTCCCATTCCCCATAGGCAGTGTGGCATTCCCCCTCCCATTCCCATACGCAGTGTGGCATTCCCCGTCCCATTCCCCATAGGCAGTGTGGCATTCCCCCTCCCATTCCCCATAGGCAGTGTGGCATTCCCCCTCCCTTTCCCATAGGCAGTGTGGCATCCCCCTCCCATTCCCATAGGCAGTGTGGCATTCCCCGTCCCATTCCCCATAGGCAGTGTGGCATCCCCCTCCCATTCCCATAGGCAGTGTGGCATCCCCCCCTCCCATTCCCATAGGCAGTGTAGCATTCCCCCTCCGATTCCCATAGGCAATGTGGCACCCCTCTATTCCATTCCCCTAGGCACTGTGGCTTTCCCCCTTCTATTCCCCATAGGCAATGTGGCATCCCCCCTCCCATTCCCATAGGCAATGTGGCATCCCCCCTCCCATTCCCACAGGCAGTTTGGCATTCCCTCATCCCATTCCCATAGGCAGTGTGGTACCCCCCTCCCATTTCCCATAGGCAGTGTGGCATCTCCCCCTCCCATTCCCCATATAGACAGTGTGGCATTCCCCCCATCCCCTTATTTAGTGTGGCATTCCCCCCAACCCCCCCAGAAAAAAAAGGTATACTTACATGAACGTTGAACCCGACTGAACACCGGAGAGGCAGTGTCAGCGCCGTAATTCAGAGTGGGGACAGCGTCCCCGAGACTCATGTAAGTATACTTTTTTTTCCCATGCCTTTTTTTTTATATTCATCCAATAAGATGCAGTGACATTTCCCCCCCCCCCCCCCCCCACACACACACACTTTTGGGGAAAAATGTGCGCCTTATACGGCAAAAAATACGGTAGTTTGAGAACCTAGAAGAACCAAACAGAAAGACATTTCAGGAGCAGTGGTGTGCTTAACCACCACGTAAACCAAGCAAATGCCTGGGGCCCCCACCTACCAGGGGGGCCCCAGAGGGAGGGTCAGATCAGTGAAACCTTTTTGTTCAAAAAAATAAACAACGGCACTCGGCGGGCAGGCTCCTTGTTAGAGGGTAGCAGGGGATGCAGCCGGCAGCACTCTCGGATCCGCTTGCCTTAGACTAAGGCCCTTATTTACCAAGGGATAGCGACAGGTAGCGACTGGTGAGCGGCCGGTAATGACGGGCCCCGCCACGAGAACGCCGGCTCCCCACATTCATCATTATTCCAGCCTCAGCCCACAGCGCCAGCGTCCGACCTTGAACAGCGACAGGTATGACCTCTCGCTACCTGGCGCTCTCCAATGCATTTCAATGGAACGATCTTTAAATATTCATAATTAATTGTTATTAATGTTTTTTTTTTTAAATGTGAAAAATTCTGTGACCACTTCTGCCATTGTAAATAATTTTTTTAAGGTAAAAAAAAAAAAAAAATGTACAGAATTGATATTACAGGTCTGATATTAATGTATTCATATTACAAAATTATTTTAAAAACTATTTTTTTTTGGTTTCCAAAAATATGGTTGTTTGGGGGTTAAAAAACTACTTTTAATCCATCGCCGCCAGCGCTCTGGGGTTTAAACATGCATTTCACAGCGCGAGAATTTTTTGAGTGTGATTTGTTAATGAATATGGTGGGAGCCGGTCGCTCTGACCAGTCGCTATCATGCGCTCCCATACAGCGCGGAACCTGTCAAATAGCGACTCCTCACCCAATATTCAACATTACGGCAAACCGACTGAGTCGCTATCAACTACCGAACAACGGCCAAGCACAGCGACTACTAGCGGGCGCTCTGAAAATGCCGCTACAGTCGCTCAACTGTCGCTACCTGCCGCTGTTAATGAATCGGCCTCTAAGGCTTTGATGAAGGGGTGGGAGCGAATCCGAGCATGTTGATTGGATGAGTAGCCGCACATGCGCCGTAGGACCAGGAAGAGGTGAGTTTATTCGGGCAACCGCATAAATGCCTGGTGCGGACACACGTCCTGCTAGCGCATGCGTTGCTGGACTGGGAAAGAAGGGGAGTTTATGGGCGAGCTAGGGGGTTTCACACAGCTGGGCATCCCGATTTTGAATGCCCCGGGGGGAGGGAATCAATCAGCCCGGGAATCGGCCGATCTCCATGGGTTTTGGTCCAATAAAAACTTGAGTGAGAAACTAGGGGGTCAAACTCGAGCGTGAAAAAAGACCTTCTAAACTAAAAAATCAGCTTACTGTCTCCTGCTCTGCTCCCTACTTGGAATTAGTTAATGAGTCCATCACCTCTTTTATCCTCGTTAATCTAGGATTACCACTCAAACCAGAAGCCGAGGGGCTCGCAATCACCTGGAGAGCTGCATTTAATTAAGTGCTTCCTTCCCTCGCTTTTCCCCTCGCACGGCGCTGGATGCCTTCCAGGCACCGGAGCGGGCGCAGCTTCAGGCGGAGGAGAGGTTAGGCTAACAAAGCCCCATTACAGGGATAAGTAACATATTGCTCATTAAAAATTAAAAAACAACAGTTGCTCGCAGGTTCTGCCAATATTTTGAGGCTGTCAGTTTTTTACGGCTCCGCGGCCGTCTGCGGCGGCCATGCTTAATTCATGACTTTCGGAGGATGCTTAACGGGCACCAGGCTGGGCCGGAATAGACAGGCTTCCCTAAAAGGAAAAAGTCACTCCGGCGTTCTCCATGGGTTTGCCTGGACGTGATTAAAGTAGACCAAAACCCAGGTTTTTGACTATCCTGGGTTTTGGTCCTTTCCCCCTGGGCCTGCGGCGGCCATGCTTAATTCATGACTTTCGGAGGATGCTTACCAGGCACCTGGCTGGGCTGCAATAGACAGGCTTCCCTAATAGAAAAAAGCTCACTCTAGCACTCTCAACGGGTTTGCCTGTAGCTAATTAAAGTGGATAAAAACCCAGGATTTTGACTATCCTGGGTTTTGGTCCTTTCCCCCCTGGGCCAGCGGCGGCCATGCTTAATTCATTACTTTCGGAGGATGCCTACCGGGCACCTGGCTGGGCTGCAATAGACAGGCTTCCCTAATAGAAAAAAGCTCACTCTAGCACTCTCAACGGGTTTACCTGTAGCTAATTAAAGTGGATAAAAACCCAGGATTTTGGACCTTTCCCTCTGGGCCTGCGGCCGCCATGCTTCTTTCATGACTTTCAGAGGATGCTTACCGGGCACCGGGCTGGGCTGGAATAGACAGGCTTCCCTAAGAAAAAAGCTCACTCCTGCATTCTACACAGGTGAGCCTGGACTTAATTAAAGTAGACCAAAACCCAGGATTATTCTGGGTTTTGGTCCTTTCCCCCGCGGCACCCTAATCGGCGGTGCCTCACTCCCCCCATGTCGTCTGAACGAAACTCCCCTCTTCAAGAGCGGTCACTTGTGGTCACCAGGATTGTGGTCACCAGGATGCGTGGTCACCAGGATTTTGACTATCCTGGGTTTTGGTCCTTTCCCACGGGTGCCCCGCTCTGTGAAACCCCCCCAGATCGCCGAAGGTAACTTACCTCTTCCCGGTCCTATGGCGCATGCACGGCCGCTTGTCCAATCAGCACCCTCGTAGCTGCTGATGTCATGTCGTCCAAGCTTTGTCTAAGGCCAGTGGCTCCGAGCACGCTGGCCTTAGACAAAGCTTGGACGACATAACACTACCCTCTATCAGGGAGACGGCCATTCACAAATGCCTGGTGCAGGCACACACCCTGCTAGAGGGTGTGGTCGTGGCTCATGCATGCACCGTTGGACCGGGAAACAAGGTAAGTGTATGGGGCGACACAGTGGGGCATCCTGATTTTGGATGCCCCAGGGGGAGGGAATTGATCGGCCTGAGAATTTAAAGGATTCCCGGGCTGATTGCGGTGGGTTTTGGTCCACTTTAAACCAAAAACAAAATCTCTGGTGTTTTAAGGGGTGTTTTAAGGGCTGGTGCCAGCACAGGGCAAACCTGGGCATTTGCCATGGCCCCTGGCATCTTCAGGGGCCTATGCAGGCCCACACTTGGCCATGGTATTATTTTATTTTACAGTGGACCTTAATGCCGGGTGCCGTGTGCAGACCTGCTCATGGCTTGGCCTCAGAAACAGGGGATGATCAGCAACAATGGAGAACTAGGCATGTAATGGGGGGCAACTGATGGAAGTGCAGAAGGTGGCGAGAACCAGACACCAACTGACAAGGACTGGAGGGCGGTCAGCAGCAGGAGATGACCCATGTGTGGCAGCGGAGCTGAAAGGTGACATCATGTGACTCACTACTTTGGGGCCCACTAAATCTCTCTTGCACAAGGGCCCCCACAAACCTGGAGCCGGCCCTGGGTACAATCAACTCCGCACCCCAATATTATCCCTTTATTTTAGACCATAGGAGGAGCTATGGCATAAACTCTTATCAGCTGCATCATTACTCAAATGTTAAAACTTGCACGGAAACAGCTCGAGCTACTTTCCATGTTGTTTAGTGGCAAACGTCGAGAATGAAAAATAGATCGCCGAAGGGGAGATCAGTCATCTAAGACACAGAACAATGGGAGGACCATTAAAGCAGAGAGAGGTTACCAGGAGGCCTATCACGCGCCATTATTTTGCACTCAAGGGTTTTTTCGTAGGTTGGACGTCTTCCTTTCCAAGGGAGAGGAAAACTTTCCATTCTGTACTGGTAAGAAAAAGTTTTGTCTCCTCAGCTTTGTTTTTTTTTTTCTATTCTTCTTATCCAGTGCTCCCCCTACTGGCTGCTATCAGAACACTCTCGGCTGCAGTGTGGCCTAGATTAAACCGGACCTTCACCCTAAATCGTATTTCCCGCCCCCCCCATACATACAGATTACCCACATTAATCCGGACCTTCACCCTGAATAAGAGCTTGAATAAGTGTTTTCCACACCCTGTACATACAGATTGCTCACATTAAAAATCGTCCTACCTGCATCTACTGCATGTTATGAGCCTTTAAACATCCAAGATGGTGGCTCATGGAGTCTCAGGGTGCTTGCAAACAGGAAGTGACTGTGCCACTCTGCATTCTGGGATTGCTGTCCTTTTACTTACCCCTGCTCTGCCCTGCCTAAGCAAAGCACAGCTATAACCCCACCCCCTGTGCTTTCCCCCCTTCTCCTCTACTTAGTATGTGATGCATCTGAGTCAAGATGGTGGCGCCTGTATCCTGGAGTCTTGAACAGAGTTGCAGCCCAGTGGTGGAAAGAATAATAAGTAAGTGACCTAAAACTTAAAATATATGAATCTTAGATGCAGGGGATTAATTTTTTAAGGGGTTTGGGCTTTTCATTAAATAATGCTGAAGGCCCAGTTTAACCCCCCCCCCGAATAGTGCAAGGAAGGAGCAAAAAAAAAAGATGCAATTAATGAAATATATTAAAGAGGAATCAAATAGCAGACATACAGAGGAGACAATAGTGTTCTTTCTATAGCAGCGCAATGCACACATCATAGAAAACTGTAAGCTATCTGTGATCTGTGAGCTATTTACATTTCAATAGCAGGCTCGTGACAGATTTAAAATGTATCACAGCTGATTACAATTTGAACATTTATGATACATGAGCTGCACCTTGGCGATAACAATGTAACTCTCACCAGGGAGCTAGCAGGCTTTTCATAATGACTCGTCTTGTTTGTAATAGTCACAGCAGGAGGGAGGGATAATGCATCTCTATATGTTAAACTCTCATCTCAATATTTGGCTCTGTGAGCTCTGTTGCCTCTAAGTAAATATAAGCTAGATATGCAGTGTAAACTTCTAATACCCACCTACACACTGAAATAATAATAATAACAATGTGACAGAACATTCTAGGTGTAGTTTATTTCTCTATATGTGTAGGTTGATATATATATATATATATATATATATATATATATATATATATATATATATATATATATATAACTTTAGCTGACCTGCCTGCTTGGTGTAAATCACTCATTTCTTGTCCCCCCTTCCACTTGGGTTTCACCTTCATCCCACCCTCACAAATATACATGCCAGGTCAATGATGCTAACCCCTCAAATGTGTCCTCTCCTACTCACTTCCTCCCCCCGTCCCACCTAGTAATAAATACGGAGTGGTTGGGGGTAATAAAGCCCCCAGTGTGGAAACCAAATAAACAACAGATCACAAAGTCCCAAAGTTCTTCGCCTGCTTGTGTCCCCCCTCCCTGTGGAATCCCAGGACAGATGGGGGATGTCATATGGACCAACTTTCAGGTACTCAAAGATGGAGAATCCCAGATGCACCAATCAGACAGTGGGTGACTCCAATCGCTCTGCCCATAGAAGGGGTCAGAAACTGACCCCTGGTTAGAGGGAATAAGGTGAGCTACAGAATGGGGACAGGACACTCTAATTTTACCGTCAAGAGTGACACACCCTTTTAACATCTAAGCAGAAGACCAGAAAGAGTTTGTGGACTGTGAGACAATTTATTTGATCGGACCGCAGCCTGGACAGACACTTAAGTATTTTGCCATCTTTTTGATATCTCTTGCTATTTATCTTATTTACCGTGTTTTATAGTTAATTCTGTTTTATCACCTTGCATTGTTTCTCTTGTTGTTTTTGTGTTTCCTGTTTGTTTAAATACATTCTGAAAATATAGCAGAGGGTCACTGATGCTCTGAATTAAGGATCTAAAAAGCTCACGCTATTTCTGAAGAGCCTGGCTACATTACTTGCCTAGGATGCTTGATCGCCCCCCGCCTGGAAGTGGTTGTGGGTCGATCGATCCGTTCGATCTGATTGTGTTGTGTGTGGCTTATATAGAGGTGAACATTGTTTGTGTTCTGGTGGCAGAAGTTTATAGCTACGCGTGTTGGCAATTGAACAATTGCGGTGACACAAACTGATTAGATTGAACGATCAAGTTCAAGATAAGCTTGATTAGATGAATGATCAATAGGTCTGATAGACTTGTGCAATCGTCACAAACAATAATATTAATACTAATAACATTACTAATACTATATACTAATACTAATATAAATTAAATATTATTATTTTTATTGCTATTCTTATCAATACTATAGTGTTATTATCATTGCTGTTGTTATTATTATTATTATTATTATTATTAATAATAATAATAATAATAATAATAATAATAATAATAATAATAATACAAAAAAACTCAAAATCACAAAAAACCTTCCCTCAGAAAGGTGTGAGTCAGATGTAAGCTGTTTACATTTTAGTAACGGACTCACAGCTGCTATACATCGTTCACATCAGTGTGATCTTGTTAAAATTGTTACATCCGCCATGCCTGTGTTACAGAGCAGAAGGTGACTGGCTTTTACAACATAAGAGCATGACTCGTGATACATTGCACAGCAGGAGGGAGAAATGCTGCAGCACGAGGTAAAAACATTATGTCCAGTGATACTACCTTTGTAGATCTGCTCAGTGCGGATGCAATGCTGACAGGGGCATTAGGGGGAACCTTTCCCTTCCCTGCCATCCTAAGAATTATTTTAACATAAGAAATCACTTGTGGATGTTACCCACACACTTTATGAATAGTAGCAGGGTGGTGACCCAGGATGCTCAGTGTTGAGGTGTAAGGTGGTGCGAAGGTGGTGACCAACCTTAGTTACTCACCGTTCTGCTGGATTCAACCAAAGGCACAACAGTCACAATAAAAGGTCCTTCATTGCTCTGATGGAGAAACAAACAACTGCACGTTCCTCCATCCGATATACAACCACAATCACACACAAATTCCTCAACTTAGGCTTGGATGTAGGCTTAGCCCTGGTCACAGTTGGACTTCTTTTCTTGGCCAGTTACTCAGGTGTTGTTCCAACCTGAGGCTCCACCTAGGCTGCCACTGGTCTCTCAAGCTCTATCCTTCTCTCTGCTGGGTGTTGCCATTGGTCTCCTATAAACTGACCATTTTTTAAGTCCTCAAAGTGGGACAGTTCAAAACCAGTTTGTGGGTGATGGGCGTAGTAGGGGGTGTGATTTAGTGTGTAGGTTAATTAGGGGTCAAATGCTCTAGGAATATTTGGTCCATAAAAGGTGTGGTGGTGGAGCCAATGCGCAGAAGTCCATTCATTCTACTACCACTATTTATCCAAAGAATCAGAGTAGTTGTAGACCAGCCAGACATCCAGCATTCTGCATTTGGTGGGACAGTCTTCCCCATGTAGGCAAAGTGGGACATTTAGGTTTGCACAGAGTTTTCGGAGAGACAAGGGGCCTAAAAGTGGGACTGTCCCACCAAAAGTGGGACCTCTGGTCAATTTAGTCTCAGAGGCTCTATACTTCTTTCTGCTGGGTGCCTCCACTACTGGTCTTCCAAGCTCTATCCTTCTATCTGCTCTGTGCTGCCACCAGTCTCCCAGGCTCTATCCTTCTCTCTGCTGGATGGTCTCACTTCCCAGTCTATCTGTAGTCTCTAGCTCCTCTTCTGCGTGGCTCCAGATCTACAGTCCCCTGTAGGGCCTTCTCTTAAATCCATGCTATTCCGGGTCTCACTCCAACATTGTAACAAGTCAGTACCTTACCACTCATATATCTCATATGCTAAAGCATATTTAGCATGTGCAATGGATCCTCCTGCAGCCTTTTTGGATCTGTTCCAACTAGTTCTTGTTTAGTCCTTTCTAGTTCCTCTAGAATTCCTGATCTGTGGCTGAAACCTTATTTTAACTACAGCTTTTCTCTTGTGTAAGCTACAACTCACTTCTGGTCTAGCTGATATATATTTATAACTACCTGAGTCTACCTAAGCATTTCTAACTGTACTGTATTTGCCAATTCTTCTTACAAGCCAAAATGTGTATTCTACTGTATTCTACAGTGTTCCCCAACCCTCCTCCTCAAGGCTCTCTAACAGGTCACGTTGCCGGCCCCATAGCACTGCTGCTGCACTAATGACTTCACCTGTGTGTCTTTGTGGAAATACCCAAAACACGACCTGTTGGTGGGTCTTAAGGAGGAGGGTTGGGGACCTCTATTCTACTTTATGCAATGGCACACTGGGGCATTAAATGGGGGCGTGGAAGCTTCTGCCCAGTCAGGCCAAAAGCAGTACGGCTCATCAGGAATTTATCCAGGTCTCCCAATGTCCAGTCCAATTCGGACTTCATGAATCCTTTGCTATCTTTCCTAGCAGAACTCCACAACTACCCATTCTGTAGATTTTGATAAATATAGTTTTATTAAGAGGGTAAAAGAAACAGACATAACATGGAGTGCTGTATTACACTGGATATCATATATCTTGACCTTTCTAAAGCATTTGATACTGTGCTACATAAAAGGCTGGTCCAAAAGATGAGAATGCTTGGACTGGGGGAAAACGTGTGCAGATGGGTGGGAAATTGGCTTAATGATCGGAAGCAGAGGGTGGTTATCAATGGTACACACTCAGATTGGGTCACTGTTACTAGTGGAGTACCACAAGGGTCAGTTCTGGGACCAATTCTCTTCAATATATATATATATAAATGACATTGGGTATGGATTAAACAGTAAAGTCTCAATTTTTGCAGATGATACTAAGCTGAGTAAAGTAATTAAAACAAAAGAGGACAGCAGGCAGCTACAAACAGATTTAGATAAATTGGAAGCATGGGCAGTTAAATGGCAAATGAAGTTTAACACATATACATGTAAGGTTATGCACATGGGAAGGAGAAATCTGTGTCATGATTACACACTAAATAAAGAAACACTTGGTAAAACAACAATGGAAAAGGACCTAGGGGTTTTAGTTGATAATAAGCTCAACTGTAGTAATCAATGCCAGGCAGCTGCTGCCAAGGCAAATAGGATCATGGGGTGCATCAGGAGGGGCATAGGTGCTCATGACCAGAGCATCATTTTACCCCTGTACAAGTCACTGGTCAGACCCCATATGGAGTACTGTGTACAGTTCTGGGCACCTGTGCTTAAGAAGGACATATCAGAACTGGAGCACGTTCAAAGAAGGGCAACAAAGTTAATAAAAGGAATGCGGGGGCCAGAGTACCCGGAAAGATTGTCCAAGTTAGGTTTATTTAGTCTAGAAAAAAGATGATTGAGGGGTGACCTAATAACTATGTATAAATATATTTGGGGTCAATACAAAGATCTGTCCCACAATCTATTTATACCCCGGAGTGTAACCATAACCCGGGGGCATCCACTAAGGTTAGAGGAAAGGTGCTTTCTCCACCGACATAGGAGGGGATTCTTCTCTGTAAGAGCAGTGAGACTATGGAACTCGCTGACAGAGGAGGTAGTAATGAAGGATACAGTAAAAACGTTCAAAAGTGGCCGGGATGCCTTCCTGGCATGTAATAACATTTCCGGCTATGGCTACTAGACCACTGGAAGGAGATCTATAGTTGCCGGGATGCCCTCCTGGCATGTAATAACATTTCCAGCTATGGCTACTAGACCACTGGAAGGAGATCTATAGTGGCCGGGATGCCCTCCTGGCATGTAATAACATTTCCAGCTATGGCTACTAGACCACTGGAAGAGATAAACAGGCTGAACTGGATGGACTAAAGTCTTTATTCAGCCGCACATACTATGTTACTATGTTACACTAAAGGGTTCCATCTCCAAATGTCCAACATAGTATAACAAATGCTATCAACATAATACATTAATACCCCCCTCCTGGAACCCCCCCCCCCCCCCCCGTGTCAAAGAGAAAGTGAGAGGAGGTCCCATTTCAATTGTTCCATTCCTAGGACAACTCCTCGTCCCCCACCCCCCCGCCTCCCCCACCGACAACCCTGGTCGTCACGAGTTTATCCGCTGACCAGGAGGTCCAAACTGCTGTTAGGCCCATTGTAGGGGGTCGTACTCTACTGTATACTCGCCCCACAAAATATAACTTCCAACATGTGCATTAAGCAACTGCGAAACTCCAAGAGGGAGAAAGAAAAAAGGAGAAAAAGGAAAGGAAAAGATACAGGAAAGAAGATAGCAGGAGAGAGAGACCATTCTGTAGATTTTGATAAATGACCCAATGAAAGCTTTTTTAGAATTTTTAGATCAATAACAACAAATCAATAACCGTAATGGAAAAAAAAAACACGTGTAATGTGCAAACGCAATCAAAAGATTGCAAAAAACTTCAGGATCTTCCTAAGTAAACAGGAGGTCGAGGAATCCAAGGAACGAGGCCAGTGCTGAAACTCAAAGCGTTTGGCCAGAGGAGCGTCTCCTGCTGTCGCGCAGCAAGAAATATCCGTCTGAGTAGGGAAATGTGTTCTTTGCAGATAGAATATTTTATCAGTCGGCCCGGGCTGTGCTGGAGCACCCGACTGAGCGCAGAATTTTTTTTTTCTTTTTTGCTAATATAAATGACTGTTTTTTTTCCTTTCCCAAGCTGTTTTGCATTGACATTGATTTGGCAAAGGGGACGCAGACGAAATCCACGCCTCTGCAGATTGCTGTGTTTGGGTTGGAGTTACGCTTTTTAAGTGCAAACATTTGAAAACATTTTAAAGGAAGAAAGAAGAAAATAAATAAAAGGGATAAATATAGAACCGTCTGCGGGTGAGATGCCTTCTAGTGAACCAAAGAACATCATTAGGACCTACCAGCATTTAAAGTGCCCAACTTGCTCCCAACATCGCAACAACATTTAGTAAACATTTTGATAAACCCTAGACTTTTTGGACCTTTATTCCAGCAAACACCCAGTGACACCCTACACTAAACATATCTTTGGACCCTGTATGCACCCCATTTCAAGACCCAACACCCAACATGCCAGCATTTCAAGACCCAACACTCATTTTTAGCCACTGGACACCCTACACTAACCTGCCTTTTCTTTTCTATGATTAAGGGCATCATGTATGGCCTGAAACACGTAATGTGACATGTAAGTCGCCTTCATATGGAATCTGTGTATATTTTAAAACTTGAGCAATAAACAAGTGATTTTAGACTTTACCTGAGAGCTGGACAATTGATTCTCTTTATATCGACCTTGCTGGTATGTCCTAAGCCTTGACAGTCTATTTCCCATTAATAAGGGTTGAGCTGGCCACGGAGTCTTTTCTATGCTATACCAGACCAAAGACTAGACCTCTTACCCTAACTGGTCTTCGGTCTCTGTATGAAGCCTATGGGTGCGCAAAGTGTGCAGCAGCAGGAAGTGCTGCTGTACAACTTACCCGAGCCCCGTAATACCTGTCCCGTCAGCAGCGACGTTCATTTCAAATGGTCCACAGCAGGGGCCACAGAAATATGGATGCCGTTGCCATGAGTGGGAAACACCTAGTGTCAGGGCTTACACTAGGGGAGCGGTGGCCAACTTTCTTAGTACCTGGCTAAGGACCATTTGAAAGGAACGTCGCCACCGACGGGACTAGGATCGCAGGGCTCAGGTAAGTTGAACAGCAGCTCTACTGCTACCTTTAGGGAACTCTAACAAGGACTTCTGGCTAAAGTCCGTGTTGGAGTTTGAGAACCCAAACTTGCAAAGTTCGGTACGGACACAAACTTTGCGGTTCAGGTTCACTCAACAATACTAATAATCCACAGGATTCCTAATAATTCACGGAATTACTAACAATCTACAGGATTCTTAATAATCCACATAATAATCCACAGGTATAAAGGAATACAAATAAATATTCACCCCCTTGGAACTATCATAAAGACTTGACAAGGAATTCAGGTACCACTGCTGGTCATTCAGATAGGCCAGATAGGTCCACATGTGCTGTGGGATTCTCAGCAATGTAAAAGAACTGGGAGGATTCACACATCAGGGCATCCTGATGGGCAGGGGATCAGCCAGCCCTAAAGTTTTGGTTCTCTTTAAACATAACTGATGATGGCTTACTGTTGCTCCTCCGTTTAGGGAACTCGAACATGGACTTCTGGCTAAAGTGTTGGGGTTTAAGAACGAACCCAAAATGTGCGGTTCGGGTTCTTTTAACACTACTAATAAATCCCAGGATTCCTAATAATCCACAGGATTCCTAATAATCCACAGGATTCCTAATAATCCGCAGGTATAAAGGAATACAAAAAAAATATTCACCCCTTTGGAATTATCATAAAGACCTGACAAGTAATTCAAGTACCATTCATTCAGATAGGCCCGATAGGTCCACATGTGCTGTTGGATTGTCAGCAAGGTAAATGAACTGGGAGGACTCACACCATGAGTAGGCATCCCGAATCGGCCAGCCCTAAAGTTTTGGTCCTCTCTGATGATAGAAATTAAAACGCTATCAGTAAAAAAAAGTTATAGTCATTCATAAGTCCTTAACTGTTATGCATTGAAAATAAGGTTAATGCTCCTTAAATGCCTTCTCTATTTAGAGGTCACAAATACCAATGATTGATGATTTATTTTCAAAATCAATATTGCCCTGGGGGGTAATATAATACCGCACCACCTTAACAGGCAACAGATTAAATATATTACAATTACAGAGCCAGCGGGGAACTGTAATGGCCGCCGCGTTTCAGACAAGTTTTATATTTCAAGTCATATCAAGGCTGAAGACGATTTAATTCAGCGTGTAGCGGAGACGGGGGATCAGAAACACGACTTGATTAAAATGCTGATAGCCATTTGTTGAAGGTGAGGCATCGTCTAGAGAGAGAGGAGAGAAACACCGTTTAATCTGCAGATGGAGAGATTAATTCGATCAGAACGGCGCTGAATGACAGGCCGGGATTACGGTGAAGATCGGCAAACTCTACTCCGCCGGCGGATTTGATAAGAGCATGATGCGCGCACTTCATGTAGAATGCCAACGGCATAAAAAGGTAGAGAGATATGGTAGCTGTGTCATATCTTCAAACAGGAGCGAACTGGCCATAGGGAGACCCAGGGGAATTCCTGGCAGGCCACACTGCTTTTAGACTAGTCGGGCCGCTGTGTTTTAGACTCCCAACTAATGCCTGCCTCCCTAGTACTCCCCCCCTCCAGCCCTCCTGTATGCAACCCCATTGCCCGCTCCCATCATCCAAATATCCCAGGCCATGTTCTACCCCTAATGCTACCCCTATAATATAAACATTATATTAAGCAGTTACCCCAGGTAAAATAAAACATACGTCGTGGGACATGATAGAATCGATCTATGGCTCCGGAATATATTTGGGGACTATTTATGTTTTTGTGTTTAAATGAATGTTATACTTGCTGTATTCTAGCATTTTGATATTTGGATTATGAGCTTGGTCTCCATGCAATTTTATGCTACTACTAACACTCACAAAAACCTCAAATATCAGGACTTGGGAAGAAGGTCTGCCAAAATAGATGACTGGCTCCAATGCTATACTGACCAGAAATGAATGCTAACTCCAAACCCATGGCCAACAAAGGGTGCTTCCTGAGAGAGAAGAATAATATTTGAGTTGGCATTCAAAATGAACCAGAACATATTCAGAGCCAGGTGAGAATTCTCAATCCTTTTTTAGGAGAGAAAACTGTCATTGACTTTCATCTACAGGGTCTACAGCTCTAAAACAGTCCCAAAGTAGACAATGAAAGTGAATGGCACCTAAAAAAAGGAGTGAGAATTCTCACCTGGCTCTGAATCGACCCCATAGAGATCAAAAGATGTTGAGGTTAAAAAAAGTCTATGTATCTTCTTGGCCCTTCATGCCATATTGCCATATTTTGCCCAGGACAGATGCAGACACAAAATTATTTTGCCCAGGACAGATGCAGGCACAAAATTATTTTGCCCAGGGCAGCCTCAGACAGGACCCGAATATTTTGACTAGGACAGCCACAGAATTATTTTGCCCAGGATAGCCACAGAATTATTTTGCCCAGGACAGATGCATAGGTTAAATTATTTTGCCCAGGACAGATGCAGGCTAAAAATTATTTTGCCCATGACAGATGCAGTTGCATAATTCGTTTTCCCAGAGCTGAACCAGAAATATTTTGCCCAGAACAGTGACTGATTTTTCCCAATCCACCGCTGTAGCCCAGGATAGCTACAGAACTATTTTGCACAGGACAGATGCAGACGTTGAATTATTTTGCCCAGGACAGATGCAGACGTTTAATTATTTTGCCCAGGACAGATGCAGACGTTGAATTATTTTGCCCAGCACAGATGCAGAAGTTGAATTATTTTGCCCAGGACAGATGCAGAAGTTGAATTATTTTTCCCAGGACAGATGCAGACGTTGAATTATTTTGCCCAGTACAGATGCAGATGCATAATTTGTTTTCCCAGAGCAGAACCAGAATTATTTTGGCCAGAAAAGCAACTGAATTTCCCCAACCCACCGCTGTAGCCCAGAATAGCCACATAATTATTTTGCCCAGGACAGATGCAGATGCATAAGTCATTTTCCTAGAGCAGAACCAGAATGACTTTGCCCAGAACAGCGACTGAATTTTCCCAACCCACCATAGTAGCCCAGGATAGCCACAGAATTATTTTGCCCAGGACAGATGCAGACACAAAATTATTTTGCCCAGGACAGCCTCAGACAGGGATTGAAATATTTTGACTAGGACAGCCACAGAATTATTTTGCCCAGGACAAATGCATACGTTAAATTATTTTGCCCAGGACAGATGCAGGCAAAACATTATTTTGCCCATGACAGATGGAGTTGTTTTCCCAGAGCAGAACCAGAATTATTTTTCCCAGAACAGTGACTGAATTTTCCCAATCCACAGCTGTAGCCCAGGATAGCCACAGAACTATTTTGCCCAGGACAGATGCAGATGTTGAATTATTTTGCCCAGGACAGATGCAGACGTTGAA
Source organism: Gastrophryne carolinensis (assembly GCA_027917425.1). NCBI lineage: Eukaryota > Metazoa > Chordata > Amphibia > Anura > Microhylidae > Gastrophryne > Gastrophryne carolinensis. The sequence continues at coordinate 510,270,147 of CM051236.1, read as the reverse complement.
TTATTTTGCCCAGGACAGATGCAGATGCATAATTTGTTTTCCCAGAGCAGAATCAGAATGATTTTGGCCAGAAAAGCAACTGAATTTTCCCAACCCACCACTGTAGCCCAGAATAGCCACAGAATTATTTTGCCCAGGACAGATGCAGATGCATAAGTCATTTTCCTAGAGCAGAACCAGAATTATTTTGCCCAGAACAGCGACTGAATTTTCCCAACGCACCACAGTAGCCCAGGATAGCCACAGAATTATTTTGCCCAGGACAGATGCAGACACAAAATGATTTGCCCAGTATAGATGCAGATGCATAATTCTTTTTCCCAAAGCAGATGCAGAATTATTTTGCACAGAGACACAGTTGCCGACACCACTCATTTCTCCCCAGAACATTAAAAAGGCACTGGCCACTGATCCGGGGCAGGATCAGAGGCAATATCGTGCATCACACAGCAGTGCCACACACAGGTGTCAGCCATCTTGGAGTGACGCAGCATCGCCAAGCTGCCATCCCCTGCTAGCTGTCAGAGGGCCACATAAAAAGACTTAGAGGGCCGCATCTGGCCCCTGGGCCTTGAGTGTAAAAGATTTGTGCTAGACTGACCAGAATTGAACTCCTAATCCTTTTCCAACCCAACTGGTAGCAACTAAATGTTCTGCTGGTTGCCCCCCTTGGACTAAAACTCAGATGTTCCTCTGATCCTTAGCTATAAGGATGGGCTTAGGACTGAATAAAGCTTAGAACTCCACACAAATCAAAGTTTATCAGTTGATAATCTGAGACTCTCTTCTTCTTTTTTTTTAGCACTCTATACTGTGAACTATCTGCTGAAGACAGGACTGATTCTCATATTGATCAAAGAACAGAGAGAAAAAAATTGCCTTTGAGTCGTCATGAAAAATGGACCAGAACACCTAGAGATACCAAGATGAAACATTTCTCCTTTTATCCTGACACATCGCTGTTTGATTTGAGAAGAAAATGAACACGGCGCTCCTGTGATGCGGAAATAAATAGCAGCGGCTCGGGAAAAATGTTTGTAAGATGCACATTTCGGCTTAATTATTAATGCAAGATCTCTGATAGACGGGCATTTCATCAGGGCGCGCTGACGGTAATATTTCTTTCCGCTTCACAGAGGGAATTAATGCGATCTCCGGGTTGACTCGGCGTCGGCAAAAATCTGTTTATTCTGTGATAACGCTTTTTTCTAATAAGATCTGTTTACAAAAGGAGAAAGAGATAAAATAATAGGATCTTCCCAAGAGGAGTCAATACTGCCCAGCGGGTGAACCAATTGATTATTCTTGGCGCCTGATTAGAAAGGGACTTCCTATTTTGGTATTTCCCAACACGACGCACTTCCTGTGGTCTGGTCCCGCAGTGTCCTTGGGCGGCATGGGCTCGGCCATCTAGCTGGGTTCCCCTCTGTCCGGCAGCCGCAACGACAACAGGCGCTGGCTTGGGCAGTGTCGGCTTGAGCGGCGCTGAGCAGTTCTGCCTCCTCCTCTCCCCGCCACATCCCCTGCGTGCGCGAGCACAGCTGATTTATACCCTCCGGCGGCGGGGCACTCCAAAATCACCAAAAACCCACTGCGCTTGGTCCGAGAAATCTATAAGATTCCCAGGCCGATCGATTCCCTCCCTCCGGGGCATCCAAAATCGGCATATGTGAAACCCCCCAGGTCGGCCCATACACTTAACTTGCTTCCCGGTCCAGCGGCACATGTGTGAGACATCCCCGTTATCCCTATCGCAGGGCGTGTGTGAATGGCCAGTGCAGGCACGCTCCCTGTAAGAGGGAAGCGGGGGATGCCGCCGCCAGCGCTTTCGGAGTTGCAGGCTTAGATGACGTGACGTCAGCGACTCCGAGTGCGCTGATTGGACGAGTGGCCGCGCATGCGCCATAGGACCGGGAAACAAGCTAAGTGTATGGGGCGACATGGGGGGTTTCACACAACGGGACATCCTGATTTTGAATACCCCGGGGGAGGGAATCAATCCGCCCGGGAATCTTATAGATTTCCAGGCCGATAGGCGTGGGTTTTGGTCCATTTTAAATGAAGTCACGCCCCTTCATTGAGGGATGGGTGAAGCCACGCCCCTCATTGAGGGATGTATAGGAGATAGATTGTAACAGTTACAACAGTTACTTTGAATGGGTAAATGATTTATTTATTGATGCCGATCTGCATGTTACACCTCAAAGAGGGACAATATGTAAATAAAGCCACATCCCCTCATTAAGCGATGGATAAGGCCATGCCCCTCAATGAGGGATGATGAAGCCACGCCCCTCATTGAGGGATGGATAGGAGATAGGATGTAACAGTTACAACAGTTATTTTGAATGGGTAAATGATTTATTTATTGATGCAGATCTGCATGTTACACCTCAAATGGACAATATGTAAATAGAGCCACACCCCTCATTAAGCAATGGATGAAGCCACGCCCCTCATTGAGGGATGGATAGGAGATAGGATGTAACAGTTACAATAGAAACACTTTGAATAGGCAAATGAATGATTTATTGATGCAGATCTGCATGTTACACCTCAAAGAGGGACAAATGAGAACAATGAGGGACAGGGGGACATGGACTCAAAGGAGAGACAGTCCCTCCAAATCAGGGACACTTGGGAGGTACATGGTTGTGTCAGCCATACATGGCTCCAGCATTTGCATGTCGTCCATGATTATGACATGGAGGTGAGCTGCAGAGTCGTACAAGTGTCTTGGTGACGGGACTTTGTATTCATTCCCTTTCTGATTTAATATGAATTTATAATACCGAGACACACACGACATTATGATTGGGGATGAAAGTCCCCGTATGGTAAAATGTCGGCCCTGTTTGAGGGTTGATAAATTATTCATCTCAATGTTTTTCGAGCGCTGAGATAAAGGGAGAAATCTGAATTACGAGAGCGAGGGCCTTAATTACACCGCACTGGTGTGTCAGGCTGTCTAATGGCCGACACCTCCCCTGTAATGACAAGTAACAGTTCTCATGGAGAATCTGCAGAGGAGAAAAAAAAGCCATGTGTGTTTTAAAGTTTTTTTTCTCATTCTTGAGATGTAAGTAGTAAGTAAAGTAGACCAAAACCCAACAATCGGGCCCCCGCCTTTAGTATAACTTTAAAGTGGACCAAATCCCCCCTCCAAAATCGGGATACCCCGCTGTGTGAAACCCCCCAGGTCGTCCCGTTCATTTACCTTGCCTCCCAGTCCGACGGCGCATGTGGGAGCCGTGGCCTCATCCCCGCTATCCCTCTAGCAGGACGTGTGCCTGCGCCAGGCATTTGTGAATGGCCGACGCTGGCAAGCTCCCTGTTAGAGGGAAGCGGGGGATGTGGCCACCAGAGTCTTCTGAAATGCTGGCCTTAGACGCCGGCTTAGATTGGTGTGACGTCAGTGGCTCCGAGCGCGCCGATTGGACGAGTGGCCTCGCAGGCGCGGTAGGACCGGGAAGAGGTTGTGCTCAATGATCTAGGGGGTTTCACACAGCGGGGTAAAGGCCAAAAACCCAGGATAGACAAAATCCTGGGCTTTGGTCCACTTTAAAGGCTACTCCCATGAACCACATTAATGCTGGGGTGAAACCCCACCAGTTTACCCATATAATCTCACCTTTCTATGCTCCGTAGGCTCTTGTCCAATGAAAGCTGCCTGTTGTGACTACATCATTCAGCAGGTGGCTCTTATTGCCATTCAGATCCTCATTCAAAACAATAAGAGCTGCCCGCCGAATGACATAGGCACAGCAGACGGCTCTCATTGGACGAGAGTGGGCAAAGGTGAGTTTTTATAGGTGAACTGGGGCGTTTCACACAGTGGGGCACCTCGCATCAGAGAAAAGCCAGCAGCCAGCCCGGAATTTTTTAGATTATAGGCTGGTGGGTTTTGTTCCACTTTAAAGAGGAACGATACACAGGAACTTCACTTTCTCGTGCGTTGTTTGAGATGCCCCACTGTGTGTATCACCCCAGGGTGCTGTAAAAACTCACCTTCCTGTCGTTACCGCAGTGCAGGCTTGGGCCCTTATTTAACAAGGGATAGCGCCAGGTAGCGAATGGTGAGCGAACGGTAATGACGCTCACCGCCACGAGAACGCCGGCTCCCCTCCGCAATCACACATTTATCAAGCCGATCCTGCTTAGCGACTGACAGAGCGCCAGATAGCGAATCATTCATCAATATTCCAGCCTCACCCCACAGCGCCAGCGAGCGACCTTGAACAGCGACAGGTATGACCTCTCGCTACCTGGCGCTCTCCAATGCATTTCAATGGAGCTAACTTTAAATATTCATAATTAATTGCTATTAATTTTTTTTTTTTAATGTCAAAAATTCTGTGACCACTTCTGCAATGTTAGATATTTTTTTTAAGGTAAAAAAAAAAAAAAAAAAAAAAATGTGCAGAATTGATATTACAGGTCTGATATTAATGTATTCATATTACAAAATGTTTTGAAAAACATGTTTTTTTTTTCTAAAAATATGGTTGTTTGGGGTTTAAAAAACGACTTTTAACCCATCGCCGCCAGCGCTCTGGGGTTTAAACAAGCATTTCACAGCGCGAGAATTTTTGGAGCGTGATTTGTTAATGAATATGCTGGGAGCCGTTCGCTATGGCCGTTCGCTGTCATGCGCTCCCATACAGCGCGGAACCTGTCAAACAGCGACTCCTAACCCCGTATTCAACATTACCGCACACCGACTGAGTCGCTGTCAACAGCCGAACAACGGCCAAGCACAGCGAATACTAGCGGGCGCTGTGAAAATAACGCTACTGTCGCTCATCTGTCGCTACCTGGCGCTATTAATGAATCAGCCTGTTGGCCAAAACCGATCAGCCAATTAGCGCGCTTGATATCACTACACTCCCTTCGGCTCTGTCAGCAGCTAAGCCACCTGAACGGTTAAGCAGCCGAGCAGAGACAAGTGCGCGTCCAGCCACATGGTGGGTTTTGTTCCACTTTAAAGAGGAACGACACACAAGAACTTCACTTGCCCTTGTGTTGTTTCTCTCGGGGGGATTGAGATGCCCCGCTGTGTGTATCCCCCCCAGGTTGCTATGAAAACTCACTTTCCAATCGTCCCCACAGCGCGATCAGCTAATCAGCGCCCTCTTTTTTTCCAGGATGAACGCTGGTGAGTCTTGGAACAACACACATGAACTTCTTATGGGGTTTCATGCAGCGGGCATCAGGGGCATAGCTAAGGGGGAGCGGGGGGGGGCACTTGCCCCGAGTGCAGCAGGTCAGGGAGCCACCAAAAATGGCACCCCCCCACCGGTTCTCAGGCCCTCCTTTGGTACCCCCCTGTCCTGCTGCACCCAGGGCAAGTGTCCCCCCTGCTCCTCCCTAGTTACGCTCAAAGTGGTACCTGAGAACAGTTGGGGGGGTCAATTTCAAATCTTTCCCCCGGGAGCCAGAAAGCCTGGCTAATCATCCTGAATTGGGGCAAGTCAAATTCCCGGGTTTTATTATGCTTGAATGATTTTTTTTTTCTCTTTTAGACATTCCACATCGTACTTTGGGCCTTATTTATCAAGGGATAGCGCCAGGTAGTGTCTCACTAGCGCCAGGTAGCGCCAGCTATCGGCGGCTACCGACTCCAGAACGCCAGGCTGCGAACACAATCACGCGTTTATCACGCTAAATGAGGCTAGCGCCGGCGAGAGCGTCAGCTAGCGCGGGATTCATCATGTTGCAGACTTCAGCGAACAGCGCCGCTGCTAATCCCATCACAGCGGCAGGTATGACCTCTCGCTACCTGACGCTCTCCAATGCATTTCAATGGAGCAATCTTTAAATATTCTTAATTAATTGATATTAATGTTTTTTTTTTTTTTTTTTAAATGTCAGAAATTCGGTGACCACTTCTGCAATGTTATATCTTTTTTTTAAGGTAAAAAAAAAAAAAAAAAAATTTGTGCAGAATTGATATTAATGTATTCATATTACAAAATGTTTATAAAAACTTGTTTATTATTTTTTTCCAAAAATATGGTTGTTTGGGGGTTAAAAAACTACTTTTAACACATCGCCGCCAGCGCTCTGGGGTTTAAACATGCATTTTACAGTGCGAGAATTTTTTGAGCGTGATTTGTTAATGAATATGCTGGGAGCCGTTCGCTATGGCCATTCGTTGTCATGCGCTCCCATACAACGCGGAACCTGTCAAACAGCGACTCCTAACCCCGTATTCAACATTATCGCACACCGACTGAGTCGCTGTCAACAACCGAACAACGGCCAAGCACAGCGAATACTAGCGGGCGCTGTGAAAATAACGCTACTGGCGCTCATCTGTCGCTACCTGGCGCTATTAATAAATCGGCCTCTTTGCCTTTTTTCAGACATTACTAAGCCGCCTATTATGACCGTCATGTACACTTTACTTGTGGACGTTCCGAGCGGCCACTTCAAAAACAAATGGAGCCATTGGCTCAGGGCATTTTCGCTATTGGTCGCTGTCTGCTCCCGGAGACAGTTCCTGTTCTTGTTTTGTTCCTTTTTAAAAAAAAAAGACAAAAAAACAGAAAGATCAGGTGAGACTGGCGAAGGCAATGTGGGGCTCTCCAGCAGCGCAATGGTGGAGATAAGTGGCTGACGCACAATATGGAGAGATGAAGAACACGTGGAAGGGCTGGTGAGTCCCATTGTTAATATGGAAATTATATTTTCTCCCTCAGCAGGCAGTTAGTGTGCAATCAGCGCGCTGGAGAGAATAGACGCCGCTGTCTCTGGGTTATATAATAGGGTGCTTGAGGGAATTCCATTTTCTTCTGCGCTGGAATTATGAAAAGTGGATGGTAATTGCAGAGGCCTAACGTACGCTCGGAATATGAAATTTAGTTCGGCTCCAAAAACCTGGATCCTCTATTTTTCTTCCTCTCAATGCGCAGCACACTACATTGGGTTTCTCATTGTAAGTAAAGCGGTAAAAACTTATCCAAATTCTCTCCCTATTTCTATATATATTTATACATTAGGCTCGATTCATGGTTGTGCGCACTGTTTTTGGAGCGCCAAGTCGCGATCGGGCTTCAGCTTCTGATTCATGGTCGTCAAAATGGGATGCACACTTGTTTTTGCGACCAATTTGCACACTAGCGTTCTCCAATGTGCCAATTTGCATCAGAAATTATTTGCAAGCGCTATTTTGGCGCACCAAACTGTCTTCGGCGACTGATTTTTGGTATGTTTAGAGGGCAGGAAAGCGTGCACAAATGTGGCTATTTGAGAGACTCTCCTCCAGCAAATAGGTTGAGGAAACTGCTGATTCCAATGTGGCAATTTGCACCTGAAATTTTCCACTCGTGTCATTTTGGCGCACCAAACTGTCTCCAGCGCTGAATTATGGTTTGTTTAGAGGGCAGAAAAGCGTGCGTAAATGTGGCTATTTGAGAGAATCTCCTCCAGGAAATAGGTGGAGGAAACTGCCGATTCCAATGAGTAACAGGCTTATTTCATTCCAAAAACACACGCCGGCTGCGTACGCCATGTTTTTGAACAATGAAAGTGACAGCCACAAGTTTTTTTAGGGATTGAACCTTTTTTTGTTTTTGTGCGAAAAAATGATCAAAAGTTGTCCAAAATCACAATAATTAAGGTCAAAACAACAAAAATGTGGATATCGGGCCCCAAAGTTTAGCAAAATAGATGTATGTGTACCTAAAGAGTGACCTCTGCTGGAGGTTTGTTCAGAGCATCTACTACTTCTTCAGTAAAATAATTATATTCTATGATGTTGCTCCTGATCTTCTACTAGCTTCAAGTTGTGCTCCTTGTTCTATTATTAAAGCGTGGCGAAACCCATTTTGGGTGCTCCGCTAATTCTGCCGGGCCCCCCCACCCCATCCGAGCAGCCATGCGGACGACTTGGCTTTAAAAAAAAAAACGGTTTTCAACCACCCAGGCCACACAGAGTGCAGAGTGACGTGCAAGGTGCTGGGTGACGCCCTAAGGTTGACTGGCCGCATCCCTGGTTTTAACGCTGGGCACACCTGCTTCCTTTCATATAGGCTCAGCACCGGGTGGGTGGTGCACACATCTACTGGGACGCCGGGGATGTGGCGCTGGTGATTGCAGCATCGCAGAACCACGGGTCAAAGGCGAGTATACCGAGGACCCTGGGGGTCTCACAAAGCAGGCCATTCAGCTATAGGATGCCCCGGGGCCAGCTAGTGGCCAGCCCTGCCCAGGCTCATGGGTTTTGATCCACTTTAAGTTTCCCTCCTCAACCGTATTCAATCCTTTTACATACTGCATTTTCATTCCATAGGACGCACCTAGGATTTAGAGGGGAAAAGGTGTACAGTGTCCACCCCAATCACCCCATAACAGGCAGTGTGGCATAATCCCTCCAATCCCCTCTAACAGGCAGTGTGGCATAATCCCTCCAATCCCCTCTAACAGGTAGTGTGGCATAATCCCCCCAATCCCCTCTAACAGGCAGTGTGGCATAATCCCCCCAATCCCCTCTAATAGGCAGATGTATGCTGGGGAGAATTAAACAGAGATGTATGGTAGAAAGAAGTAAACAGAGGTCGACCGAGGTGAGGCAGGATGGGAAGGGATGGACAGAGGAGAGGTGGAAAGAGGTGAGCAGAGGTAAGGAGGGACAAGTGGGGAGGATGTGAGGTGAGATATGGTGAGTAAATGTAGGCAGAGTTAAACAGAGTTGAAGTGAGCACAGGTAAGGGAGATAGAGGTAAGCAGAGGTGAGCTGGGAGTCCACACCTCTAGATACCAACAGCACATCATCATCATCAACATCTCCAGAGAAGGTAATGGGTTCCTTATTTTCTGCTTTGAGAAATTATTGATGCTCTAGTGGTCAGCCGCTTCCACTGCAGGCAAGCTCAGCTCACCCTAGGGTTGCTAGGGCCGTGACTGATGGCCATGCGGGCCTCATTTTGTGCATCCATGCTTTAGACTCTCAAAACAGGTTAACGTCTCATTTTTTTTGAGGGATGGGAGATGGTAGCAGGTTGTGGAAAAGCTACGTCTTCTTATTGATCCTTTTTACAACACACACACAACGTTGCATTTGCCCAGCATTTCGCACAAGTGTTGGCTCCGTGGGGAGATATGAAGCACTTTTACCACTCCATTTTTGTTGTTGTGAAAATTGCACTCCATCTGCATCTTCTCTCGGATGACATCAGGGTGACCCGCCATGGCCCTCGCCCGTGTCCCAGAGTCATTGCTCTCAGCATTACTATTGTCGCTGCAAATCGATGGTGACATTTTAGCTGGCTTTGTATCCTATAGATTCCAGAGACGCACAGCGCTTTTGCGGAACACTTTGTAGTGTTGTATGAAAACGTCAGGTTCTGATCTAGCGAGCCATTGTCTGTCAGTAAGATGCCATCGGTCAGAAAGGTGTGATACGTCTGCCCCACATGGGGCCGTATTCAACCATATTCAATCCTTTCACATATTGCATTTCGTTCCATAAGACGCACCTAGATTTAGAGGGGAAAAGGTGTACAGTGTCCCGCCCAATCACCCAATAACAGGCAGTGTGGCATAATCCCCCAATCTCCTCTAACAGGCAGTGTGGCATAATCCCCCCCCAATCCCCTCTAATAGGCAGATGTATGGTGGAAAGAAGTAAACAGAGGTCGAACGAGGTGAGGCAGGATGGGAAGGGATGGACAGAGGAGAGGTGGGAAGAGGTGATCAGAGGTAAGGATGGACAAGTGGGGAGGATGTGAGGTGAGAAGAGGTGAGTAAAGGTAGGCAGAGGTAAACAGAGTTGAAAGGTAAGGAAGATAGAGGTAAGCAGAGGTGAGCTGTTCTATTTAGTCTTGGATAGATGTATGCGTTGCTGTTATTGTCTCTGCAAATCGGTGCTGACATTTTAGCTGGCTTTGTATCCTATAGATTCAGGAGGCACACAACGCTTTTGCAGAATACTTTGTAGTGTCGTGTGAAAACGTCAGGTTTCGATCTGTGTCAGTAAGATGCCATCAGTCAGTGTGATACGCCTGCCCCACGTTCCTCGGATCCCTAGGACCTCTGTGTGCATAGTATAGTATAAGAGATCAGGTCTAGAGGGAAGGGAATAAAGCATCCAGAATAACCAGAAAACAGGTTCCCTTGAACTGCTCCACTGTTCCGCACCAGTGCCCAAATTGTCAAGGAACCAACAATGGGGTAAACTTGTGCCGTGTGCTTTCTGCAAACCTTGGAGAGCTCAGTTTTAAAGCACAGGTCTCTTTTCCTAGAGGAGTCGAAGACATTTAAGGAAAAAGAGACAGCAAGAAAATGAACCCGCGGGAGTCTACGAAGAGTCAAGGAAAGTCTCTGAAAGTTGTACAAAGAGGCAGAGATGGTCCAGCAAATCCCAAAGAACAGCCAGTAAGCTCCTTTTTTAGGCTGGCTTCACACCAGTCTGATTATGGAGCGCTCGCACTTTCGTGGCGAGCGCCCTGCAATCACAGGTGTCGGCAAGTGGAGGGCATTCAGAGCTAGCACTCTCCGCACTCCCATATGTGAAAGTGCCCATAGATTACTATGGGCAACTTTTTACAGGCGGATGCGGTGTGAAACCAGCCTTATACTATGTGGTTTTTAAAGTGGACCAAAACCTATCCTTAGTTTTGGTCCGTGCCCCACTGTGTGAAACCCCCCAGGTTGCCCAAACTAACTCACCTTTCCCCAGTCCTACTGCACATGTGCAGCCTCCCGTCCAATCAGTGCGCTCAACATGAGCTTGCCCTCTAACAGAGAGCGTGCTCGTGCCAGCCAGCCACTCACAAATGCCTGGCGCGAGCACGCTCCCTGGCTAAAGAGAATGTGGGGAGATGGGCTACTTAGTGTAAAAGGCCAGACAAAACTACACACCTGCAGAAGAATATCCGCTTCTTGCTATTGTACCAAAATCCTGTTTTTAAGCCTGCTGGAGCGCATTTAACTGTCCTCATCAGGGCATCCCACATAAGTACATCTGAGAGTTTTAACATTTGGTTTATGTTCAAGTATTCATGGCCCAGTGTGAAAGGCCGGACAAAACTACACACCTGCACAAAAATATCAACCTCTTGCTGTAGGTAACTGTACTGGACAATCTGGGAAGTTTCACACAGCGGGGCATCCTGATTCTGGATGCCCCTGGGGAAGGGAATCAAACAGCATTGGAATCTTATAGATTCCAGGGCCCATGACCGTGGATTTTGGTCCATTTTAGAAGCCTTGGGGAGCTCAGAGCTCATGCCTCATGAGCTCATACAGACTGCCAGCAGCAGAAAAATGTGCCAGTAAGTCTCCACTGAGAAGGGCTTCTTAAGAGCAACTGGACCAACATCCTGGCACAGCTGGAAAAAGAAACTCCACAGCGTTCCCTTGCCCCATCTGCATGCATGATACTGAATCATTGTCAGCACTTACATTTGCTCTTGCCCCCACTCAAAGCTGAAACACCACCTCACAGATTTTTTTCTGGTAGTGGCCATTTTGGAGCTTCCTCTCCCAGTATTCCAGATGTGCTGCAGACTGAATTCAAGTGACAAAAACCACAATGCACAGCAGCAGGAAACCCAGCAGCACTTCCTCTTTGCAGATGGCCTGCGGCTCCATGAGATGCCATTTTGTTTGTATAATGGACAACAGCATTTGTAAGAGCATACCTCCCAAGTGTCCCTGATTTGGAGGGACTGTCCCCCTTTTGAGTCCATGTCCCCCCTGTCCCTCGATGTTATAATTTGTCTCTCTTTGCAGTTTAATATGCAGATCTTCACCAATAAATGATTAATTTGCCTATTCAAAGTGCTATCTCCTATCAATGAGGGGCGTGGCTGAATCCATCCCTTAATAAGGGGGCGTGGCCTGATTTAACAAATGTCCCTCTTTCCCACTCTGAAAAGTTGGTAGGTATGATTAAAAGGGCAGTGGCCTGGTTTACAGCTAATCCATCTATCGTACTTGCCCCAGACCCTGTCCTGCATGTGTGTTCTAGCCCAGCGAGCTTAAAGCTCCTGGAATGGGTGAGGTGGAAATGCTCTGATGGGTTTTTATTTCATCCTGAGAAAGAAGATAGAGGAGGAGATGTAATGGGGGACCAACCCCTCCCTTCCGTGTGCAGTGACGGTAACATCAGATGTGGCTCAATGCGGGCGCACTCACATTACAATATCTGCAGGAACAAGAGGAAGCAGCGGGGGATGCGGATCAATCGCTTTGTAGCTTTCTAAGTCCCCAGCTTCTATTTAACCGATAATCTCTTCTGTATTCACAGAAACACTCGCCCCCACGTAATGCTCTGTGGCTGACAAACACAGGAGCGCAGCACTGTCAGCAAGGCCGCACTGCTCTCCTCTTGTCTGTCTCCGGACTGTCTCACTCCTTTCCTTCTCTCCAAATTCTATACCCATCGGCAGGGCCAGATTATGAGGCACGCGTCCCGGGGCCTCCACCACTTGCCCTGCAAAGACGGGCTCCACTAATCTTTGAGTTATAGTCTGGTCCAGGAGGCTCTTCAGTCTTTGGTCTGACAAGCCGCGGGGCTGGCAACAAAGCTATCGGGGTTATACATCAAGGGATAGCGCCAGGTAGCGCCTCGTAGCAGCAGGAAGAGTCTGGTGAGCGCCGGGCGCTGTACGCAAAACCACATTTATGAAAGTGAATATCGTGAGCGACTCTAACAGCACCATGTAGTGTCACAAGTATTATTACAGGCAGGTCAGTGTATAGCGCCTCTAACAGCGTCATGTAGTGTCACATGTATTATTACAGGCAGGTCAGTGTATAGCGCCTCTAACAGCGTCATGTAGTGTCACATGTATTATTACAGGCAGGTCAGTGTATAGCGCCTCTAACAGCGTCATGTAGTGTCACATGTATTATTACAGGCAGGTCAGTGTATAGCGCCTCTAACAGCGCCATGTAGTGTCACATGTATTATTACAGGCAGGTCAGTGTATAGCGCCTCTAACAGCGTCATGTAGTGTCACATGTATTATTACAGGCAGGTCAGTGTATAGCGCCTCTAACAGCGTCATGTAGTGTCACAAGTATTATTACAGGCAGGTCAGTGTATAGCGCCTCTAACAGCGCCATGTAGTGTCACATGTATTATTACAGGCAGGTCAGTGTATAGCGCCTCTAACAGCGCCATGTAGCGTCACATGTATTATTACAGGCAGGTCAGTGTATAGCACCTCTAACAGCGTCATGTAGCGTCACATGTATTATTACAGGCAGGTCAGTGTATAGCACCTCTAACAGCGTCATGTAGCGCCACATGTATTATTACAGGCAGGTCAGTGTATAGCGCCTCTAACAGCGCCATGTAGCGTCACATGTATTATTACAGGCAGGTCAGTGTATAGCACCTCTAACAGCGTCATGTAGCGTCACATGTATTATTACAGGCAGGTCAGTGTATAGCACCTCTAACAGCGCCATGTAGTGTCACATGTATTATTACAGGCAGGTAAGTGTATAGCGCCTCTAACAGCGCCATGTAGCGTCACATGTATTATTACAGGCAGGTCAGTGTATAGCGCCTCTAACAGCGCCATGTAGCGTCACATGTATTAAAACAGGCAGCTCAGTGTATAGCGCCTCTAACAGCGCCATGTAGCGTCACATGTATTATTACAGGCAGCTCAGTGTATAGCGCCTCTAACAGCGCCATGTAGTGTCACATGTATTATTACAGGCAGGTCAGTGTATAGCGCCTCTAACAGCACCATGTAGCGTCACATGTATTATTACAGGCAGCTCAGTGTATAGCGCCTCTAACAGCGCCATGTAGCGTCACATGTATTATTACAGGCGGCTCAGTGTATAGCGCCTCTAACAGCGCCATGTAGCGTCACATGTATTATTACAGACAGGTCAGTGTATAGCGCCTCTAACAGCGCCATGTAGCGTCACATGTATTATTACAGGCAGGTCAGTGTATAGCGCCTCTAACAGCGCCATGTAGCGTCACATGTATTATTACAGGCAGGTCAGTGTTTAGCGCCTCTAACAGCGCCATGTAGTGTCACATGTATTATTACAGGCAGGTCAGTGTATAGCACCTCTAACAGCGCCATGTAGCGTCACATGTATTATTACAGGCAGGTCAGTGTATAGCGCCTCTAACAGCGTCATGTAGTGTCACATGTATTATTACAGGCAGGTCAGCGTATAGCGCATCTAACAGCGTCATGTAGTGTCACATGTATTATTACAGGCAAGTCAGTGTATAGCGCCTCTAACAGCGCCATGTAGCGTCACATGTATTATTACAGGCAGGTCAGTGTATAGCGCCTCTAACAGCGTCATGTAGTGTCACATGTATTATTACAGGCAGGTCAGCGTATAGCGCCTCTAACAGCGCCATGTAGTGTCACATGTATTATTACAGGCAGGTCAGCGTATAGCGCATCTAACAGCGTCATGTAGTGTCACATGTATTATTACAGGCAGGTCAGCGTATAGCGCATCTAACAGCGTCATGTAGTGTCACATGTATTATTACAGGCAGGTCAGCGTATAGCGCATCTAACAGCGTCATGTAGTGTCACATGTATTATTACAGGCAGGTCAGCGTATAGCGCATCTAACAGCGTCATGTAGTGTCACATGTATTATTACAGGCAGGTCAGTGTATAGCGCCTCTAACAGCGCCATGTAGCGTCACAAGTATTATTACAGGCAGGTCATTGTATAGCGCCTCTAACAGCGCCATGTAGTGTCACATGTATTATTAAAGGCAGGTCAGCGTATAGCGCATCTAACAGCGCCATGTAGTGTCACATGTATTATTACAGGCAGGTCAGTGTATAGCGCCTCTAACAGCGCCATGTAGCGTCACATGTATTATTACAGGCAGCTCAGTGTATAGCGCCTCTAACAGCGGCATGTAGTGTCACATGTGCTCTAAGCGCCGCTATACAGACGCTCATCTGCCGATACCTGGCGTTAGTAATGAATCAGCCTCCAAGTTTCCTCCAGTGTTCTACTCAGGTCATAGTTTCTATGAGTACATCCAAGTGTACTATCAGGCTGATTCATTAATAGCGGCAGGTAGCGACAGATGAGCGTCTGTAGCGGCATTTTCAGAGCGCCCGCTAGTAGTCGCAGTGCTCGGCCGTGAGTCGCTACTTTATAGCGACTCAGTCGCTGTTCAGTAATGGTGAATACATTGTGAGAAGTTGCTATTTGACCAGTACAGCGCTGGATGGGCGCATGTTAGCGATAGCTGCAAAAATCTCTGGCACTGAAAAATAGTTGTTTGAAGCCCAGAGCGCAGGAGGCGGTGTGCTTAAAGTCTGTTTTTCAGCATCTATCCACTAGTAACAAAGCGAAAACATATGGAATTACATTGTAGCAACATTGTAACATGAACACTTTAATGCCAGACCTGTAATGTCATTTTTGAGGAAATATTTTAAAACTGAAAAAATTATGAAAAAACAGCTTATTCAATGCCAGGAGAGGTCACAGAATTATTTGTGATTTTTTGAAAAAAAGTTTAAAGAGAAGAAAAGTCCATTGAAATGTATGGGAGAGCGACAGGTAGCGAGAGGTCATACCTGGCGCTGTGCAAGGCTGAACGCTGGCGCTGTTCGCTGAGGCTGTAAAAATGATGAATTAGACGCTACATGGCGCTATCCCAGTCGCTAAACAGATTCTGCTTGATAAATGTGCAATTGCATGCCGTGTCCGGTGTTGACTAGTCGCTATCTGTCGCTACCTGTCATTAACCAGCCACTACCTGACGCTATCCCTTCTTAAATAAGGGCCTATGTCTCTGTGGAGTAGCACCCCATACTATTTAGGGCCTTATTCATGAAGGGATAGCGCCAGGTAGTGCCTGAACAGCGGCAGGTAGCGTCATGTAGCGGCAGATAAACGCCGGACACTGCAGCAATTACACATTTATGAAGCCGAATCTGTAGAGCGACTGGAACAACGCCATTTAGCGTCCGATTCATCATTATCCCAGGCTCAGCGTACAGCGCCGGCGTTCTGCCTTGCAGAGCGCCACGTCTTACCTGTCGCTCTCCCATACATTTCTATGGATGATCCTTAAATCCCTTTCCTGATCCCAATTTTTTTTTTTTAAACTTAAATCTTTCTGACATGTATCCTGGCCAAGAAAATGACATTTTTGAAAACTTTTTGGATTAATAATATTTTTATGCAGAATTGTCCTTACATGTCTGGTATTAAAGTGTTCATGTCACAATGTAATAACAATGTCATTCCATGTGTTTTCGCTTTGTTACTAGTGGATACATGTTCATAAACAGACTTTAATCACACAGTCTCTGGCGCTATGGCCTACAACTACATGATTTGGAGCGCCGGTGCTGTTTGAGGCTGTTTTTTTGATGAATGTGGTGTGAGTCAGTCGCACTGAGATGCCGCTATCATTCGCTCCCATACAGCGTACTACTGCGACTGACACATCATATTCATCAATGCCGGGCAGCGACTGAGGCGCTCTGAAACAAAGAACCATGGAGGAGCACAGCGACTACTAGCGGGCGCTCTGAAATCCGCGCTTCAGACGCTCATCTGTCGCTACCTGGCGTTAGTAATGAATCAGCCTGCCCGTTTGTTTAGGGGTAGTGCCGCTTACCTATGGGTTCCTATTATGTATGGAATTCATGTGACTTTGCTCTTCTCCCTATAGCTTTCCCTCAGCTTCTTCATTCTCCTCTTCCCTTGACTCGGCTGTCTCATTGCCTCTCATTTTTGATCTTTTTTCCCTCGTTCACACTTTTCCAACTGTGAGCAGGTTCGTGGCAGCTATACAATGTATAACAGCAGATGTTACAATAGTAACAATCAGCTATAACCTGGTTGTTACAATGTGTTACACAGCAGGGAGCTGGCTGGCTTTTACAATGTAAGAACATGACTCAGCTCTGCTTGATACATTGCACAGCTGGAGAGAGAGAAGGCGACGTGACGTAAAAACGTCCCAGCGCATGATTAAACCGGAACATAATCCCATAGAAGTTTAGGGGTAGTGCCGCTTACCTATGGGTTCCTATTATGTATGGAATACATGTGACTTTGCTCTTCTCCCTATAGCTTTCCCTCAGCTTCTTCATTCTCCTCGTCCCTTGACTCGGCTGTCTCATTGCCTCTCATTTTTGATCTTTTTCCTCTCGTTCACACTTTTCCATTATTCTTCCACCTTTTGCTCTAGCTTTCTTTTTTCTGATATTAGAATCGGGTGATTCTCTTTCTATTTTGCTTAAACATATCTTTTTGTAACCGAGGGATAAAACAACGAGATGCAATAAGCTTTTTTTTTTCTCCCTTTCCTCCGGTGCCTCCCATCTGCATCGCTTCTGTCCTATCTATTCTTTCTAAACACAAATGGTGAGATATGAACCAGAGATACACCAGCTATTCTCTAGTGATTCCAGCCGTGACAGGACCAATGTGCCGATAGCAGCCTGGAATCCTACCGAGCAAGATAAGGAAGCTAAAGAACTAATAGGTGAAAACATTCCAACATAACAACAGAATCTATTAATATAAAATCAGTAGCAGAATGGCTCAAACCGAAGAGGTCAGTGGTAATGTCATGGGTAGCGATGAGCTGTTCAGTTTAGGCAAAAACCATTAAAGTCCATGGGGCATGATTTTTTTTTAATTACGGGTGCAGCATTTTTTTTTTTTTTTGTAAACTCAACATCATGGCACTGTGACAGAGAAACAACTCACACATCACTGTGAGCCGACTGTGAGCAGGTTTGTGGCAGCTATACAATGTATAACAGCAGATGTTACAATAGTAACAATCAGCTATAACCTGGTTGTTACAATGTGTTACGCAGCAGGGAGCTGGCTGGCTTTTACAATGTAAGAACATGACTCAGCTCTGCTTGATACATTGCACAGCTGGAGAGAGAGGAGACGATGTGACGTAAAAACGTCCCAGCGCATGATTAAACCGGAACATAATCCCATAGAAGTTTAGGGGTAGTGCTGCTTACCTATGGGTTCCTATTATGTATGGAATACATGTGACTTTGCTCTTCTCCCTATAGCTTTCCCTCAGCTTCTTCATTCTCCTCGTCCCTTGACTCGGCTGTCTCATTGCCTCTCATTTTTTATCTTTTTCCCCTCGTTCACACTTTTCCATTATTCTTCCACCTTTTGCTCTAGCTTTCTTTTTTCTGATATTAGAATCGGGTGATTCTCTTTCCATTTTGCTTAAACATATCTTTTTGTAACCGAGGGATAAAACAACGAGATGCAATAAGCTTTTTTTTTTCTCCCTTTCCTCCGGTGCCTCCCATCTGCATCGCTTCTGTCCTATCTATTCTTTCTAAACACAAATGGTGAGATATGAACCAGAGATACACCAGCTATTCTCTAGTGATTCCAGCCGTGACAGGACCAATGTGCCGATAGCAGCCTGGAATCCTACCGAGCAAGATAAGGAAGCTAAAGAACTAATAGGTGAAAACATTCCAACATAACAACAGAATCTTTTAATATAAAATCAGTAGCAGAATGAGGTCAGTGGTAATGTCATCGGTAGCGATGAGCTGTTCAGTTTAGGCAAAAACCATTAAACTCCATGGGGCAGCATTTTTTTTTTGTAAACTCAACATCATGGCACTGTGACAGAGAAACAACTCACTCATCACTGTGAGTCGACTGTGCGCAGGTTCGTGGCAGCTATACAATGTATAACAGCAGATGTTACAATAGTAACAATCAGCTATAACCTGGTTGTTACAATGTGTTACGCAGCAGGGAGCTGGCTGGCTTTTACAATGTAAGAACATGACTCAGCTCTGCTTGATACATTGCACGGCTGGAGAGAGAGGAGGCGACGTGACGTAAAAACGTCGCAGCCCATGATTAAACCGGAACATAATCCCATAGAAGTCTATGGGGTATTGTGTCCAGCACTAATTTAGGCCCTTATTTAACAAGGGATAGCGCCAGGTAGCGAATGGTGAGCGAACGGTAATGACGCTCACCGCCACGAGAACGCCGGCTCCCCTCCACAATCACACATTTATCAAGCCGATCCTGCTTAGCGACTGACAGAGCGCCAGATAGCGAATCATTCATCATTATTCCAGCCTCAGCCCACAGCGCCAGCGAGCGACCTTGAACAGCGACAGGCATGACCTCTCGCTACCTGGCGCTCTCCAATGCATTTCAATGGAGCAATTTTTAAATATTCATAATTTAATATTCATAATTAATTGCTATTATTTTTTATTGTCAAAAATTCTGTGACCACTTCTGCAATGTTAGATATTTTTTTAAGCTAAAAAAAAAAAAAAATTTGTGCAGAATTGATATCACAGGTCTGATATTAATGTATTCATATTACAAAATGTTTTGAAAAACATGTTTTTTTTTTTTTCTAAAAATATTGTTGTTTGGGGGTTAAAAAACTACTTTTAACCCATCGCCGCCAGCGCTCTGGGGTTTAAACATGCATTTCACAGCGCGGGAATTTTTGGAGCGTGATTTGTTAATGAATATGCTGGGAGCCGTTCGCTATGGCCATTCGCTGTCATGCGCTCCCATACAGCGCGGAACCTGTCAAACAGCGACTCCTAACCCCGTATTCAACATTACGGCAAACCGACTGCGTCGCTGTCAACAGCCGAACAATGGCCAAGCACAGCGAATACTAGCGGGCGCTGTGAAAATAACGCTACTGTCGCTCATCTGTCGCTATCTGGCGCTATTAATGAATCAGCCTGCCCGATTCCACATGCTTCCCGCCCACTCGGTGCCAGCCTGCCTGCTCACACTTGGCATCAAATAAACCATAAAAAAAAAAGAAATCTTACCTTTCAGATCAATCCCCCGGAGAACTTGAGCCCCATTACTGGCCGCCCAAGTCATGTGATTGCCAGCACTGGTCAAGTGGTTGCTGGCATCAGGATACACAGTGAAGGCTGCCGGCTATCATGTGAACGCAGCGGCCAATCATGGGGCTCGAGTTCCCTGAGGGATCGATCTGAAAGGTAAGATTTCTTTATTTTGAATGGATAATTTTATAAATTTCTTTCAATTCTAAAAATACATCTTTTTACATCAAGGACAAACTATTAAAAAACATATAAGACATACTAAAACCTAATCTGCCAGGAGGGGGCGCTGATGAACCTTGCTGCCATGCAATTAATTTGTGAATCTATAATACCATATATCAATACCTATAAAAAATCATAATAATTCAATTCTCTAATAAAGTGCTAAGTGCTTATCCCAGTAATACATCAATTGGTAGTAGAAAGTAAGTGCAATGAGAATTCCAGTTCTTAATAAACAAAAAGAACAAAACACAAATCCATAGAAAAAACAGTGCAAAAAGAGCAATTACTTATCGATCACAATGTGAGAGCGCCGGCAGTAAGCGTCCCCCCTTCTTTCTCGCAAGCCCACGCGTTCCGAGACGTGGGTCTCTTTTTCAAGGCAGAGTGACTCTCGGAACGCGTGGGCTTGCGGGCTGGCAGGCGGGGGGGGGGGCGACGGAGTCTAAATTAGTGCTGGACACAATGCCCCATAGACTTCTATCGTTTCGGTGATTCAGTGATGCAAAGCATTGGTATCCCCAGGCTAAAAACCCAGCCTCTGGCCTTGGTGTTGCATCTGTTTTGGAAGCCCTCTGTTTGGATAGTCCCCAGTATACCCGGCATTTGGGAGAATACAATTATATTCAGGATTATTCGGGTTAATACTATTACTCCAGGTTCCACTACTCTGTGAACTCATATACGGGTCCCTTGGAGCCCTTTCCAGTTTACTAACTGTTAAATGTCCATGTCCCTCCCCTCAAGTGATGTCATTGGTCGCATAGGGAATTCTTCAAGAAGGTCACTGTACCGAAACGTCGAGGGTTAATGCATTTTTTCCGACCTGGTGGTTAGACCTGTAAGCTACTTCCATTGCTCTGTTCTTTTTCTCGGCGTCGATGTGACTTACAGGCTGATTCATTACTAACGCCAGGTAGCGACAGATGAGCGTCTGTAGCAAGGATTTCAGAGCCGCTGTGCTCAGCCGTGGATCTTTGTTTCAGAGCGCCTCAGTCGCTGGCCGGCATTGATGAATATGTTGTGTGAGTCGCAGTACTACGCTGTATGGGAGCGAACGATAGCGCCAGCTCAGTGCGACCTCTGTTTGGATAGTCCCCAGTATACCCGGCATTTGGAAGAATATAATTATATTCAGGAGTATTCGGGTTAATACAATTACTCCAGGTTCCACTACTCTGTGAACTCATATAAGGGTCCCTTGGAGCCCTTTCTAGTTTACTAACTGTTAAAAAAGGAGGGATTCTCCCTCCATGTCCCTCCCCTCAAGTGATGTCATTATTCGCATAGGGAATTCTTCAAGAAGGTCACTGTACCGAAACGTCGAGGGTTACTGCATTTTCCGACCTGTAAGCTACTTCCATTGCTCTGTTCTCTTTCTCGGCATCGATGTGACTTACAGGCCTCAGTCGCTGGCCGGCATTGATGAATATGTTGTGTGAGTCGCAGTACTACGCTGTATGGGAGCGAACGATAGCGCCAGCTCAGTGCGACCGACTCACACCACATTCATCAAAAAAACAGCCTCACACAGCGCCGACGCTCAAAATTTGGTCGCTGTAGCCCAGAGTGCCAGACGCTGTGTGATTAAAAGTCTTTTTCTGATCACATATCAACTAGTAACAAAGCGAAAACATTGGAATGGAACATGGAATGACATAGTTGTAACACTGTGACATTAACACTTTAATATCTGACCTGTAATTCTGCAATTCTGCGTAAAAATATAAAAAGTCGCAAAAAGTTTTCAAAAGTGTATTTAAATAGACCAGGAGAGGTCACACAATGATTTCATACAAAACCCCCAAAAATATCAAAAGAAAACCCTGTTTAAAGAGAAGAAAAGGAACGTCCATTGAAATGTACGGGCGAGCGACAGGTAGCGACAGGTTATACCAGAGTACCGCCGGGATCCACTGAGCCGTCTGTGATGATAAATCGGTCGCTACGTGTCGCTGTAAGAGGCTCTCACCAGATTCGCTTTCATAAATGTGGTATTGCGTACAGCGCCCTGCGTTCACCTGATGCTACCTGTCGCTTACAAGGTGCTACCTGGCGCTATCCCTTGATGAGTAAAGCCCTATGCCTATTAAGGTGTACTGGGACTGCTCCCTGCTTGTCTGTATGGGGACCTATTGACTATTATCTCTGCTTCATATCTAATTCCACATGGACTAATATCGCTCATTTGGACAATTGTTTTTTCTTGCTGGTAATCGGAACATTAATGTTGAACTGCTTATACTTATCCCCAAAATGCTTTGCCATCAGTGTTATCCTGTGATTTACTATGTTTTATATAATGATGTATGTGCACCAGGGTGTTTATCTTTCCACATAAAACATGGGACGGCCACACAAGCTCCTTATTATTACTATATACTAACATAGACATAGACATAGAAGGGTGATGGCACAAGGAGACCATACGGTCCATCTAGTCTGCCCTTATGTGTATAATGTATGTTCTCTGTATCTTATGTGTATACTGTATGTTCTCTGTATCTTATGTATATACTGTATGTTCTCTTTATCCTATGTGTATACTGTATGTTCTCTGTATCTTATGTATATACTGTATGTTCTCTTTATCCTATGTGTATACTGTATGTCCTCTGTATCTTATGTGTATACTGTATGTTCTCTGTATCTTATTTGTATACTGTATGTCCTCTGTATCTTATGTGTATACTGTATGTTCTCTGTATCTTATGTGTATACTGTATGTTCTCTGTATCTTATGTATATACTGTATGTTCTCTTTATCCTATGTGTATACTGTATGTTCTCTGTATCTTATGTATATACTGTATGTTCTCTTTATCTTATGTATATACTGTATGTTCTCTGTATCTTATGTGTATACTGTATGTTCTCTGTATCTTATGTGTATACTGTATGTTCTCTTTATCCTATGTGTATACTGTATGTTCTCTGTATCTTATGTATATACTGTATGTTCTCTTTATCTTATGTATATACTGTATGTTCTCTTTATCTTATGTGTATACTGTATGTTCTCTGTATCTTATGTATATACTGTATGTTCTCTGTATCTTATGTGTATACTGTATGCTCTCTGTATCTTATGTGTATACTGTATGTTCTCTGTATCTTATGTGTATACTGTATGTTCTCTGTATCTTATGTGTATACTGTATGTTCTCTTTATCTTATGTATATACTGTATGTTCTCTGTATCTTATGTGTATACTGTATGCTCTCTGTATCTTATGTGTATACTGTATGTTCTCTGTATCTTATGTGTATACTGTATGTTCTCTGTATCTTATGTATATACTGTATGTTCTCTGTATCTTATGTGTATACTGTATGTTCTCTGTATCTTATGTGTATACTGTATGTTCTCTTTATCTTATGTGTATACTGTATGTACTCTTTATCTTATGTGTATACTGTATGTTCTCTTTATCTTAGGATAGATGGAGGCTTATCCCAGACATGTTTAAATTCAGTGACTGTTGATTTTTCAACCTCTCCTCTGCTGGAAGTTTGTTCCCAGCATCTACTACTCTTACTGTAAAATAATATTTTCTAACATTGCTCCTGATCTTCCCCCCGACTAGCTTCAGGTTGGGCCCCTTGTTCTATCATTAAGCTTCTTCTTAAAAACACTTCCCTCCTGAACCTTATTCAATCCTGTCACATATATAAAGGTCTCCATCATGTCCCCCTCTCCCTTCTTTCCTCCAGACTGTACAAATTAAGTTCTGTAAGTCTCTCCTGATAAGTTTTAAGTTTAAGTCCTTCCACCATTTTTGTTGCCGGCCTTTGGACCTGTTCTATTTGAATAATGTCTTTTTGCAGGGGAGGCCTCCAGAACTGCACACAGTATTCTAGGTGTGGCCTCCCCAGGGCTCTATACAGTAACATGTCTGTGATGTACACGTATGGTTCCTTTTCATTTTCTTCTTTATCAGTTTTTCCGCATCGGAAGAAGGATGGAAAGTAGGAAAGGAATAAAAGTGACTCTGCGGCGCTCCCTGCTGGGACCAGAGAAGAGAAGTAGATGGGGCAGTGGGAGCTCGGTGGATAATTCCGGCGGAGGATGATATTATCTCGGCGGTGAGGAAGGGAACAGGGAGGACTGAATGATTATTCGGGGAGCAGAGAAATGTTTCTGTGTACCTTCCACTCCAACAGCCTCCTGATTGATGGCGCCACTCGCCGACTTCTTAGTGTATATTATTAAAGCGCCTGAGAAAGCAATCTAGCTGCCAGAAGGTCCGGGAGAAGAAGCCATTAGGTTCACGAGGGCTCTCTGTCTGCCCGTCATTAGCCGCGCTTTGCCCGGGGCGGCCGAGCGGGAAGGAGCAGACCTGTGATTGCTCCGCGGGCTCCGCGCCGACTTACACCTCCGCGTGCACCTTCCACTTAACAAGAATAAAATAAATCAGCGCGCTGAGGATGGAAACAATTGCTCCAGAGCGGCTTTTCTTTTTTTTTTTTTACTTCTCTTCGGGATATTTTAACTCCTATTTCTATGACCGGTCCAAAATTCTGATACAATGACTTCTGCCTTAAAGCGGACCTTCACTCTGAATAAGAGCCTATCTTATATGTTTCCCACACCCTGTACATACAGCTTGCCCACATTAATCCGGACCTTCAGTCTGAGTAAGAGCCTATCTTATACGTTTCCCACACCCTGTACATACAGATTGCCCACATTAATCCGGACCCTCAGTCTGAGTAAGAGCCTATCTTATATGTTTCCCACACCCTGTACATACAGATTGCCCACATTAAAAATCATCCTACCTGCATCTACTGCATGTTATGAGCCTTTAAACATCCAAGATGGCGGCTTATGGAAGCCGCCATCTTATCAGGCAGCCTGCAAACAGGAAGTGCCTCCTGAATGTGCTGCTCTGCATTCTGGGATTGCTGACCGTTACCTGACCCCAGCTCTGCTCTGTCTGAGCAAAGCACAGCTATAACCCGCCCCCCTGTACCTTATCCCACTCTCCTCTCCTCAGTAAGTGTGATGCTTCTGAGTCAAGATGGCGGCACCCGTATCCTAAATTCCTGAACAGAGTTACAGCCCAGTGGGGGAAAGAATAATAAGTTAGTGACTAAAAACGTAAAATATATTAATTTTAGATGCTGGGGAATCGTTTTTTAAGAGTTTGGGCTTTTCATTAAATCACGCTGAAGGTCCGGTTTAAACTCTCAGAGGCTCTAATAACTCTTTTTTCCTCCATTCATCATCCCCTTATTCCCTGATGCGTCTCATCCTTTGCAAACTTTTTTCACCTGACGACCCAGATTATTGGCGAAACGCGTTAGGATCAAGAAAGTTAAGCCGCATATAGTCTTTTGTACAGTAGCAGACTGGGGCCAAAAATCAGCCCGGGATTTTACCAGCACCTGGCCTGAATCATTACTCGCAGGGCCGGCTCCAGGTTTGTGGGGGCCCTTGGGCAAGAGGGTCTTAATGGGCACCAAAGTAGTGTGTCACATGATGTCACCTTTCAGCTCCGCTGTTACAAATGGGTCGTCTCCTGCTGCTGATCACCGTCCAGTCCTTGTCAGTTGTCACCTGGTTCTCGCCACCTTCTGAGCTTCCATCATTTGCTCTCCCTTCTATGCCACCTTCTCCAATGTTGCTGACCATCCCCTGTTGCTGAGGTCAGCCATGAGCAGGTCTGCACACAGCACCCGGCATATGGTGGTTGGGTCCACTGTAAAATAATACCATGGCCAAGTGTGAGCCTGAGTGGGCGCCTGAAGATTCCAGGGGCCCTGGCGATTGCCCAGGTTTGCCCTGTGCTGGCGCCGGCCCTGATTATCCAGCATCCTGAACCCCAGGGCACCACTGGGCATCCACCTGCACCCCCACCCTCCGGCATCCCCTTCCATCCCCCATCACTGGGCATACCCGTAAAATCCCCCTGCACCTGCCGCTGCCTCCCAGGCTTCATCCTCTAGACTTCAATCTCTATCACTGTGCATCCCCCTACTTCCACACTCAAGGGTGGACATAGGCTCTAAGTGAATTAGTGTAAGTCCTCTTTAAAGTCCTTCCAACTCTTCTCTAAATCAAACAGGTGTGTCACTATTCCTTTGTGCATTACAACCAATAATGATATACTCTTACCAGAAATGGTCTGATTAAACAGCAATTTCAAAAGTCATGAGGAAAGGCCGGCAGCTTCCCAGATGAGTAGCTCTCAGATATTTGTCTGCATTGCATGTCCCAATGTTGGGGACTCAGAATTAAGAGTAGGGACCACACTAAACACAGAGTGCCTTGCCGGGGCAGTGTGGCTTCCATATGTATCTGCAGATATGTGCAACCAAATCTCTGTCTTTCCACATAGCTAGACATGTTTGTTGCTTGATATTTAGTTGATGAGAGGGTTAAACTGGGCGGTAAATTAGTTCCCAGGCCCTGAATAATAATAATAATAATTTTTTATAAATAATAGTGATTGAGCTGCTCCCACCCCCTTTGTTCATTGTCATGAGGAAACCCTCTCCAATCAGCTCCCCCGCATCAGATACAGTTCCAAAGTACAATGTACAGAATGGCCAGCAGGATCTCCGTAGCATAATCATGCAAAGGAAAATAAAAAATCCATAGCGCAACACTGCCAACTGTAAACTTTCTTTAATTAAGCCAATAAAACACTCGCAATCAAAAAGTTAAAAACTTGCATTTCATATTGTGGCTCAAAGCCAATTCACGCTGTTGAATTCGAATGAAAGTACCGCCGGCTCCCAACGCGTTTCGTCGCTTCACGCGACTTTCACTAGGTAAGCCGGCGCGGAGGTGAACAGCGTTTAAATACCCGGAAGTTGAGGCATCCTCCCTCTCTGCCAATCACCAACCGAGCGCGTCTTACCACACCCCGCCGGTCAGGAGAATGGCGTCTCTAGTGCCGTTCCACCAATCAGGGAACAGACACGCGTCATGGCATCCTGTTTCTATGACAACCGGACCATGTCATAGTCCTCCCGTCCATTGTTAAAGCTCAATCTAAACGAGCATAAAATATCTTACACTAATTCACTTATAGCTCTGTGCTTTTATGTTTTTTATTTTGTCTTTGACTTATTGGTGAGATATAAGTTGTGCACGTGTAGTTAGTTTTATTAACACTGTTTATTCATAATTTTGCTGTTGTAAATAATTCACAGCGCTGTATTTTTATAATTGTGGACCTAGGCTCTGCTGAGTCGGACTATAACATTGTAACCACCCCCCACCCTTACATGGCACATCCGAAGGCTGCCCTAGACACTTGTATTGCTCATGCCCCCTATTGTTGTGCCTTAATCCGGACCTTCACCCTGAATAAGGGCCTATCTTATATGTTTCCCACACCCTGTACATTCAGATTGCCCACATTAATCCGGACCCTCACCCTGAATAAGAATCTGTCTTATATGTTTCCCACACCCTGTACATTCAGATTGCCCACATTAATCCGGACCCTCACCCTGAATAAGAATCTATCTTATATGTTTCCCGCACCCTGTACATACAGATTGCCCACATTAATCCGGACCCTCACCCTGAATAAGAGCCTATCTTATATGTTTCCCACACCCTGTACATACAGATTGCTCACATTAATCCAGACCTTCACCCTGAATAAGAGTCTATCTTGTATGTTTCCCACACCCTGTACATACAGATTGCTCACATTAATCCGGACCTTCACCCTGAATAAGAGCCTATGTTATATGTTTCCCACACCCTGTACATTCAGATTGCCCACATTAATCCGGACCCTCACCCTGAATAAGAGTCTATCTTATATGTTTCCCCCACCCTGTACATACAGATTGCCCACATTAATCCGGACCCTCACCCTGAATAAGAGTCTATCTTATATGTTTCCCACACCCTGTACATACAGATTGCTCACATTAATCCGGACCTTCACCCTGAATAAGAGCCCATCTTATGTGTTTCCCACACCCTGTACATACAGATTGCCCATATTAATCCGGACCCTCACCCTGAATAAGAGCCTATCTTATATGTTTCCCACACCCTGTACATACAGATTGCCGACATTAATCCGGACCCTCAGTCTGAGTAAGAGCCTATCTTATATGTTTCCCACACCCTGTACATACAGATTGCCCACATTAATCCATACCCTCACCCTGAATAAGAGCCTATCTTATATGTTTCCCCCACCCTGTACATACAGATTGCCCATATTAATCCGGACCCTCACCCTGAGTAAGAGCCTATCTTATATGTTTCCCCCTGTACATACAGATTGCCGACATTAATCCGGACCCTCAGTCTGAGTAAGAGCCTATCTTATATGTTTCCCACACCCTGTACATACAGATTGCCCACATTAAAAATCATCCTACCTGCATCTACTTCATGTTATGAGCCTTTAAACATCCAAGATGGTGGCTCATGAAACATCAGGGAGCCTGCAAACAGGAAGTGCCTTCTGACTGTGCTGCTCTGCATTCTGGGATTGCTGACCTTTTCCTGGCCCCAGCTCTGCGCTGTCTGAGCAAAGCACAGCTATAACCCGCCCTCCTGTACTTTATCCCACTCTCCCCTCCTCAGTATATGATGCTTCAGAGTCAAGATGGCGGCGCCCGTATCCTAAACTCCTGAACAGAGTTGCAGCCCATTGGGGGAGAGAATAATAAATAAGTTACTAAAAACTTAAAATATATTAACTTTAGATGCTGGGGAATCGTTTTTTAAGGGTTTGGGCTTTTCAATAAATGATGGTGAAGGTCCGGTTTAAGCAGAACACTGCCCCCTTGCAGCCCTGCAGTTGGCTATACTCACCTGCTCCAGTGTAGACGACAGGGGACCAGAAGCCACAGCACCTCCTCCAAGTTCAGAAAAACAACTGCAGTGCTTTGAAGTGGTGCAGGGGGGCTACCTGCAAGTTTTTTAATTAATGTCACAGCATCGCCGTTACCTACCCCCCCCCCCCCCTCCAGGCTGTTGCCTCCCTCTTCTGCCACCTGGGCAGCCACCTCAACTCATTAGAGGTGCATCCCTGCCCCCACCCTCCGGAATCCCCTTTCGTTCTCTACCAATGGGCTACATTTTAGGCATCCCCCCACCACTGGCACCCTCTGCTGCCCCCACCCACAGGCATCACCATCTATCCCCACCATTGGACCTCCCCCACCCTTCATCATCCGCTCTCCATCCCACACCCCTGGCATCCTCCAACACAGGCAAACCCTTATATCGCCACCTTTCAGCATCCTCCTGCAGCTTCTGACCATAGCCATCACATTCCACCTCCCCATCCCTGGCACCCCCCTGCATTCCCCATCCCTGGTATCCCCCTGTATTCCACATCTCTGGCATCCCCCTGTATTTCCCATCCCTGGCATCCCCCTGTATTCCCCACCCCTGGCATCCCCCTGTGTTCCACATCTCTGGCATCCCCCTGTATTCCCCACCCCTGGCATCCCCCTGTGTTCCACATCTCTGGCATCCCCCTGTATTCCCCATCCCCCTGTATTCCACATCACTGGCATCCCCCTGTATTCCACATCTCTGGCATCCCCCTGTATTTCCCATCCCTGGCATACCCCTGTATTCCCCATCCCTGGCATCCCCCTGTATTCCCCACCCCTGGCATCCCCCTGTGTTCCACATCTCTGGCATCCCCCTGTATTCCCCATCCCCCTGTATTCCACATCTCTGGCATCCCCCCTGTATTCCTCATCCCTGGCATCCCCCTGTATTCCCCATCCCCCTGTATTCCACATCTCTGGCATCCCCCTGTATTCCTCATCCCTGGCATCCTCCTGTATTCCCCATCCCTGGCATACCCCTGTATTCCCCATCCCCCTGTATTCCACATCTCTGGCATCCCCCTGTATTCCTCATCCCTGGCATCCTCCTGTATTCCCCATCCCTGGCATACCCCTGTATTCCCCATCCCTGGCATCCCCCTGTATTGCCCATCCCTGGCATCCCCCTGTATTCCCCACCTCTGGCATACCCCTGTATTCCCCACCTCTGGCATCCCCCTGTATTCCCCACCTCTGGCATACCCCTGTATTCCCCACCTCTGGCATCCCCCTGTATTCCCCACCTCTGGCATCCCCCTGTATTCCCCACCTCTGGCATTCCCCTGCTGCCTCCACCCCCAGGCATCACCCTCTATCCACTTTAACTGAATCTGTTGCTGATTAAGAGAAGTAAGTAAAAGAAGGTTCCCAACGACAAAAGTTATTTTTGCGGCCAGTGCGGTAGGATGGCGCCTATCGGCACAAGAGTGGTTTACCGTTAAAGGGCCCAAACTTTCGCCGTGCTATTTTCTGATAATAAATCCAGAGTTACACCTCACGGCACAGACAGGAAGCAAACTAGTGACTCACCAAACAAGCGGTATTTATTTTATTAAGTATCCCACATTAACCTTGCAAATATGCTAATGAGGGGAGGCTGCTGTGAGAAGCAGGGAGATGAATAATATTTGCATTATTTTTGCATAATTAATATGGGAGGCTTCCTGGGGCTCTTCAGAGACACCGCACTGGCCCGGCAAAAAGTTTCTTTTAGGAAGAAGAAAACAAGTTAGTTTGTTGTTATATTGTTGCACCATCTTACTCTATATATGGGGGGAGCGGGGTTGTCCTTTAGAACTTCTATACAGTTACTATACTATACTTCTATACAGTTAAAATGGGGTTTCCCTTTCCCCCACTAATATATGTACAGAGATAAAGGCCCTTATTTAACAAGGGATAGCGCCAGGTAGCGAATGGTGAGCGAACGGTAATGACGGTCACCGCCACGAGAACGCCGGCTCCCCTCCGCAATCACACATTTATCAAGCCGATCCTGCTTAGCGACTGACAGAGCGCCAGATAGCAAATCATTCATCATTATTCCAGCCTCACCCCACAGCGCCAGCGAGCGACCTTGAACAGCGACAGGTATGACCTCTCGCTACCTGGCGCTCTCCAATGCATTTCAATGGAACAATCTTTAAATATTCATAATTAATTGCTATTATTATTATTTTTATTTTTATTTTTTTAAATGTCAAAAATTCTGTGACCACTTCTGCAATGTTAGATATTTTTTTTAAGGTTAAAAGAAAAAAAAAAATTGTGCAGAATTGATATTAAAGGTCTGATATTATTGTATTCATATTACAAAATGTTTTGAAAAACTTGTTTTTTTGGTTTCCAAAAATATGGTTGTTTGGGGGTTAAAAAACGACTTTTAACCCATCGCCGCCAGCGCTCTGGGGTTTAAACAAGCATTTCACAGCGCGAGAATTTTTTGAGCGTGATTTGTTAATGAATATGCTGGGAGCCGTTCGCTATGGCCATTCGCTGTCATGCGCTCCATACAGCGCGGAACCTGTCAAACAGCGACTCCTAACCCCGTATTCAACATTACTGCACACCGACTGAGTCGCTGTCAACAACCGAACAACGGCCAAGCACAGCGACTACTAGCGGGCGCTGTGAAAATAACGCTACTGTCGCTCATCTGTCGCTACCTGGCGCTATTAATGAATCGGCCTCAAAGTTGTTTGAGAGCATTAGTTAATTTGTGGAAGGCAGAGCAGTGCCTCTTCACCCCAATATATTTGCAGAACCCCATTAATTAATTTACAAATGGCAGAGTTGCCCTTTAAGCAGCATATTCATTTAAAAGGGGATTCGGGGGTTCAAATATATATATCCATAATGTTTTTTCTAGTAGCAAGTCAGTATGTCACAACACATGGCTGCACAGTTCTCCTTTGTTCAATGGGGTTTCCAGCATACAGTAGTTCCCCTTTATCCCATTCATTTGTTACAGCAGCAACATGGAAGTTTTAATTCCAGATGGAAGAGTTCCCCTTTATGCCACATATTACCTAAGATGTCAGCAGGGATTCTCTTTATCCCATTTTTAGCAGCAGAGTTCCCCTATAGGTGTGTGGTATTACAGGTGCAGCTTTAAATCTTGTGCTATCTTGAAATCTGAAAGTGGACCAAAACCAACACTATAAGATTCCTGAGCCGATAGATTCCCTCTCCCTGGGGCATCCAAAATCGGGATGTGCCGCTGTGTGAAACCCCCCAGGTCGCCTGCATCCCCGCTGTCCCTCAAGCAGGGCGCGTGCCCCCGATCGGGGTGCCCCGGGGAAAGGACCAAAACCCAGGATAGTCAAAATCCTGGGTTTTGATCCACTTTATATGCTTTTCAATGGCTTCTTTGTGAGATATCACAATGGGCTGAGCTGTGATGTGCCGGATAACTCTTGCTACATCTGTATATATCTATGTGTGTAACATATATATATATATATATATATATATATATATATATATATTGTATACAGAATAGTTTGAGCTTGTCTATATCCTTTAGTGGAGCACCCTGTAAGCCCAAGATACTCGGCATCAGTGCAAGATGCTTTTTTTTATCTTTTAACTTGTCATTTTTACTTATCTTAAAGGGCCACTCAATCCATTTTTAATCCAGCCAAGAAATCCAAGCAATATTGCTCAACTAACCTTTCACCTTTCTCTTACTTCTGCTGTCCACCGAGAGCTGTGCTCTATCAGTTTCCTGCAGTGCACTATATTATACTGTATATTTACTATGTCTGTTATACTCACTGGCCACTTTATTTAGTAGCCTTTCCGCCGGCATTGGGTGAGCTTGGCTTCTGTTTTTCTCCTTGCTACAGTTTTAAAGCTTGGCCATTCGACTCCGACCTTTCTCATCAACGAGGCTTTTCCATCTAAATATCTACAGCTCTCTGGATGTTTTTTGTTCTTTTTTCTCCAGCAACAAAGCTATCGGAGGCAGTTCTGACCCCCCCCGGGCCTGTTTTTGCAAACCTGCAGCCAACGTCACCACAGGGCAGGACGGAGAGTCTAGAGCAGCAAAGCCGCCGCCAGCAACGCTACAGTGATGGGTGCAGAGCTGTCACTGCACATAAGCCACCAAGCACAGCCGCTGGCAGCTCAATGCAGGGAACCAGCCGGGCGACTACATTACCCCCCACCCAGAATGGCAAAGCAGGAGTTCCCGAGCAGCACGCACCCGCACAAGGGGGGCACAAGGGACTCGTTCCAGTAAGTAGGCGGGTGCCAGACAACCACCAATCAGTTACTTGGCTGGGCTATTATTTTAAAGGAACAAAAAATGTATCTTGGGCCTCCAGCAGATTTTGTGCCCAGGGGCCTCCACCACACTTAATCCGGCCTTGGGAGTGAGTAGGGGGTACATAAGGCATACCGCTCAAGTGTCCCTGATTTGGAGGGACTGACCCTCTTTTGAGTCCATGTCCCCCTGCCCCTCGTTGTTCTCATTTGTCCCTCTTTGAGGTTTAACCTGCAGATCTGCAGCAATAAATGATTAGTTTGCCTATTTAAAGTATTTATAATGCTTTATAATGGCCTAATTTAACTAATGTCCCGCTTTCCCACCCTTTAAAAGTTGGTAGGTATGCATAAGCGAAAATGTAAACCTGCATCTCCTTTTGTAAAATTGTAAAAAAATAAAAATAAGAAGGTGAGAAACCGCTTTAAAAGAGGGACTCATTATTATTATGTTCACTATGAAAACAGAACAAGGGCATCCCATAGGATTTAGCCAAGAACGTCTTGCCAGAGGCAGAAAAGTCTGATGCAACGGCGGTAAATACACAGACCAAATCCGCCAGATGTCTAAAACAAGAGCGCTGGGATGTTGTCAGCGCTAAAAACAGGCTGTACACCCCCAACCGCCTCTTTCTTTCTCTTATATTTCTATGTTTCTATTTCCTTGTTCCTATTGGGAGGGGCCGACTGACAGCTTGCTGAGGGCAGAAGCCATGGCTGCAAATTCGCACATACCTCCCAAGTGTCCCTGATTTGGAGGGACTGCCATCCTTTTGAGTCCATGTCCCCCTGTCCCTCGTTGTTCGAAGAACATCCAGTTGTCGAAGAACATCGGGCTGTTGTTGGTTAATAAAACACGTTCTTTCTTTTACATTTCTATCCCTCTTTTTCTTTCATTCCTAAATCCTCATGGGTGGGGCAAGGGGAAGCGGATTGGTGTCCACTTTTTCTGCTGAGGGTGAGAAGACGAAGTAACTGACTAAGAGGGTTCATGGAATGATAGCAAATAGGGCCACCAAATCCAAGAGACAACTATAGGAAAAATATTAACTACACAATAAGTTAAGAAAAAACTATAGATACTATAGGTATCTGCGCAAACAAAATCAGTTAAATTGGACCAAAATCCAGCGCGATCGGCCCGGGAATCTATAATATTCCCAGGCCGATCGATTCCCTCCTCCTGGGGCATCCAAAATCGGGATTCCTTGCTGTGTGAAACCCCCCAGGTCGTCCCGTTCACTTACCTTCTTTCCCGGGCCAACAGCGCATGCCGCTGCGGCCGCATCCCCGCTATCCCTCTAGCAGGGCGACAGGCATCTGTGAATGGCGGGTGTGGCACGCTCCCTGTTAGAAGAAAGCAGGGGATGTGGCCGTCAGCGTGCTCTGAGCCGCTGGCCTTAGAAGAAAGGCTTAGATGTTGTGACGTCAGCGGCTCCGAGCGCGCTGATTGGATGAGCGGCCACGCATGCACTATAGGACTGGGAAGAGGTGAGTTGGGCTCAGCGATCGGGAGGGGGGGGGGGGGGTTGTATTAAAATGGACCAAAACCCAGGATTTTGAATATCCTGGGTTTTGGCCTTTCCCCGGGGCACCCTGATTCGGTGTGCCCCAGGGAAAGGACCAAAACCCAGGATATTCAAAATCCTGGGTTTTGGTCCACTACAATACAAAGGATTAGGACAGCTCAACACTGTTGACTTCGTACTATCAGCTCAGCCCCAACAAAAGTCCCCATTGGTGGAAAATGCGATGGGCGGAATCAACAGTGTGACGTGACACCTGACCTACAAAACAGGATTTCATATCTTTATGGGAAAGCCTGAGTGGGTGAAACATGTCTGACCTTGATGAATGAATTAACAAAGTATCAAGTGACAAAGGAATGGAATGGTGTAACAAATCATGGTTTTGTAATCCAATTTTATGCATCACAGTATGTACACACATTGAGCTTTGAGCTCTTGACTAATATTAATAAAATGAAATATCTTTTATTGAGATAAAGTGTAGTATGCTCATATTCCTAAGCCAAAAAAATATCCGGGAAGGGCCTAGCCCCGGAAAAAGTATACTAATTTTATATGGATTGGGATTCCTTTTGAGCTGTTTTATATCATAATCGCAATTGTTTATTGTGAAGGAACGATCCAGTAAATGTGAAAAACCCACAGATACAAGTCCGGAGTTCCCCTTTATTTCCCCCTGTTAAGGCTTCCTAGTCATAAATATGCACAGGTCCTTATCTCCACAGGAAGGAGAATTAGCATTTATGGGTTAAGCAGGGCAGATCACAGACTCCCTGCTGATTCTCTCACACCTCCAACCTGGGAAGGCTCCCGTGGGTCTGAAGATGGTATGACACCTGGCTGTTAATCCGTCACATCAAAAGATGAGAGCCGCAGACCAGTGGCACCAACACAAATCGGAACCATAGCTGGGCCACCATGTGTCTCAGCACCAAGCCAGGTACAGAACCAGAACCGGCTCACAAAACCGCACGTAGAGGTAGGTTTTTCTGGGCCCTGCGACATAGGAAACCAGGAAAAATGGAGATCTAAGTTTCTGACCCATTTAGGGACCCCATTTTTGGACTCATCGGATGCCCGGCATCTAGCTCAAACTTTTGGTGCCGTATCCAAAGCCATACGACCCCCCTGCTCAAAGTTATAACCCTTAAAGGGTTTTAGGGGAAAAATCAGGCTCCAGAATGGTGGGAGGTGACAATCCGGCACACAGAAGGGAGGGAGTAAAAGGGTCCCGAGGCATAAAGGGGGATGACCCTGGGCCAGGTTTCTGTCACTTCCGGAGAGGTCACTGTTCCCGTGTGGTGGAGGTGCCCTTCACCAAGCTTGCCACTTACCTCTTGTGGGAGCTCTTCATCACCACTACTCTGCAACTGCATACTAAGGTAACTGACTGTTATATATCTCTGTGTAACTCACTGTAACCTGTAACCCACTACTCAGAACAGCATTTGTATTCATTCATATTCCATCATAGCCAAATGTTTGTTATCACTTCCTAGTGTGCGCTCATTGCATTAAAACCTTTATTTAACTTGAGCGATCTTTTTGCCCTAACCAAAAGTATGTGTGTCCACAGGCTTTGGGCCTATTAGCCAAATGGACGGGGGTTTGGGGGAAGCGGTCTGTGTGTCTGGAGGTCCCTTACAAGAATTTTGGATTGTCTGCTATCTGGGTGCGCGGTGTGTATACAACCTTCCTTAGGTTTGTCTTTTATACTCTTTTAACCCCCTATATTGACCATTCTTGGGTGACGCATTTTGGCTTATTCTGAGTAGTATCCTCTGATATATCGCACTGCTAAATATGTGTATGAAATAACAGCTGTTATCGTAAATCCCGACGCGGTTAATTCTGTCCAGCACAGAGCAGACATTGGTTAACAAGGCCGGGATTGTGAAATATAGAATGTAGATTGATCCCGGCGCGCAGAAATGAATGATCTTATCCCGGGGGAGATGGAAGTGGCGTTTTACTAGCGCAGATCAAATTGCCCGGCTACAATAACGCTTTAGTTTTTATCTCTGGCTATTTGTTTTTCTTACACATAGGGCATAATATAGATAGCGCCAGAGGGCTGATAAAATCGCACTTCATTTTCGAGATATTTTTAGAGAGCGGCTGAAGACCATCTATATTTTTTCTAGGTTGGTTTTGCATTGGTTGTTTGCTTTATGATGCCAGCGAAGCCATTTATTCTTAAAGCCATTTAAGTTTTTATACCGTCATTGTATGCTTGCACGTGCATAGCAATTTGTGCTCCCCATTCGTGGAGTGAGAACACAAACAAGTGAACCACGCCAGAGCCTTACCTGAAGCCTGTCGCATGTGCCTCTCCTCCATTTCCTGGAGCATGAGTTAGACACTGTAGAAGGTCCCCAACATTTGCCCCCCTCCCAATTCCATTCCTCCATGACCATTCCTGTCCCTAAGAGCAGGGGCAAACTTTGAAATGTGTCCCTCCTTCCAATTCCATTGCTCCATGACCACCTCCAAATGTGGTCACATGCCCATTCCTGTCCCTACGAGCTCCCAGCATGAGGAAGCCCGGCAAGCCTCAGTGATCGGACTTGCACCATGTTTGTCCCTGGTCATGAAGGAAGCAGGGGCACACTTCGAATTTCCTCCATAATTACCCCCAAATGTGGTCACATGGCTATTCCTGTCCCTAAGAGCTCCCAGCGTTAGGAAGCCTGACAAGCCTCAGTGGTTGGACTTGCACCATGTTTGTCCCTGGTCATAAAGGAATGGAACTGAAAACAGAGGCAAACTTCTAAATGTGTCCCTCCTTCCAATTCCATTCCACCATAATTACCTCCAAATGAGGTCACACAGCCTCCCCTGTCCCTCAGAGCTTCCTCTGTAACCACCTCCAAACGTGGTCACATAGCAGTTGCTGACCTTTCAGAGCTTCTAGCGTGAGGGAGCCTGGCAAGCCACAGTGGCTGCTCTTGCACCAAATTTGTCTGTGGTCATGGAGACATGGAATTGAAAGGAGGGGCAAACTTTGAAATGTGTCCCTCCTTCCAACTCCATTTCTCCATAACTCCCCCCAAATGTGGTCACATGGCCGCCCCTGTCCCTCAGAGCTTCCAGTGTGAGCAAGCCTGGTAATCCACAGTGGTTGCAATTGCACCACATTTGGGGGTGGTCATGGAGAAATGGAAGCGAAAGGAGAGGCAAACGTCAAAGTTTGCCCCTCCTTCCAATTCCATTCCTCTGTGACCACCTACAAATCTGGTCATACGCCCGTTGCTGACCTCTCAGAGCATGAGGGAACCTGGCAAGCCACGGGGGCTGCTTTTGCCCCAAATTTGACTGTTGTCATTGACAAATACAATTGAAAGGAGGGGCAAAGTTCGAAGGAATTGAAAGAACAGGCAAACGTCAAAGTTTGCCCCTCCTCCTCCTTCCCATTCAATTTCTCTGTGACCACCACCAAATGTGGTCATACGGCTGTTGCTGACCTCTCAGAGCTCCTAGCGTGAGGGATATGCCACAGTGGTTGCTTATGCATCCAGATTTGATTGTGGTCATGGAAAAATGGAATTGAAAGAAGGGGAAAACATAGAAGTGGAGGAAAGGCACATGGGACAGGTTTCAGGTGAGCTCCTTGCTGCTTTATTATTGCCTGGACTATCCCTTCAAGTCCACCTTAAAGTGGGGCAATTTTTGCTGCACATGAACATTCATTTACCCTTTACCAACTCCTGCTGTGATACTGAAAAAGGAAAAAATATGATTTCTAATAATATTCGAATTCAGGTGACTTCCCCATTTCAGAAACAAGATGGCGGCTCATGCATTTGCAGGCCACCTGCAAACAGGAAGTGATGTTGGGCTTCCTGTTACTGTGCATTGTCAGTTATGTCAGTTGAATCCAGGCAGCAGCATAGCTGATATGGTGGGAGAAGAAGCTCCAAAATGGCCGCCACCTTTCTTCATACCTTCCAACTGTCCCTAATTTGGAGGGACAGACCCTCTTTTCAGTCCATGTCCCTCTGTCCTTCGTTGTTCCCATTTGTCCCTCTTTAAGGTGTAACATGCAGACCTGCCTCAATTAAAGATTAATTTGCTTATTGAAAGTGTTCCTATTGTTGTAACTGTTACAACCTCTCTCCTATACATCCACCAAGGAGGGGGCGTGGTTTAATTTAACAATTGTCCCTCTTTGAAAAGTAGGGAGGTATGCTTTCTTTTCCAACTGTGCCAGGCTCTTGGTCCAGTTTAACACAAATATGATGCTCAGCATTATCTGTGACATTGATGACAGGCAAGAATAATGATCGGACCTGTTTTGCGCAGTTTGGGGAAGCGGAGAGGGGATGTTGGGTGAATGTGAATATATCAGCACTATACCAACATGCAAAAAATCTCATTAGCTTGCAGTATTATAATGGTAATTATTAGCCGTCGCTAAATTTCGGTTGCAGGGTTTCCATTAATTGGCTCTTTGCTGGCATGCTGATGCACGAAATGATTGGAGGGATTCAGCATGTGTAAACTGTAGGCTCACGGCTCTTCATTTCTCACCGGGGATGAAGTTCGCTATTTCCGCAAGTGCCTACAGAGGCGAAACACTCATCCATAATCACGTATTTCGCGGCAGACTCGTGCGTGCATCGGCTCCTGCAAATTACTAATTCTCCTCTCCCTCCTCTTCATTAGTAGGATACGTTATCTCTGGATATTGATCTATCTGTATGTTAATGCTGGTCATGATAAACTATATTCACAAACTCCGACCCTTGACAAAGAAATTCACTGTCGGTGTTGGTAATTATGGAGAAAAAAGTAGCGCTCACATTTTTGTAAGGGTCACTGAGTGAAGATTTGGTAGAAGAATCCAAGGTTTCTTCTACCAATTCTAAGATCAAAAAATATCTCAAACCACCTATTCAATAATCCTGTAATTACAATCAATATTCTATAATGCTTGTGGCCATGCTTGCAGCTGGAATCTAATATAGTATATAACGGAAAAGAGTGGCTTTCCTAGAACGGAAAGTATTTGCACAGTACCCAGTCCAAGGACAGACAGCATTACCCATCTACCCTTGCAGTAGGCGGAGCTATGCAAATCATCTCTTTACGTCTCTGTGCCATCCAAGGCCCTTAGAGCCGCTAAGGGTGCAATGCCAAGGATTAGCTTTAAATTTTATACAGCCAGACACATCCAACTAGTGGACACGGGTTTCGAGCTTTAGGCTCTCATCAGCACTAGGGCAGATGCCTCTTGCTGTATGGAGGGGTGAGACTTGGTGAGTACCAAAACATAGTCGCAAGCCAGTATGTGGAGAGACCCATGTTAGGCTTAATATAGGGGGGCTTAAGTAGAGGGTTTTTTGGTCTCTTTAGGCCCCCTATATTAAGCCTAACATGGCTTAATGTTGTGGCTCCAGCAACCACAAAGTTAACCCCAGACCGCAGCATCCTCTCCACAAGCAATCAATCAGCTCAAATGTATCTCATGAATTCATCTTTATTAAGGTCTCCTCTAAAAATTACACATAAACAAATTATCCCAGAATTCAATATATGGGATATCCCATACATTATCACCCTTAAAACTATATAATAACAATTAATTGGAAAATAAAATAATCAAGAAATTTCCTCTATTATTAATTATAAAGGGCCAAAAAGCTGTGCTATATAATGTGCAAATTTCATTCAGTATAAACACTGAGAAACCACTGGCCAAGAGATATTTCCCTTAACTCCAACCCTTGACATAGCAATTCACCGTATGTGTTGGTAATTATGGAGAAAAAAAGTAGCGGTCAAATTTTTGTAAGGGTCACAGAGTGAAGGTAGACGAATCCAAGGTTTCTTTTACCAATTCTGGGAATGTGGAGCAAAAACGTAGAGCAAAC
Organism: Gastrophryne carolinensis; assembly: GCA_027917425.1. Classification (NCBI taxonomy): domain Eukaryota; kingdom Metazoa; phylum Chordata; class Amphibia; order Anura; family Microhylidae; genus Gastrophryne; species Gastrophryne carolinensis. The sequence continues at coordinate 510,229,605 of CM051236.1, read as the reverse complement.
CGAACATGATCACGCTCTACCTTGTCTCAGGAGCCACTAGCCCAGCAACCATTGCCGTCATCGTCGGGTTATGTGTTTACTGTCGTTCTAACAGAAATCTAGGGAAATCCTAAAAATAAGCGCCAGATCTGCAATCAGCATCATGCACTGTAATTAGTCTGTGCACTGCAAGTACTGGCATGTGCAATGGCGCTATGAGCAGATCTTAGCACACATGTGCTCAGGGCCGGCGCCAGCACAGGGCAAACCTGGGCTATTGCCAGGGCCCCTGGCATCTTCAGGGGCCCACTCAGACTCACACTTGGTCATGATATTATTTAACAGTGGACCCAAACCACCGAATTCCAGGTGCTGTGTGCAGACCTGCTCATGGCGGGCCTTAAGCAACAGGGGATGATCAGCAACAATGGAGAAGGTGGCATGGAATAGGGAAGGCGAGAACCAGGTGACAACTGACAGCAATGATGGAGTTTTTAGTGGCAGTGGAGCGAGCAGTAAGGGCTGAAGGTTGCTTGGCGGCAGTAGAGAATGCAACAAGGACTAGAGGACGATTGGTGGCTATAGGGAAGGCAACAAGGACTAGAGGATGATTAGTGGCTATAGGGAAGGCAACAAGGACTGGAGGGTGATTGGTGGCTATAGGGAAGGCGATAAGGACTGGAGAGCGATTGGTGGCTATAGGGAAGGCGATAAGGACTGGAGGGCGATTGGTGGCTATAAGGAAGGCGATAAGGACTGGAGGGTGATTGGTGGCTATAGGGAAGGCGATAAGGACTGGAGGGCGATTGGTGGCTATAAGGAAGGCGATAAGGACTGGAAGGTGATTGGTGGCTACAGGGAAGGCAATAAGGACTGGAGGGCGATTGGTGGCTATAGGGAAGGCGATAAGGACTGGAGGGCGATTGGTGGCTATAAGGAAGGCGATAAGGACTGGAGGGCGATTGGTGGCTATAGGGAAGGCAATAAGGACTAGAGGACAATTGGTGGCTATAGGGAAGGCAATAAGGACTAGAGGACAATTGGTGGCTATAGGGAAGGCAATAAGGACTGGAGGATGATTGGTGGCTATAGAGAAGGCAATAAGTACTGGAGGGCGATTGGTGGCTATAGGGAAGGCAATAAGGACTGGAGGGTGATTGGTGGCTACAGGGAAGGAAATAAGGCAATAAGGGCCCCTAAAGATTCTCTTGCCCAAGGGCCCCCACAAACTTGGAGCCGACCCTGCGTGTACTGGTACCCTGTGCGGATTTGCGTCCTGAAGCGCACTCATTGACCGATTAGGAAGTACATTCAGGGAGGGGAAGCAGTTTCTAATATCAGGGTTGCTACCAAAAACATTTGTGTCCCCCCCAGTAGCTCTATCTCAACATTTTCTATTTTTACCATGTATTACATTTTAAGTACTTAAAAAAAAATTGATCATAAATTGTCGAAGTACATCAAGCACGAACAAGTTATAAAAGATTATAGACTGAATGAATGACCAATGAATATTAGACCAATGAATGTAAATGGTGACTAGGCTCAAAACGCACACTGGCTTTCTGCCATGATGGTGGCCGTAGAATCTTAGCCCACATGCACTGGTACCCTATGTGGATTTGTGACAGTCCTGAAATGCACTCACTGACTGACTAGGAAGTACATTCAGGGAGGGGAAGCAGTTATTAATATCAGGGTTGCTACTGCACTCTCAACTTTTAGCAGTTTCTATTTTTAAAAATAATCAAAAATTGCACATTTAGTACTTAAAATAAAAATTTAACAACAATTGTCGAAGAGCATCAAGCACTATCATGTTATAAAGATTACAGAATGAAAGAGACCAATGAATGCGGCTAGACTCGAAACCCGCACTGGCTTCCCGCCATGATGGTGGCCGTAGTCCAGATAATCCGAGTCATTTAAAGACACGCAATGTAAACAGCCGATGTAATGGCTGGATGTTGTGCGCTGCTGCCGCATCAAGGCCACAAAACAAAACTTTCCTTTGGTCCGTCCTTCTGTCAGCCAGAATGTTGCATCCGAAGCCGGGAGCTGCATAAAACAGCTGCTGGCCTTTAAGAAATCACTGTGCCATCTAATATGCCGGGACGAACAGATGGGCTCTTATCGGGGGAAGGTCTGTATTTCACAACATGGCCGGGCTGATGATTAAAACTGCTGACACATTTGCTGGTGTTGATGAAGGAACTTGCGTCGGAAATGTAGATATTTCTGGCAGTTAAAGTCTGTGCTCTAATTCTGCCTTACCCTCGAATAATCTTGGTGCAGAAATCCAAAAAATCCAGAGGGAGAGTGGCGAGATTGTTGTTTGGAGAGATGGCAGGAAAAGGAGGGTTATGTGTTTACTGTCGTTCTAACAAAAATCTAGGAATATCTCCAAAAATAAGCTCCAAATCTGCTCTGTGTCATCATGCTAGGGGCATTTTTGGATTGTAGGGTTTACTTTGCATAAATATATTTATATTAGGCATCCCTAATACCTAATATGGACTACAGAACCCCACACAGCTTGGGAACCCTTGTCTCCATTAGAGCCCCCAGAGGGGAGGATAGGTGTGCTGCATGGAAACCCTAGGTCAGGTATGGTCATACACAGGGTTGGATTATCACACTCTGGGGCCTCCATCACTTGCCCTGCAAAGAGGCCCTGACCAACCTTTGGGTTATGGTCTGGTCTAGGAGGCCTTTCAGTCTTTGGTCTGACTGGCCGCGGGGCCGGCAACAAAGCTATTGGCGGCAGTGGGAGCATTCCTGGCCAAGCCTTTTTCATTTTTGCAGACCTAAGCCAAAGCCACCACAGGGCATGATGCAGAGTCTAGAGCAGCAAAGCCGCTAAGCAAAGCAGCGCAGGGCTTCTGAGCATCTCTGTCACTGGTGGGCAGGACATGGAGAGGTTTCCCAATGAATATCCTCCCTCCAGTGACACACACACACTCTGAGGCCCTGCCTCTGAGCATAACAGATCTGTCACTGGGGGAAACTCCAGACGCAAGGTGGCAGCTGACAGCGCAGCCAGCTTCCCTCACTTTCTGGAGCTCTGGGATAATTGCACTTGGCATCCAAACTCCGACAGGGGACTTTCAGGAGAAGTTCAGGTTTGGGGACACAGACACCAGGTCCTCGGTACCAACCCCCAACTTTGCAGTTCGGATTCACTCATCTCTAATGTCTAAGGTTTCTAATCAATTTTGGACTTTTTAGAGTTGACTGCAATTGACTCTAAATGAATTAGTCCATCCCAACTAATGATGAAGCTGATCTTGAGTACCTGAATGCAGGGGTGTACATACAATAGGGGCAGTGCAGGCACAGGATCAAGTGGGCCTGGCGTACGCTGCCTCCACCGCCTCTGCGTATACTTGTCCAACCAATGTTGCCTCCATGCCACCTCCTTCCCGTGGGATGTGGACCCATGATTCAGTTGCTGTGCACACCACATGTCTCCCTCGGCGCCCATTTCTCAGATGACACCACTTTCCTCCTTTTCTCTACGTCGGCGCCTGGTGCGTCGTGGTTCTCTGTTGGCGCAGTGCGTGTCCTGTGCCTCGCTTTTGCTGCCGCTCTGCCCTGCATCTCTCCTTTGCTGCCGCACATTGGAGCAAGTTGTGGACACCGCCAATAAATGTCCATGGGGGAGGGGGGGCAGACTGCTGATGGGGTCTGTGATGGAGGCCCTGAGAAGGAGCACCACCAGGGTTTTGTACGCCCCTGCCTCTATGAACATGTCCTAATGCAGTATAAATACAAAGACTGGTGCACTCTTCTTTAATGCTTATTCAATTTAGATGACGATTTTGGTTCAGATCTTTAGGCTATTCAATTTCATACCAGTCACCTCCAACAAAATGTATCTATTTTTCCCATATTCTGGGTAAGTTTATTGTCTCCCAGATGTCATCTTTTGGCCCACTGGCCACTGGTAAAGGCAGTGGGACCCTGGTTTGATTGCATCACAGTCTGTCCTCCCTTGCAGTGGACCCTTGTGAAAACCAAACTCGTTGGCAGAGTCCCCATGCTAGAACCACCGCATTGTGTAGCTCTCTACCAGTTGCTCATTGCTGGATCCCCCCAGGTAGAGACTGTGTTGATCCCTTCTTGTCTTCCAGATTCTAAGTGCCAGAGCACCTATAGTTGACCCTCTGGCCTTCCCTTCTGCTGTGTTTCCCTAGTATCCATCATCTGGGGAAGCCGCAGTTGGTATTACTGCCAGTGAGTGTCCACTGAGGAGGGGGAGCAGACTGCTGATGGGGTCCGTGGTGGGGGCCCTGCTTCGGGGCACCATCAGGGCTTTGTACAACCCTGTCTGTATGTACGCAGCCTAATGCAGCATAAGTACAAAGATTGGTGCACTCTTCTTTAATGCTTATTCAATTTAGATGATAATTTTAGTTCAGTGCTTCAGGCTATTCAATTTCATACCACTCACCTTCAACAAAATGTATCTTTTTTCCCATATTCTGGGTAAGTTCATTGTCTCCCAGATGTCATCTTGTAGAGCTCTAACAGTGGTGCTTTTTTTTTTTTTTTTTACAGACAGCCTGTACTGCTCTCCTTTATTGTTTTCAAGAGCGAAACTCTTTGCTCAATGGACACGATTAATCTCCATCAGATGCCTCATTGTTAAAATTTTCTGCCTAATTCTAGGCTGGGTGAGAAATTAAGCTTCAAAGACTTTTTAGAAGAGCCATTGTTGTGTATTGTCGGATAAACACCTTCACAGCGAAGCTATTTTAACCATGATTTCTTTTATCGGCGCGCTATATATAAAGAGGACAAAGCGTTTTGAAAGATGACCTTCAAACTTTGCTGATAATAAGGTAACAGTGTGGAACATTATTACTAGGCAAAGTGAGATCAACAGCAAATGTAGAAGAATCGGTAAATAAGTGTTCCTTGTCAAGAGGGGGTTTGAATGGCATCTTCTCCCGGCCACTCAATGGTTTGAGGTACCAACCTTGCTCTCTCTCCCTCTTAAGCTCACAAGAATAGTATTTTTTTCCAAACCATTCTGTGTAGAGAACCTAGAGAACCATTCTATTGGTTTGAGATCATGGTCATTGGGCTGAATTGTGGTAAATTCATCCAGCATATGATTCACCTTGCTCTGCATATCTTAGAGATAAATAGGGGATGGGTTGACTTTTAAATTGAATAAAGGAGATGTATTATATATGAATGTATAATAGCAACACATAAGAAGAGGTCGTGGAGCCAAGATCACTTTTATGAAGAATACAAACCACCAAAAAAACCACACAGCCGCCTGCATCCCCCCCTAACCTGGTAACAGCACAGCTGAGACCGCTCGACTCTGCCCCCACCACCGAGGCTCCGATGCGCTCTACCCGCAAATGGCGGGGAAATACTACAAAGCGCAAGTGCCCAGAAGGGGGGCAGCTCCGCCAGGTTGGGGGCGGATGCGGGCGGCTGTGTCTCACGCTACTCACACGCCGCCGTGACGTCACCACCGGGCCGTGACCAGGATTTCCAGGAGCCGCACACATCTCTTTTGTGTGCGGACTCCACACCAAGGACACGTGGGCGGAGGTGAGTATTTAGGGCGCCCCTCCTCCGATAGGCATTCCCCCTCACCCAAGCAAGAAGCGGCACAGGTAGCCGCGTGCGCAGGTGTCTCTTTACCTGCTACCTCCATTCCCTCCTCCCCTACATCATGGACACCATGTGCTGCTTACTATGACTGGTAACATTGTATTTGAGCCCATGCACTTTGTACTTTTTGTGACATGGACACTTGTTTATTGATATTTACACTTGCTATTTATTTTGATTCATTAACTGAGCATTGAACAGCCTGAATAATATTTTGTTCAATAGTATTCACTTATGGATAGTTTTACAGGTTTATAGAGGAAGTGAGTTCTTATGATTATTCAATGATGACTTCATTGTATCGTATTGCTTTACCTTTTTTTTATATTTGGCTGCAGTGTTTGTTTTGTATGTACACATTATATTTTATTTCCCTTGGGCTCAATATTAATTCATACCTTTTGTGGCGGCACAAAATAATAGGTTCCTCATTAGAAAACAGAATTACCCATTGGGATTCCCATGCATTTCTTAATATGAAATAGTGTTTTTCTGTGGGTTATTACAGGATTATATGGGTTGGAGTTGTAGAAGTTGTTTTTTTAAATGTCTGTTATATGTGGTTTTTAGCTGTTTTGTATTCTTAATAAAAGTGATCTTTTGAATTACATGGTGGTGTGCTCCCTTATTGGAGGCTGTCGCAGCTTGGCTCCTCGACCTCTCCTTATGTGTTGCTAATGTGTATATAGGTGAGCACGCCTGTAACAATATTGTCTTGGGTGGTGCATTTGGTGTTTTTTATGAATGTATAATACAAAAGAAGGACTAAACGACCCACAACATACAGTGGGTCCTGTGCACGGCCCAAAAAATATATTAACTGGCGCCCCACTAACCAAATAACCGAACACCAAACACATTGAAGGACAAGTGGTTAAATGTGGGGCTGGCACCGATGAACTGACAACTATATATATTATAACTATATAATAATATATAAAACACAACGTTGTGTATACTAACAATGTATGTTTAATAGAATCACAATTAAAAGAGGAATGATAATGTGTAAGGACTATACAGAATACTTAGGCCCTTATTCATCAAGCGATAGCGCCAGGTAGTGTCTGACGAGCGCCAGGTAGCGGCAGCTAACGGCGACTACCGACTCAAGTACGCCCGGCGGCGGTCACAATGACGCATTTATCAAGCAAAATGAGGCTAGCGCCGGCGAGAGCGACGGCTGGCGCGGCATTCATCATGAAGCCGCCTGGACCGAACAGCGCCGCTGCAAATTCCCTCACAGCGCCAGGTATGAGCTGTCGCTCCCTGGCGATGTCCAATGCATTTCAATGGAGCAATCTATAATTAATCATAATTAATTGGTATTATTTTTTTTTTATATTTTTTTAATGTCAAAAAATCGGAGACCACTTCTGCAATGTTAGGATTTATTTTTAAGTAAAAAAAAAAAATTAAAAAAATATGTGCAGAATTGATCTAACAGGTCTGAGATTAATGTATTCATATTACAAAATGATTCTAAAAACATGTATAATGTTACATTCAAAAAATATGGTTGTTTAGGGGTTAAAAACTAGTTAATACACATCGCCGCCAGCGCTCTGGGGTTTAAACAAGGAATGGACAGCGACAGCACATTCGGAGCGTGATTTGTTGATGAATATGAAGCTAGCCGTTCGCTCTGGCCATTCGTTGTCAGGCGCTCACATACAACGCTGAACCTGTGAAACAGCGACCCCTAAGCCCGTATTCAACATTACCGCACACCGACTGAGTCGCTGTCATCAAGCAAACGCCGGCCAAGCACAGCGAATACTGGCTGGCGCTGAAAAAATCACGCTACAGTCGCTCATCTGTCGCTACCTGGCGCTATTGATGAATCGGCCTCCCCGTTATAATAGCCCCCCCCCCTCCATAAACATTTCATTCTAAAAAATTATATTTTGTATGATTAGTTTTTTTTCTCATCTCAGCTTGTGCTTCCCCTAGTGGCAGAAAGCAGGGCATGATTTATAGCTCTTTACTATAATGTGGCCCTGATTCATCCCCCTAATGATTCAGACATATATAAGCAGCCATTAACGGTCCCGATATCACAGCATTACATTAGTTTCTAGTCTAAAGACTTCCAGGGTTAGCCGATCCGGGATCATCCTCGTAGACACATAGTAGTGTGTGGCCCCATTCTGGTTCCCTGCTTTGGGACTCATTTTCACCCCCTATTCATTCTCTCCATACAGACTTGATGACCTCAGTTCACATCCCGCTATGATGTTAAAAGGCAAGGGTAATATATATAGTTCGCATAACTAAGATTGCGTTTACTTACATTGTTTTTCAGCTAGTGCTTCCACTAGTGGTAGAAAACAGGCCACAGTTTACAGTTCTCTACTGCAATGTGGCCCAGATTAATTGCCCTAATGGTTCTGTTGCAGAGTTTGAGTGCTGGGTGGAGTTGTAATCCAGATAGACATTAGTGGTATAACAGCAACTGGCTTTAATGGAACATGAGTGCAGTGTCTGTGTTATGCACCTTACACAGACAGGAAAAGAAAATATCAGAGCAACTGATTGCACAGGAAATACAACACATCAGTAAATGCATAGACAAACAGTTAAGCATTGGTCACATTGCCATCTAGTGTCATAACTTGTCATAGCTGTGAACTGCAGTAAATCTAGCAAAATCACTCCAGCAATAGACTAAGCTGGAAATAAGTTGTATCTCCATCAGGTTCAACCGAGTGAGGGTTGCACAACAGAAAAAAACAGATATAGCAGCTGTTAAATGTCTTGATATTGAGCTGGTATACTTGAATACACAAAAAAGTGGATTCTGGGACTAAGGACCCCAGTAACCACTAAGAAGGGAGCACAACCTTAAAACCATTTAAGCAATCATTTTATTCAAAATACGTTGACAAAAATTTAAAACAACATATATACAAAATCATTTAAAAGCAACTCCTGTTGACCCCTATCCACAGCTGCTCCTCATTAGATAACCCACATAAAAAATAAACTAGTGAGAGGGAATTAAAGGTATTTTTTTTTAAATGTTATCCGTGACCATATATAAATGTAGAAATTGATATCAAAAACATGTATTCAAAAAAGCCTCAATAAGTGAAAAATCAAAAAATAAATCCACAAGTGTTTTTTGTGCCGGCACAAAAAAGAAACAAGAAAAATCAAAAAATCAATCACTGATTCAAATCATTCACTGACACAAATGTTGGTGTCCTCTATATTGGTAAATCATATAAGGGTTTCCTCTGTTCCATTAGATTTTTCTTGTATTTGTTTGTGTGTGGGTTAGTTTTAGTTTTGTCCCCACACACATATAAGTGTGGGGACACTGTACACCAATACACATTAACAAAGTGAACTAATATACAATATATACAAAAAGCAGCTGCTTAGTACTGTCCATAAATCGCGAATATCAACTTGTGCAGAGAGATGCAGTACTAAGAGCAAATATACAATACAGCGCGTAAGGGATTAAGCCACTTAAATACAGCTAAATATCAATGAGTAGCAAAAATGGATTCAATGTGGGAGGTGGGACTCCTGAAACACGTGTCAGCAATAGCAGCCACCATACTTATTGAAATCTTCCCTAGGTATAGCCACATAAAAAAAAAACTCTCATGGTAGTAAAAAAACTCGTTCATGAGAAAAAAGCCTGAGAATGTTACTGTTAGTGAGTCGCCAGATAGGAAGACAATGAAAGTCAATGGCACTTTTTACTACCGGTAAAAAGTGGTAAAAAGTTTAATACTTTTCTCAGGAGTAAAAAAAGTGCCATTGACTTTCATTGTTTTCCTATCTGGTGATTCACTAACAGTGACATTCTCAGGCTTTTTCTCATGAATTGAGTTTTTTACTACCATAAATTTTGTTTTCAACTCGGGGAGGCCGATTCATCAATAGCGCCAGGTAGCGACAGATGAGCGACTGTAGCGTGATTTTTTCAGCGCCAGCCAGTATTCGCTGTGCTTGGCCGGCATTAGCTTGATGACAGCGACTCAGTCGGTGTGCGGTAATGTTGAATACGGGCTGGGGGGTCGCTGTTTCACAGGTCCAGCGTTGTATGTGAGCGCCTGACAACGAATGGCCAGAGCGAACGGCTAGCTTCATATTCATCAACAAATCACGCTTCGAATGTGCTGTCGCTGTCCATTCCTTGTTTAAACCCCAGAGCGCTGGCGGCGATGTGTATTAACTAGTTTTTAATCCCTAAACAACCATATTTTTTGAATGTAACATTTTACATGTTTTTAGAATCATTTTGTAATATGAATACATTACTCTCAGACCTGGTAGATCAATTCTGCACATATTTTTTTTAATTTTTTTTTTTTACTTAAAAATAAATCCTAACATTGCAGAAGTGGTCTCTGATTTTTTGACATTAAAAAAAAAAAAAAAAAAAAATATTACCAATTAATTATGAATAATTATAGATTGCTCCATTGAAATGCATTGGACATCGCCAGGGAGCGACAGCTCATACCTGGCGCTGTGAGGGAATTTGCAGCGGCGCTGTTCGGTCCAGGCGGCTTCATGATGAATGCCGCGCTAGCCGTCGCTCTCGCCGGCGCTAGCCTCATTTTGCTTGATAAATGCGTCATTGTGACCGCCGCCGGGCATACTTGAGTCGGTAGTCGCCGTTAGCTGCCGCTACCTGGCGCTCGTCAGACACTACCTGGCGCTATCGCTTGATGAATAAGGGCCTTAATGAATCAAGGCCATTGAATCCATTTTTGCTACTCATTGATATTTAGCTGTATTTAAGTGGCTCAATCCCTTACGCGCTGTATTGTATATTTGCTCTTAGTACTGCATCTCTCTGCACAAGTTAATATTCACAATTTATGGACAGTACTAAGCAGCTGCTATTTGTATATATTGTATATTAGTTCACTTTGTTAATGTGTATTGGTGTACAGTGTCCCCACACTTATATGTTCCTTAAAGCGGACTTACTATGTACTATAGGTCCGCATTGATTCATTGTAAACTTAACTAATGAAATACAACTATCTACTTTGCAACAAAGCTTTGGTGTGAAGGTGTGCATTCATATTTTTATAGTTTTTGCTTCTTTACAAACATGAATGTCATGGAGGTGCTTCTGTTTGTACAAATGGTGGGTGCGTGGCCGGATGCTTGTGCAATTGTGTAGGCGATTGATGAATTGGATTGCGCGTGTGCAGTCTGGTGCCCGCAATCCGCTGCCTGCGTTCTTTTGAGTGTAGAACTGCCTCCCGCGACATATGCATGCTTATACTTAGCTTATGTGCAACTGTACATGCGTGGAGGGCTCTTTCTGGCGCGGAATGGCCTTTAAAGGGAGGCTTGCGGCACTTGGAAGATTCCAGCAGATCTTCACTGAAGTGACGCCTGCCATGCTTCTGTGTCTCAAAGTATCTGGTTTGACCTTGGCTCTGCTGACTACCCGCTTTGGATTTGACCCCTGGCTTGGATGACTGCCCAACTCAGGGTTATGACCCTTTGGCTATGGCCTTGGCCTCCCACCCCTGGATTTGCATGACTACCTGCTTTGGCTCTCTGAACTTTCCTGCCTCTGGATTTTCTGGCTCTGTTTCTGCAACCTTCATTACTACCTGAAGTAGACTTTTCCCATACTTTTGGCTCACTGTCCACTGGTAACTAGTGGGACCCTGGTTTGTCTGCATTACAGTCTGTCCTCCCTTGTAGTCCACACAATCCCCATGCCAGAACCACTGCTTTTTGGAGCACTCCACCAGTTACTCATTGCTGGTTCCCCACATGTACAGATTGTGTTGACCCCTTCTTGTCTTCCAGAATCTGTGTGTCCTGAATACCTGATCTGCTCACCAGATCCAGCAACTATACTTGACCCTCTGGCCTTCCCTTTTGCTGTGTTTCCTTAGTATCCATCATCTGGGGAAGCCGCAGTTGGTACTACTGATGATTGTTTGTGTATATACAACGGCCTGGTCTCCAAAAGGTACGTGACAGTGCGGCCACATACAGTACAGCATCTCTGCAACCTTGACCCTGTCATTTTTGCCAGGCATCTAGATGTCCTTTTGTCAATGACTTCAGGTGCTAGGTTTCAGTAAAAAGAAAAAGAAAGGAAAAGGAAATGCATTTCTATTATTGAGCATTAATGGACAATTGAGGAAGCTTTTTGAATGCAGGATTTTTATTTTTGACTACAGTTGTCCTTGAAAGTAGCTTATTACTAGACAGAACCAACTGATCAGATGGAAGTCTCTCTGCAGAAGATGCTGGGAACGCGAGACTTAATTCAGTAATTCATTCAACCGTCAGATGATTTTGGATTCATTGAAATTATTAATATATTTTTTTATATACAAACAATCCACCACTTCAGCGGGGTATCAGGATTTAGGGCCAGTGGGCTAGCCGCTTTCCAAGCAACGACATGAAAAGAGAAAAAAGAAAAAAAAAATCCCACCAATTATTAACAAATTCAGCGATCTGGCAAATTAGACTTCATTTAAGTCTACAGCAGCAAACGCCACTGAGGGATTTGAGAGGGGCGGCGAATTGGCAAAGCGTGAATATCCCGCACGGCAAAACTAGCGTGACAGGATGAGGGAAGCGGAGTGGAAGAGCAGGACGAAGGAAATAAAATATTAATTGCACCATAAACACGTAGAAAAGAGGCTAGAGTCAGACTGCTGGATAAAGACCGGGTCCTGTTCCAGTTATCCATAGAGTTAGTGAATCATAGGATGGAATCATTCACACACCAGACATACATATTACACATGCTCCTAAGATGGTCACGGGAACTTGCTTTGCAATCAGCCAAGTATCACTGACCAACCAAGACATAGATGTATGAAATGTTCCTCTATCGCCAGGGGATGATATCACTCCTACCAGGGGTAAGAGCTGTTATGAGATTGTAAAGGGGAATGTCACACCAAATATTAGGATATACTAATAGATATACTGCTTGGATTGTCATGGGGACCCAGGTTGCAACTGGCCAAGCATCACTGAACCACTGAAGGCATAGTAGATGTATGAAGAGTTCCTTTATCACCACGGGGTGGTGTCATTCCCACCAGGAGTAAGAGCATCGGAGAAGACAACCACGTGAGCCCAGCCGGCGTCACAGTCTGCGTAATCGGGGCCTAAAGACCATAACCATCTGCAGGACCCAGCAGGGCCGGCCTTAGCATGGAAGGCACCCTGTCCGACACTACAGGATGGCGCCCCCAACACTTCTGCGCTTCCTCGCTACCGGACTGCTGCCCCACATGGCTGCCAACAGCCACTAGGGTTAGTTGGAAGCCTCCTGCGCATAACCTAGCATCAAGACTAATGCCAGACAGAGGTACCCACTCGCAGAAGCGTTCCCTAGCCATTAGCTTCCAGTTCCACTGTTCCATGTGACCACCCATGAGAGGTGGAGAACTGGTCGAAGTGGGGGAGTTCCTTCAGTATGAAGCCTGATGCTAGGGATGAATGGACCAGCAGTAATTCTTGAATGTTGGTCTGCTTTAAAGTGGACTGAAACCTGTAGGCTGATTCCCTATCCCCGATGAGGGTTGCCCCAGCCAGGATCGATGATATACTTACCTCACAAGTAATCACTGGCTTTCCCAGCTGATGCACTGGCACACTGGAGGAAGAAGGGCTCTGGACAAAAAGAGTTCTAAATCCTGTAATAATATATACAGTATAGAGTGCATTATATTGCTTGCAATGTGGGGGTCTCCGGTGATCCCAGAAGGTTTAACAAAATGGGGCATCCCACATTGGGATTCCTCTGGGATGGGGAATCAGCCTGTTTGATCCACTTTAAAGAGCGAAAGAGAGGTGAGAATGGCACCCTTACTTACTGACCCAACCAAATGTGTACCCCCAGAAGCTCCAATAGACATCGAACTGGTGGACCTGCGGTTTAAGGGCGGTGGGAGCAGTTGTACCCTGACCATGGTGCTCTGTGCAATGACACACTTCACACACCCCAAAGGCCGGCCCTGCCACCAGCTCCATTAAAGATAGGGCTGGTCCGTTGTCTGTATAAGGCCAGATGCCAACCTGCAGGAGCGTATATATGACTGAAAAGCATGGAGGATGGGTTTAAAATGGATCAAGGCAAAAAAAAAAGAGCTGCTCCAAAATTAAAGTATAGTTTAATTGAGATAAGGGCACACTATGCTTGGAACAGCACGTGATTTACTGGTACTTCCATCATGTTATGTGACCTCCCCTTGCTTCTGTGATTGCTGACCTTTGCCTGGACCTGAACTTTGTTTATTTGCCACCTACCCACAACCTCGGTTTACAGACTCTGGTTACGTTTTCTCACTGTCGACCAACAAGCTTTGGCTCTGAACTTTACTACTCTGACTCCTCCAATCCTCGACCTCGGCAACTGCCCTCTAGTGGTCAGTCAATGCACTGCAATGCAGGGGGGGATTCTGGGATAGGAAAACAATCGCCAATGCTGAACATTAATGCTTCTTTTACTTGTCTGCCCTCTAGTGGTCAGTCAATGCACTGCAATGCAGGGGCGGATTCTGGGATAGGAAAACAATCGCCAATGCTGAACATTAATGCTTCTTTTACTTGACTGCCCTCTAGTGGTCAGTCAATACACTGCAGTGCGGAGGGGAGTTCTGGGATGAGAAAGCAATCTCCAATGCTGAACGTTAATGCTTCTTTTACTTGACTGCCCTCTAGTGGTCAGTCAATGCACTGCAATGCAGGGGCGGATTCTGGGATAGGAAAACAATCGCCAATGCTGAACATTAATGCTTCTTTTACTTGACTGCCCTCTAGTGGTCAGTCAATACACTGCAGTGTGGAGGGGGGTTCTGGGATGAGAAAGCAATCTCCAATGCTGAACATTAATGGATCCTTCACTTGACTGCCCTCTAGTGGTCAGTCAATGCACTGCAATGCAGGACAGTAATGTCTTCGCCGGCAAAGGGCGCAATCCTGGCTCGCCATCAAACCCGTCTACAACGTGGGAGTCATGGGATGCGGCAGATGAAAGGGTTAATAGGTTTCAGTGGCTCTTCTAATCCATCTGCATAGAGTGGCCTTCGAACTCACAGCGCGCTGGAGACCACTCTTAGGAAACCATGACATGCACACAAGGTGTAGTTTCCCAGAGTGATCTGCTCATTTATTGTTACACCCCGCATTTATACAACACAGCACAAAAACCTATTCAGGAACTCCTACAATCTAGTGTTGAATGCAAAACTAGGTGGTCTCACCGTGTCACATCATTTCTAAAAAATCACGTGCTTTCCGAGAAATAGAAACTCAACTGTTGCAGCAGCTACGTGCTTGAGATGCTTCATGAAATGTCGGCGAGACAAAATGGATGAGATCTGGGAAGCAAAGCGCCCTTCAACTCTTTCCCGTCTATGTATATGTATGTTATTTAACAGTAACAGCAATTAAAGTGGACCAACACCCAGGACTTCCGCGGGGCACCCCGATGGGGGGTGATGACGCGTCCTCTGATGACGCGTCCTCTGATGACAGCTGAGAGCGGCGCCGGAGTGTGGAGGCCGGCGCCGCTCTCAGCTGTCATCAGAGGACGCGTCATCAGAGGGTACTTCATCAGAGGGCGCCTGAGAGCGGCGCCGGCCTCCATGCTCCGACCATGCAGGTAAGTGTTTGCTTTTTAAACAAATGCCAGCATGGTGGGAGCGGGCAGGCCGGCTGCGCTGTCAGCGGCCCGGCGGCAGCCCGCTGACAGCGTAGCCGGCCTGCCCGCTCCCACCATGCCAGAATTTTTTTTTTCAGATGAGCGATTCGTGAAAGTTCGATTCGGGCGAACCCGAATTTCTTGGGGAAATTCGGTGAATCGCCCGAATCGAACTTTCAAGAAGTTCGCTCATCTCTAGCCAACTCAGGTTTATATTGACCTTGAGGGGATACCAAGAATAGACCCGGTTTCTCTTGAGGTTCCTCAGCAGCTAGAACGCCGCAACCTCTCGTATCGAGACAGCTTTTGTAACCTCCGTCCATATTCATGCTTCAGTAAATGTTTAGGATGTAAGAGAGTTTACTTTTTTTTTCCGTCTAGTATCACCTCCCGGCATAACCTACATAGACTGGAATACCAAACAGGCCCCAAGTGTCACAACCCCCCTCGGGGCCCTGCAGAGCCAAGCAACTGTCAGTGTCAATGCACTTTCCTTCTGGCTGCTTCCGAATAGCAGGGCAGCCACAGGAGACAGAGGCCGCCGGACGCGCCGCGATGTCCTCTCCTACATCGGAGAGCTCCGCCATCTTCCCGCTGAGCTCCTCCATCATTTCTTTTTTAGCCTTCAGAAGCCACTGTCACCCCATTCGGGAGTGATCAGCCACCTATATATAACTCCCCCCCATCCCATTATCCCTCCGATTGTCACATCATTAGCTTAAAAGTCACCTCACATTGTCGACAAGTTGGAAAAAATACGTCGGCAAATGTCGCCGTCCTCTCTCTCTCTCTCTTTCTCGAGCGCACACAGGCGGCTTTATACTGATTTGACGCCTCATAGTGAGAGGGCGAATATTTTATTTAACACCCGCTATAGACATTGATCTTTTATAGGCAATAAAACTCAAATTTCCATGCGGCTTCCGTCACGGCGGTGCTCATACCGGGTGACAGGCTGTCACATACGCTTTGCAGGAATGTCACTGGCTCGAACGGGACTTGGAATTTTAAATCTCTCAAGGAAACCAAAATATGTTTTTCATCAGCCAGATAGAGAAGAGGAAAGTACACGAAAAAGAAAGAAAAACAATAAAAATATCACAAACAACAATCTGTACAGAGGAGATGATCCTCGCGGTGTTTTCTCCATCACACAGCAAGATGAAGCCTCATAGAAAGCTGTAAGCTATCTGTGAGCTATTTAAATTTATAAGTGAACCGGACCTTCACCCTGACAGAGCCTGTCTTGTATGTTTCCCCCACCCTGTACATACAGATTGCCCACATTAATCCGGACCTTCACCCTGAATAAGAGCCCATCGTGTATGTTTCCCCCACCCTGTACATACAGATTGGCCACATTAATCCGGACCCTCACCCTGAATAAGAGCCTATCTTGTATGTTTCCCCCACCCTGTACATACAGATTGCTCACATTAATCTGGACCCTCACCCTGAACATACACGGGTCATACAGTAAGCAACAATGATGGGGCCCCTATGAATTTCTACCATGTTCCAAGAGGACTCTAAACTACGTGACTGACCAAGGGAATGAGGAGGAGGAGGTAAGAGTGCGTATTTATGGATGTCCTCCCTCCGCTCTTCTTTCAGGTAGGATCAACCCCCCTTTAAAGTGGACCAAAACCCAGGATTGTGAAACCCCCCAGGTCAACGCAACGAACTCACCTATTCCTGGTCCTACAACGCTTGCGAGGCCGCTCATCCAGTCAGCACGCTCGTATCCGTTAGAGCCCCTGCGTCTAAGATCTTGTCTAAGACAAGCGGATATCACTGGTGGTCGCATCCCCCGCCAGCCGGCCATTCACAAATGCCTGGCGTGGGCACGCGCCCTGCTGGAGAGATAGCGGGGTTGCAGACGCTGTTGGCGCAGGCGCCGTTGGACGGGAAAAGAAGGTGAGTTTATGGGTGACCCGGGGGGGGGGGGGTTCACACAGTGGGGCATCCCAATTTTGGATGCCCCAGGGGGAGGGAATCAATCCGTCCAGGAATCTTAAAGATTCCTGGGCCGATATCCATGGGTTTTGGTCCACTTTAAGACTGCCCAGCCAAGAATAAAACATCGACCAATCTTTTCTGCACCATACTCCTAGTCTGGTTGTTTAAAGTGGAGCAAAACACAGGATTTTGGTATCCCAGGTTTTGAGCTTTGTTGCTGGGGCATCCCGATTAGGGATACCTTTACTGTGTGAAACACCCTGGGATCGATGGTATACTCACCTCAACCACAATCCCACGCACGCCAGAGTGCCGCAAGTGTGCGCATCGGTTTCCTGTTCCCCCTTTAAAAGGGCTTCATCAGAAAAAGGTAAAAAAAATGCTTACTGATGGTGAAGAGACAGCGAGGGGGTTAGGCGAGGTTAGTTAAATAAAGAGTTGCCAGGAATTATTTAGGTCCAATGAGTTTTTTTTCGGTACGGAGTTCCACTTTATATTGATCCCGATCCCTCTTGTAAACGTGAGGAACCTTTTGTGAGGCGCAAAAACAGAGCTGACCTGTTCCCACAGCCTCCATGTGACCCGCTGGGGAGGGTTGCCATGGGGACAGTAGAGGGAGGCAGGATTAGAGGCCCCGCTGTCATGACAACACAAATATTTACTTTACCAGAGGCTCATTGTTGCTGCTGGGCCCCTTAGCCTTGCTTTCTGTATTAAGGGGGGACGGGTTTGGTTACCATGGTTTCCACCTTTAACATTAATTATTTTAAAACAAAAACAAAATAAATATTAAGTAATAAATTAAAAAATACAATATTAAGAAATAGTAAAAAAGAAATGGGCAACTTTAAAGGTCAATATTCAAAGGCCAAAAACACAACAACATCGAAAGAATATTAGAACATCTTCATAAAAAGGTTATTGCAGGCCCTGATTAAAGTGGACCAAAACACAGGATTTTGACTGTCCTGGGTTTTGGTCCCTGCCCCCGGGGTTGCGTGAAACCCCCCAGATAGCCGATCGCAACCCACCTCATCCAATCAGTGAGCTCGGAGCCACTGACCTCACGCCGTCTAAGCCAGCGGCTCCGAGCACTCTGGCGGCTGCACCCCCCCCCCCCGCCTCCCTCTAACGGGGAGAAATGCCTGGTGCTGGCACGCGCCCTGCTAGAGGGATAGCGGGGATGCGACCGTGGCTCGCGCATTATGCGGCAGCGGCTCGCGCATTCGCCATTGGATTGGGAAGCAAGGTAAGTGAACGGGGCGACCTGGGGGGTTTCACACAGCGGGGCATCCTGATATTGGAAGCCCCAGGTGGAGGGGATCGATCAGCCTGGGAATCTATAGGATCGCGGGGGGTTTTGGTCCACTTTAAAGGTCAATGTTCAAAGACCAACAACACAGCAACAACACATCTTATTGTGGGCCCTGATTAAGCAGACCAAAACCCAGGGTTTTCACTTACCTGACTTTTGGACATGCTGATTTGGGATGTCCCTGTGTGTGGACACAATCCACGACCCCAGGGCGTCCAATCAGAGCTCACAAGAAGTTCTAAATGGAATCATTTCATGTGGCTCCCGCTGGGCGCTCTGATTGGTCGTGCGCACCTGCCAACCATTTGGGGTATCCCAAATCGGCATGTCCCAGGGGAAATTAAGTAAAAGGGCCCTGGAGTATTTTAGACCTTTCTGCTTTAAAGTGGACCAAAACACAGGATTTTTATTATCCAGGGTTTTGGTCCTTCCCCCTGGGGCACCCCATTTTGGAGTGCCCCACTTTGTGAACCTCCCCCACCCCGGGTCACTTAGACTACTTACCTCTCCTTGGACCCATGCTGCGGCAAGAACAGCCGGCTCGAAGCTTAGCCGCACTTGTGAGCGGCGCGCAGCATCACTCTGCTTCCTTCCAGTGTGCGCGGCAACGCACAGCCATTCAGTTGGGACAGACCACACAGCCAAAATGCGAGGCGAGTGATGCCGGCGCCGGTCACGCATGCGCCGTGGCTTCAGGGATAAGGTAAGATTTGTGGGAGTAAGGGGGTAAGCCTGTCTGCCTGTATCATAGACTCCAGGTTGGGTTTTAGTCCACTTTAAAGACAACATGATTTTGTGATCTTCTTCTTCTAGGGTTAAACCTACGCATATGCTGTTTTCCAGAGGGATATGCTATGGCTGCTAGACCACTGGAAGGAGATCTATAGTGGCCTGGATGCTCTCCCTGCATGTAATAACATTTCCAGCTATGGCTACTAGACCACTGGAAGGAGATCTATAGTGGCCGGGATGCCCTCCTTGCATGTAATAACATTTCCAGCTATGGCTACTAGACCACTGGAAGGAGATCTATAGTGGCCGGGATGCCCTCCTTGCATGTAATAACATTACCAGCTATGGTTACTAGACCACTGGAAGGAGATCTATAGTGGCCGGGATGCCCTCCTTGCATGTAATAACATTACCAGCTATGGCTACTAGACCACTGGAAGGAGATCTATAGTGGCCGGGATGCCCTCCTTGCATGTAATAACATTACCAGCTATGGCTACTAGACCACTGGAAGGAGATCTATAGTGGCCAAGATGCCTTCCTTACATGTAATAACATTACCAGCTATGGCTACTAGACCACCGGAAGGAGATCTATAGTGGCCGGGATGCCCTCCTTGCATGTAATAACATTACCGGCTATGTCTACTAGACCACTGGAAGGAGATCTATAGTGGCCGGGATGCCCTCCTTGCATGTAATAACATTACCAGCTATGGCTACTAGACCACTGGAAGGAGATCTATAGTGGCCGGGATGGCCTCCTTGCATGTAATAACATTTCCAGCTATGGCTACTAGACCACTGGAAGGAGATCTATAGTGGCCGGGATGGCCTCCTTGCATGTAATAACATTACCAGCTATGGCTACTAGACCACTGGAAGGAGTTAAACAGGCTGAACTGGATGGACTAAAGTCTTTATTCAGCCGCACATACTATGTTACTGTGTTACTATGTTACTATGATATCCCCAGTGTGGCGGTGCACCGGGGTAATCCCTAGCACATTGAGTGGAGTAGCAGCTAATGCAGCCACAGCCGCTGTTACAATGTAACAGTGAGGTGCCACCAGGATTGTTACAATGTAACAGCAGGAATCTTTTCCTACTTGTTACATTTTTCAGCACATGGGAGAGGGTAGACGTGATGTGATATCATTTTAGAGAATGCTGCACCTGTACAGTGATGGGCTTGGTGCTTAGAGAAGAAGGAGGTACAGCGCCACCACTAGGATACATTGGGCAACTGCAGGTTTATGACCTTCCTCAAGTGTTTGGCAAGTCAAATAATAAATATCAGTAGCGTAGCTTTCATTGAGATGCTTCGGTGCTCTCCTTCCTCTTCTGTCTGTCTCCTTAGTGAGGAAAAACACTTCCTTATTTAGCTTTCAGTCTCCGCCCCGGCAACCTGGTTCATCCACCTTCAGGGGACCAAGAACGGAAACATCCCATACTCCCTGCCCGACATCCTGATTGGCTGCCTCTCTCTGCAGCTCTGAAACCCTGTCCTGCTCTCTCCTCTCACACTCATCACAGTGTGCTTACATCTCATCACTGTTGCCACACCCACTGTTTCTCTTAATTTCTTCTCTGCATCTCCATGTCTCTAATACTTGTACCGATAACTTAGGAACTGCAGGGTCTTTTTGAAAACAGATTTAAGTGCAATGTGTAGCCAGAGACAATAGGACAGCAATCGGGCGCTCGCCTTTAGTATAACTTTAAGGGAAATTTCAGGGTAAAACTTATACAGGGCCCCCTACTGGTGAGTGACGGAACAGGAGCTTAGAAAACAAGAAGGCAAACCTCATTTATACTTAAGCCGGACCAACATATTGGCACAGTTGGAAAAGAAAGGTAGCGGCCATTTTGGAGCTTCCTCTCCCAACTGAAATGCACAGGAACAGGAAGCCCAGCATGACTTCCTGCTTGCAGGTGGCCTGCCAGCCCATTAGTGGCCATCTTGTTTTTTTAAATTGACCCCAGCAGGCGTTAGAAAAAGGTAAATTATTTTTTATTTGCAGTGATCTAAATTGTCCTGGAGAGATACGTATATGAACACTGTTTGTTGTGTTGGTCTGATTTAATTCATTTTTGACTGTTAGTCTGCTTTAAAGTGGATCAAAACCCAGGATTTTGACTATCCCGTGTTTAGGTCCTCACCGCCAGAGCATCCTGGTTTGGGATGCAAAGCTGTGTGAAAGCCCTAGGTTGCCCATAAAAACTCACCTTCCCTGGGTCCTACGGCGCATGCGCAGACACGCAGCCAATCAGTGCGTTCAATACGTCCCTTTCCGCTAAGAAACTGCTAAGGGCCGAATGGAGCCAGACAGAGCCTATGGCAGCCAAGGGTGCCGATGGCCTCATCCACACACCCATCAGGTATAGCGAGCGTAGTGCGGCCTCGGGATCAGGTAGGTTTAACTGGGGACTCAAAGGGTATCACACAGCCCATTTTGGGATGCCCCAGGGCAGAGCCAGCATCTGTCCTGGAGTCTAGAAGACTCTATTAGACTACAGGGCTGGCCCACCAAGGTTTTGTTCCACTTTACAATAGCGCCCCCTGCTGGTGGTCGATGGAATAGAAAACAAGAAGACACGCTGTGATTAGTTCATAGGCCCTTATTTATGAAGGAATAGCGACAGGTAGCGACTGGTGAGCGGCCGGTAATGACGGGCCCCGCCACGAGAACGCCGGCTCCCCACCACAATCACACATTTATCAAGCCGATCCTGCTTAGCGACTGAGATAGCGCCACTCATTCATCATTATTCCAGCCTCAGCCCACAGCGCCAGCGTCCGACCTTGAACAGCGCCAGGTATGACCTCTCGCTACCTGGCGCTCTCCAGTGCATTTCAATGGAACAATCTTTAAATATTCATAATTAATTGTTATTAATTTTTTTTTTTTTAAATGTGAAAAATTCTGTGACCACTTTTAGATATTTTTTTTTAAGGTAAAAAAACAAACAAACAAACAATTGTACAGAATTGATATCACAGGTCTGATATTAATGTATTCATATTACTAAATTATTTTAAAAACTTGTTTTTTTTGGTTTAAAAAAATATGGTTGTTTGGGAGTTAAAGAACGACTTTTAAACCATCGCCGCCAGCGCTCTGGGGTTTAAACATGCATTTTACAGCGCAATAAATTTTTGAGCGTGATTTTTTAATGAACATGGTGGGAGCCGGTCGCTAGGGCCAGTCGCTATCATGCGCTTCCATACAGCGCGGAACCTGTCAAATAGCGACTCCTCACCCAATATTCAAGATTACGGCAAACCGACTGAGTCGCTATCAACTACCGAACAACGGCCAAGCACAGCGACTACTAGCGGGCACTCTAAAAATGGCGCTACAGTCGCTCAACTGTCGCTACCTGCCGCTATTAATGAATCGGCCTCCCAGTATACATTTGAACCCCATAATTTCTCTCTAATGATAATTCTATTTATCTTTGCAAAGCGCGGCTGTTGCAGGTCAGGAGAAATGAATAGAAACGTCTCTTCATATACCGGAGGTGAGGAGTTTTAAGGAAGCTTCTGTACTCTAATAACATGGAATATTGAGGTATTAAGAAAACAGGAAGGAAATGCTAATTAGGTAAACAAACAACCGCCATCAAAAACCACCACCATTGGAAGACACTATCGTTTAGTGCTGTTTAATTAAGCGACTTTGATCCGGGGTCGGTCCAGGCAGTTGATATTGGGGAAATAGAATCACTTCAAAAGGAGGAGAAAATAAAAAAAGATTGGCGGCGGCGCCACCCGCTGAATGGCGAGAGGCGTGATAAATTCCACACTGAAATTACCAATTAAAAAAGCCTTGATGCGCGGCCCTCCTGCCTATCATTGCTCACGCTGAGGAATTGTTTAATTACCGGAAAAAATCCAGAGGAAGTTCTAGCGGAGGCTCGGGACGCACGTTTGTCATTCCAATAAAAGGAATTCATGGCCCTCAACCGGCCAAAGTTTCAGCCCCTTCCCCCTTTAACCTACCCTGAATTTAAGACATAATGGTAGCGTGACTTTTACGGACCTACCCTTTGATGAGCCGCTTCACCGTTCTGAAGACCCTTCCAGCCACCCTGCTCCCCATATAATCCAAGAGTCCTCTATACCGGACAAATGTTCCTTTCCCTGCTCCATACAATACAACCCCCGAGGCCCAACCCTGTGTTCAAGGGCACCCCATAGAACCCTGAATATCGCCCATAACATCCAACAACCCCTCTACTCAACCTTGAAAACTACCCCAACCACAGATACAACTGTGGAAGCATTCTTCCTCGTCAGCCTGTTGTCCTCTTACCATTCAAGCATCTCCCATACCAGACAGAGGCTCCCCCAAATGCCCTTCCCAAGGTCCACCCCAAGGGCCCCATGCTCAGCCTTGTATACCATCTATACCCTTCCATAACCCCTCTAGTCCACAAAATGCCTTACTGTGTACCACCTACTCATCCTCTCTCTCCTATTAGAATTAACTATTCCCTGGGATTATCACAATAGATGCCAGCGTAACTTCACCCTGCACCCAGGTGTGTACCCCAGGTCCAGTCCTTAGCACCTAGGCTAATATACTTTAAAGTGGTCTAAAAAGTCTATAAGATTCCCGGGCCGATCAGATCCCAGGACCCCCCAGGAAGGCCAGAAACCTAACCTTAACCCCGTTCCAACGGCGCATGCGCGGGCCACGTCTCTCGCTTCCCTCTAGCAGGGCGCGCACCCACCGTTTGTGAATGGCCGGCGCGGGCGCGCTCCCTGTTAGAGGTAAGCGCGAGACGCGGCCTCCAGCGCTCAGAGCCGCTGTGGTTGGACGCCGCTTGTAGGTGTATACCGCAGCGGCTCTGAGCGCTCCGATTAGACGAGCACCTGTGTAGGAGCGTGGTGAGGTGAGTGTTTCCGGGCTTTCTGGGGGGTTTCACACAGCGGGGCACTGATCGGGGTGCCCCACCGAAGTGGACCAAAACGCAGGATAGTCAAAATCCTGAGTGTTGGTCCACTTTAATGTAACCTGTTTAAGTTACTAATACCTAATTGCTTATACCTAGAACCATCTACAACCCCCATCTACACCTGAATCCTGATGAAGCCCTGCTTCCTACAGGCAAAGCGCGTCATTTTTTGAGCACCAACACTAAAAAAGGGGAGGCTTGCACAACCCACAAAGTATAATAAAGGGTGCTACTCCCAGGCTCAAACGGCCATATATAGGATACCTCAAAAACACAACAGGGGAGGAACTCCAACTCAGAATCAAAAATTAATATTAAACTTGTGTTAACAACCACAACCTATACAATGGACATATTAAAAAGACAATATCACACAGGACATACAAACATACAGGATGTGTAAGCAGTGGGGAGAAGATTGATGCCTCATCATAATCATAATACAGCATGAAATCCATATACTAAATAAATGTAATAACTATTTGACAAAAATGTGCAAGAATAATATAATGGATATCTATTTAAAGTGCAATAGTGGCAATAATATAAACCAGCTCTCATATAGCCGGTCTCAAAGTCAGAAACCGCAACAGCACAAAGGCCGTTCCTCAGACAGAAACAGCCGTATCAAGGCACTATCATCCTTTCAAATCACTATATGGATTAACATGGCAACTGATGAATGCAAATAAAGTCAATATCCATAATATCAAAATATCAAATCAATAGGGTCTCCCCACCGCCTGCCAACATCCAGAGCCACGCGTTTCGTGGGCAAAAATCCCACTTCCCCAGCCTGAGGGGGTTTTTTTTTTTTGTGTTTTTATTATGTCCATTGTATAGGTTGTGGTTGTAAACATTTAATAAAGTTTGATATTCATTTTTGATTCTGAGTTAGAGTGCCTCCCCTGTTGTGTATTTGAGATTATTTGAGCACAGACTACACTCTCAGGCCGATTCATTAATAGCGCCAGGTAGCGACAGATGAGCGACAGTAGCGTTATTTTCACAGCGCCCGCTAGTATTCGCTGTGCTTGGCCGTTGTTCGGCTGTTGACAACGACTCAGTCGTGTGCGGTAATGTTGAATACGGGGTTAGGAGTCGCTGTTTGACAGGTTCCGCGCTGTATGGGAGCGCATGACAGCGAACGGCCATAGCGAACGGCTCCCAGCATATTCATTAACAAATCACGCTCCAAAAATTCTCGCGCTGTGAAATGCTTGTTTAAACCCCAGAGCGCTGGCGGCGATGGGTTAACGTTTTTTAACCCCCAAACAACCATATTTTTTGAAAAAAAAAAACATGTTTTTCAAAACATTTTGTAATATGAATACATTAATATCAGACTTGTAATATCAATTCTGCACAATTTTTTTTTTTTTTTAACTTAAAAAAAATATCTAACATTGCAGAAGTGGTCACAGAATTTTTGACATTTAAAAAAAAAAAAAAAAAAACAATTAATAGCAATTAATTATGAATATTTAAAGATTGTTCCATTGAAATGCATTGGAGAGCGCCAGGTAGCGAGAGGTCATACCTGTCGCTGTTCAAGGTCGCTCGCTGGCGCTGTGGGGTGAGGCTGGAATAATGATGAATGAGTCGCTATCTGGCGCTCTCTGTCAGTCGCTAAGCAGGATCGGCTTGATAAATGTGTGTTTGCGGAGGGGAGCCGGCGTTCTCGTGGCGGTGAGCGTCATTACCGTTCGCTCACCATTCGCTACCTGGCGCTATCCCTTGTTAAATAAGGGCCTCTGTTTGGGGAAATGCCTTTGACAACCTAAACGTTACGGTTTTAGACCTGCTCACCTATTTAGCAAACCAAAAAAATGTTTGTTTTGTATGATCCCATGATACGATGTACAAGACATATTGATAATTCTGTGCACTGTACTATAACATTAAACGGGGCATGGTTTAAAATGTATCAGTCCTGGCAATGTCCTTTTAAATACTTTCATGAAAAATTGTTAAGAAAATACTTTGGCAGTATTGGTGCCTGGATGACTCAGAGGGTAGCAATAGTGTTTGTTTAAAGGAGCCCATAACCACTTTGGCTGGACCCCAGGGTGGGAGGGTGGGTCTGGGGGATCTTTCATATGTATGGGGTTAGCAGAGAGAAATTGTGCTGGAAGCTATTGGATGGTGATATAGCCAACGCAGCAATGTTGGAAGACAAAAGTGGGCCCAGCTCTATGAAGCCCAGAAGTCAGCTATAGGGGGAGCATTTTTACATTTTTAGGTGGTATAGTGGGGTTCCTGGATGGCATGGGTGGTGAATGGCGTTGTATTAGAGGATCACAATATTGCATAAATAGATGGGTGGTAAGGAGGCCGTAAGATGATATGTGGGATTTTTTAATAGCACAGAAGTAACAGAGAGGGAAAACACAGGGAAGCCTTGTAGACAATGCCGCACTGGCATTGTATCTGACTAAGAGGCTGATTCATCATTAGCGGCAGGTAGCGACAGATGAGCGTCTGTAGCAGGCATTTTCAGAGCGCCCGCTAGTAGTCGCAGTGCTCGGCCGTGAGTCGCTACTTTATAGCGACTCAGTCGCTGTTCAGTAATGTTGAATACATTGTGAGGAGCCGCTATTTGACCAGTACAGCGCTGTATGGGAGCGCATGTTAGCGACTGCTCATAGCGACCGACTCACACCTTATTCAGCAAAAAAACAGCCTCACAAATCTCTGGCGCTGAAAAATGCTTCTCTGAAGCCCAGAGCGCAGGAGGCTGTGTGTTTAAAGTCTGTTTTCCAGCATCTATCAACTAGTAACAAAGCGAAAACATATGGAATTACATTGTAACAACATTGTAACATGAACACTTTAATGGCAGACCTGTAATGTCATTTCTGAGGAAATATATAAAAAATGAAAAAATTGTGAAAAACTGCTTATTCAATGTCAGGAGAGGTCACAGAATTATTTGTGATTTTTTTGAAAAAAAAAAAAAAACAGTTTAAAGAGAAGAAAAGGATCGTCCATTGAAATGTATGGGAGAGTCAGGTAGCGAGAGGTCATACCTGGCGCTGTGCAAGGCTGAACGCCGGCGCTGTTCGCTGAGGCTGTGAAAATGATGAATCAGACGCTACATGGCGCTATCCCAGTCGCTAAACAGATTCTGCTTGATAAATGTGTAATTGCGTGCCGTGTTCGGCTTTCACCAGTCGCTATCTGTCGCTACCTGTCATTAACCAGCCACTACCTGACGCTATCCCTTCTTAAATAAGGGCCAAAGACAGTAGATGAATGCAACGTCCTGACAATTTAGCTCCTTGAGGCTCAAAATTTTCTCGCTACACTTAAAAGTATTGCATCATATTTACATGTATTTTTCCAAACTTTAATCAAACGAGCGTAAAGAAGAATCGCCCCCAAGGTCATAAGAGATCCTCTAGCACTTCGCCTAATAGAAAACTTAAAGTGGACCTTCACCCTTAATAAGAGCCTAATATGTACATACAGATTGCTCACATTAAAATCAAATCATCCTACTTGCATCTATTGCATTTTCTGAGGCATTAAACATCCAAGATGGCGGCTCATGGACGTGCAGGCTGTTTGCAAACAGGAAGTGTCCTCTCACTGTGCCGCTCTGCATTCTGGGATTGCTGACCTTTTCCTGACCACAGCTCTGCTCTGTTTGTGCAAAGCACAGCTATAACCCCGCTCTCCCGCACTTTTGCCCCCTCTCAACTCCTCAGTATGTGATGCTACTAAGCCAAGATGGCGGCGCCCATATCCTAGAGTGCTGAACAGAGTTGCAGGCCAGTGAGGGAAAGAATAAAAAGTGACGAAAAAACATGAAATATATTAATTTTAGATGCTAGGGAAAAGTTTTTTAAGGGTTTGGTGGAAGCGGAAGCACAAAAATAAAAAACCTCAAGCAAGTAGATGCTGGAAAGGAGAGAATTTCATTTTCTCCTCTCCCTCATCCTTCATCGCAGAATAAGCGAAAAAAAAGGTTAAAATGTAATTTCTCCGGCGACACAGCCCGGCCTGAAGAAAAATGAAACAGGTTCTTATTTTTCCTGAGCCTGCGAGTCACTTTTTTTCAAACTCGAATAATTTAACGGTGATTCTTTTGACCCCGCCGCAGTGTTGGCGCCTGTGTGTAGCCGAGCACATTATTAGAGCGTCCCCGACTCGGCGGACAGCATTGTGGGAACAGCAGGAAGCTCAGGCTTTAATAATGTTGCAATGTGTGTTTCATTCAGCTTGACACAATGTATCCAGGAGGGACTCCACCACCAAGCTTTATTCTCTAATGGTGCTGGATATTATATTGCATTGTGGCTATACGGGAAGGCGCCTAAGAAACTGATTGGTTTGGTTACACTCTATGACCGTGTTTTTAGGCTCAGCCTTTGTGCTGGGCCCTCATGACCAATAGGAGACTGTAATAATATTTATTAAGCTACCCAAAAATCCAAAAAAGACTGCAGACCAAGGAGTAGGATTCTATGTAACACCTCCCTTAACTGTTCCTTTGCTTACCCCTCCTGGGTTCTGTAGGTAAACAGGCCATTGGACCGCTTACACCCTATGACTGTGTATTTAGGCTCGGCCTTTGCTCTGGGCCCTCAAGACTGACGGTAATAATATTTTTTTTAATTTACCCCAAAAAATGTCCATTTGCTTACCCCTCGTGAGTTATTCATGTGACCAGGATCAGGCTGGCCCACAAGTGGATACAGTAATTCCCCATTGGCCTTCTAAGCTCAGGGGCCATCCTCCTCACAGGTGATTGGTGCCGTAACTTGTTAAGGAGGAACTTTGGGCCCGAGTTCCACTCCTTGGGGCACCCCGAATATATACCAAGCTTTATTCTCTAATAGCGCAGGATATTATATTGCATTGTGGCTACACGGGACGGTGGCTAAGAAGCGGGTTGGTTCAGTTACACTCTATGACTGTGTATTTAGGCTCAGTCTTTGTGCTGGGCCCTCATGACAAATAGGACGGTAATAATATTTTTTTAAGCTACCCAAAAATCCGAAAAAGACTGCAGACCAAGGAGTAGGATTCTATATAACACCTCCCTTAACTGTTACTTTGCTTACCCCTCCTGGGTTCTGTAGGTGAACTGGCCATTGGACCGGTTACACTCTATGACTGTGTATTTAGGCTCGGCCTTTGCGCTGGGCCCACATGACCAATCGGATGGTAATATTTTTTTAAGTTACCCCAAAAAACGTCCATTTGCTTACCGTTCCTGGGTAATTCATGTGACCAGGATTAGGCTGGCCCACAGGTGAACATGGTAATTCCCCATTGACCTCCTAAGCAAAGTGGGCATCATCCCCATAGGTGATTAGTGCCATAACTTACACCATGTTAAAGATGAACTTCGAGTCCGAGTTCCACTCCTTGGGGCATCTCTAATTTATACCAAGCCTTATTCTCCAATAGCACGGGATATTATTTTGCATTATGGCTACATGGGAAGGCGGCTAAAAAGCGGATTGGTTCGGTTGCACTCTATGACTGTGTATTTAGGTTCGAACTTTGTGCTGGGCCCTCATGACCAATCGGACAGTAATCATTTTTTTAAGCCACCCAAAAATCTGAAAAAGACTGCAGACCAAGGAGTAGGATTCTATATACCACCTTCCTTAACCGTTCATTTGCTTACCCCTCCTGGGTCCTGTAGGTCAACTGACCATGTGACCAGGATCAGGCTGGTCCACAGGTAGACAAGGTAATTCCCCATTGGCCTCCTAAGCTCAGGGGTCACCATCCCCATATATGATTGGCACCATAACTTGCACCATGTTATAGAGAATCTTCGGGTCCGAGTTCCACTCCTTGGGGCATCTCTAATTTATACCAAGCTCTATTCTCTAATGATGCTGGATATTATCTTTCATTGTGGCTAAGAAGGGGATTGGTTCGGTTACATTTTATGACAGTGTATTTAGACTCGGCCTTTGTGCTGGGCCCTCAAGACCAATTGGACGGTAATAATATTTTTTAAGCTACCAAAAAAAACGTCCATTTGCTTACCGCTCTTGGGTTCTGTAGGTCAACTAACCTTGTACCAGGATCACGCTGGCCCACAGGTGAACATGGTAATTCCCCATTGGCCTTCTAAGCTCAGGGGCCATCCTCCCCATAGATGATTGGTGCCATAACTTGTACCATGTTAAAGAGGAACTTCGGGTCCCAGTTCCACTCCTTGGGTCATCCCTAATTTATACCAGGCTTTATTCTCTAATGGCGCATGATATTATATTGCATTGTAGCTACACAGGAAGGCAGCTAAGAAGCGGATTGGTTAGGTTACACTCTTTGACTGTGTATTTAGGCTCGGCCTTTGTGCTGGGCCCTCATGACCAATCAGACAGTAATAATTTTTTTAAGCTATGCAAAAATCAGAAAAAGACTGCAGACCAAGGAGTAGGATTCTATATAACACCTCCCTTAACTGTTCTTTTGCAAACCCCTCTGGGTTCTGTAGGTCAACTGGTCATTGGACCAGGATCAGGCTGGCGTTTGGTGGTGCAGCTTTAGCATACCTCTGCATATGTGTGTGGACCAAAACCTCTGCTTTTAACCAGATTTAGAGACAGATTATATGCTCATGTGCACCTCCCAGGTAAGTTATATATTGGTCTGAGCGGCTGCCATCCTTCCTTTGTTTCCTTTGAATTTGTGCAAGCACATGGGGTGTGGGGTCTAGGCTGTACTGCAAGGCTTTTGACCCTTCCCCCCCCATGTGCTGCACTCGAGGTTATAGTGCAACCTCAGGTAAGTCTGCTCCCAAATTATCCATTGCATTGTATGTCCCAATGGAGGCTTTCAGAGATTAGAGTTAGGACTGCACCTCACAGAGACACCGTGGTGTTTGGTGTTGCAGCTTTTGCATGCTTCTGCAGATGTGTGTGGACCTAGACCTCTGTGTTGCCCACAGATTGGCCTCCTAAGTTCAGGGGCCATCATCCTCATAGATGATTGGTGCCATAACTTTCAACATGTTAAAGAGGAACTTACGGGTCCGAGTTGCATTCCTTGGGGCATCTCGAATTGGGATGCACATCACCACTCGCTCTGCACTAGCTTTAGCTTATTTCCTGTTTCAATGGCTGTTAGTGAAGCAGCCAGACTCACTTTGTATTTTTGACGATGACTCACTGCTCTTAAAGCTCCAAAGTGGTTTTCTCAATAAAAAATAGTATGGTCCATTTATATTCCAAACATAGAATAAGTACCTACAATCTCTGCTTATATGTTATTTCTGTTCTGCTGAACAAAGGAACTATAGAAAAGAAAGATAAATGGTAGAGTGGACGGACAGCGCGGCACGGAAGAACATAAGGAGAGATAATGGTAAGGCAGAAGAACCAGCAATGTCAACCAATCGGCAGAGTGGACAGAGCTGCACGGAGGAACATAAGGAGAGATAATGGTATGGCAGAAGAACCAGCAATGTCAACCAATCAGTAGAGTGGACAGCGCTGCATGGAAGAACATAAGGAGAGATAATGGTATGGCAGAAGAACGAGCAATGTCAACCAATCAGCAGAGTGGACAGCGCTGCACGGAAGAACATAAGGAGAAATAATGGTATGGCAGAAGAACCAGCAATGTCAACCAATCAGTAGAGTGGACAGTGCTGCACGGAGGAACATAAGGAGAGATAATGGTATGGCAGAAGAACGAGCAATGTCAACCAATCAGTAGAGTGGACAGCGCTGCACGGAAGAACATAAGGAGAAATAATGGTATGGCAGAAGAACCAGCAATGTCAACCAATCAGTAGAGTGGACAGTGCTGCACAGAAGAACATAAGGAGAGATAATGGTATGGCAGAAGAACCAGCAATGCCAACCAATCAGTAGAGTGGACAGTGCTGCACGGAAGAACATAAGGAGAGATAATGGTATGGCAGAAGAACCAGCAATGTCAACCGATCAGTAGAGTGGACAGTGCTGCACAGAAGAACATAAGGAGAAATAATGGTATGGCAGAAGAACCAGCAATGTCAACCGATCAGTAGAGTGGACAGTGCTGCACAGAAGAACATAAGGAGAAATAATGGTATGGCAGAAGAACCAGCAATGTCAACCGATCAGTAGAGTGGACAGTGCTGCACGGAAGAACATAAGGAGAGATAATGGTATGGCAGAAGAACCAGCAATGCCAACCAATCAGTAGAGTGGACAGTGCTGCACAGAAGAACATAAGGAGAGATAATGGTATGGCAACCGATCAGTAGAGTGGACAGTGCTGCACGGAAGAACATAAGGAGAGATAATGGTATGGCAGAAGAACCAGCAATGTCAAGCAATCAGGATGTTCTGCATTGTGCCATGATCTCAGCCTGATGGAATGTGATCAAAGTGACTTCCTTGGCTGTTATGTAACTGTTTGCACCACTAGGCTGCTTCAGGGCCCGAACCTTATCCCGCCGCCCGGTCAGCCATCGCTAACTGACAAGCATGGCCTTAGTTGTGCTCTTCAATGTCCCAAGCCAATCTCACAGCTTCACAAAGTCTCATTTCTTAATGGGTGGCTCTGTGGCGGAATCCGAGGAACCCAGAAGATGGATTCCCTGGCGAGGTGAGAAAATAGTACCCAATTGTGAAACTGGAGTGGGGGGACAGTTCGGTGAGGTTTGGGGGAGGTATTAACCTCCCCCAATGTCCCTCTTTAAAGTGGACCAAAACCCATCTAGATCGACCCAGGAATCTATAAGAATCCTGGTCCAATTGACCTTCCCCGGGACATCCAAAATTGTGATGCCCCGTTATTTGAAATCCCTCAGGTCACCCTATTCACTTACCTCGTTTCCCAGTCCCACGGCGCGTCTAAGAGCAGCAGCCACATCCCTGCTATCCCTGTAGCAGGGCAATTGTGAATGGCTGGCGTGGACATGCTCCCTGTTAGAGGGAAGCGATGGATGCAAGCATGGCGTCCTAGATGGCAAGACGTCAGCGTTTCTTCGGCCGATCTAGCGGGGCATCCCCGATCAGGGTGCCCCGGGGGAAAGGACCAAAACCCAGGATAGTCAAAATCCTGGGTTTTAGTCCACTTTAAGGCTTTGTCTACTCATTTCTCATTCTTCTTGTTGTCCCTTTCTGTACTCAGTTCAGAAATCCCTAGTAACAGTCACTCGTCGGTCATCTTGTCGCCATAATTGTTTGCTTTCCTATTCTGAAGATCTAAAGCCTTTATTCTCCAAATCTCATCTTCAGTTGGACAACATAAGAAAATAATGTCGGGGACCCGCAGGTGACGCCTCGGATCAGAGAGAAATAAAGAGGAGAATTCGTTCGAGACATTAAACCCTCCACAGAACGGCCTTCATCCTGCTCTCCGCTACTTTCCAACACATTATTGCGCATTCTCTTCAAAAATAAAAAAAATTCCCATTCAGAAACGGCATGAAGAACTCACCGTCCCTCCAATTTGCCAAAGCGATGACTGTGATTAGGCGACGGGTGCGCCGGGGGACGATGCGTTGGCACAGGAAAGTGGCGGGAGGAAGGGGTGTGTTGGGGGAAGATAAGCTGAAGCTGATTTGCGTTGGGTATCGAGAGGTCACATCTCCCGCGCGAACCTTGCAGAAGGCAGAACGGAGACACTTTCATATGGAATGACGGCGAATGAATGCATTGTTCTTGAAAGCACACAGAGAATAGCGGACAATTGTCAGAAAATGATACGCAAGGCACGGAACAATCTGCAGCGCATTCAGGTTTAGCAAAAATGAGTCTGATTATATGCTGTCCTAAACTCACCTACTTGAGTAAAACACCGGTTGGAGAAATGCCTACAACCGACGTTACAGGCAGAGCCGGATTATGAGGGGTGCACATGCCCTGGAGCCTCCACCAATTGCCCAGTAAAGGGGGCTTTCACCAACCTTTGGGTTATGGTCTGGTCCAGGAGGCTTTTCAGTCCTTGGTCTGACGGGGCCGGCAACATGATTACTGACCACATCAATCTACCCATTGCTCCAACTAGAGATGAGCGAACTTCTTGAAAGTTCGATTCGGGCGATTCGCCAAATTTCCCCAAGAAATTCGGGTTCGCCCGAATCGAACTTTCACGATTCGCTCATCTGAAAAAAAAAAATGCCGGCATGGTGGCAGCGGGCAGGCCGGCTACGCTGTCAGCGGGACACCGCCGGCCCGCTGACAGCGCAGCCGGCCTGCCCGCTCCCACCATGCCGGCATTTTTTTAAAAAGCAAACACTTCACTTACCTGCATGGTCGGAGCGTGGAGGCCGGCGCCGCTCTCAGCTGTCATCAGAGGACGCGTCATCAGAGGGCGCCTGAGAGCGGCGCCGGCCTCCACGCTCCGACCATGCAGGTAAGTGTTTGCTTTTTAAACAAATGCCGGCATGGTGGGAGCGGGCAGGCCGGCTGTGCCTAATAGAATTTTCCCTGAAATTCGGGGCGAATTCCGGTTCGTCCGAACCGGTTCGCTCATCCCTAGCTCCAACCTTAAAAGAATACCAGAATATCAACATCCCATAATAAATACAAATTAATCACCCAAAAGTATCCACTAATATAGATCACAATGCAAATCCAGTAATCATGTTAGACTTTGTTTTTAATTATAAATTCCAATTGATTGATTGATTGTTTAGCACTTGCACTTTATAGCGTATATTTTTTAGGATCCGGATCATAGGCAGGATTTACACGTGGTTGTTTTCACTGTTAGATTACTCTGTTTAATGATGGGCAGGCTGATTCATTACTAACGCCAGATATCGACAGATGAGCGTCTGTAGCGAGGCAGCGAGGCAGCTAGTAGTCGCTGTGCTTGGCCATGGATCATTGTTTCAGAGCGCCTCAGTCACTGTCCCGCATTGATGAATATGATGCGTGAGTCGCAGTACTACGCTGTATGGGAGTGAACGGTTGCGCCAGCTAAGTGCGACTGACTCACAACACATTCATCAAAAAAACAGCCTCAAACATCTCCGGCGCTCAAAATCATGTAGTTGTAGCCCATAGCGCCAGAAGCTGTGTGATTAAAGTCTGTTTTTGAACATGTATCCACTAGTAACAAAGCGAAAACACATGGAATGACATTGTTATAACATTGTAACATGCACACTTTAATACCAGACATGTAAGGACAATTCTGCATAAAAATATTATTAATCCAAACATTTTCAAATATGTCATTTTCAAGGCCAGGATAAATGTCAGATGTTTTGAGATTTTTTTTCAAGAAGGGATTTAAGGATCGTCCATAGAAATGTATGGGAGTGCGCCAGGTAGCGAGAGGCAGGCGCTCACCTGATGCTACCTGACGCTACTGGTCACTGTACAGGCACTACCTGTCGCTAGAGCTTCATGAATGTAGTGTATATATTTATGTACCTAGTGGCAATAATTGTGGTGGTACTCTCCCCATCGCCTCTACACCTTTTATGTTGGTCCGTCTTGTTTGTTATTGTCTGACTTATGTGTTTTTTAAGGGGTTTTAATAAGTTTAGTGATTATACATTTGCAATTAAATAATGTTTTTGGATTATTTTGGAGTTGAGAGTGCCTCCCTATGTATTTTTTGTTTCTGAGGAGAATTGTCTGAGGACTTGAGAACCAAAAGTGTAGAAAAATATCAACAATCTCAAGGTTACAGTAAGTCCATCTGCAGAGATCTAGATTTGCCTTTGTCCACAGTGCGCAACATTATCAAGAAGTTTGCATCCCATGGCACTGTAGCTAATCTCCCCGGGTGTGGACGGAAGAGAAAAATTCATGAAAGGTGTCAACGCAGGATAGTCTGGATGGTGGATAAGCCCCAAACAGGTTCCAAAGATATGTAAGCTGTCCTGCAGGCTCGGGGAGCATCAGTGTCAGTGTCAACTATACCTGGACTATCCTGCTATGGCAGGAGACCCAGGAGGACCCCAATGCTGACACAGAGACACAGGAGGACCCCACTGCTGCCACAGAGACCCAGGAGGACCCCACTGCTGACACAGAGACCCAGGAGGACCCCACTGCTGACACAGAGACCCAGGAGGACCCCACTGCTGACACAGAGACCCAGGAGGATCCCACTGCTGACACAGAGACCCAGGAGGACCCCACTGCTGACACGGAGACCCAGGAGGATCCCACTGCCGACACAGAGACCCAGGAGGATCCCACTGCTGACACAGAGACCCAGGAGGACCCCACCGCTGACACAGAGACCCAGGAGGATCCCACTGCTGACACGGAGACCCAGGAGGACTGCTGACACAGAGACCGAGGAGGACCCCACTGCTGACGCAGAGACCCAGGAGGACCCCACTGCTGACACAGAGACCCAGGAGGATCCCACTGCTGCCACAGAGACCCAGGAGGATCCCACTGCTGACACAGAGACCCAGGAGGATCCCACTGCGGCCACAGAGACCCAGGAGGACCCCACTGCTGACACAGAGACCCAGGAGGACCCCACTGCTGACACAGAGACCCAGGAGGACCCCACTGCTGACACAGAGACCCAGGAAGACCCCACTGCTGACACAGAGACCCAGGAAGACCCCACTGCTGAAACAGAGGCCCAGGAAGACCCCACTGCTGAGATAGAGACCCAGGAGGACCCCACTGCTGACACAGAGACCCAGGAGGACCCCACTGCTGACAAAGAGACCCAGGAGGACCCCACTGCTGACACAGAGGCCCAGGAAGACCCCACTGCTGAGATAGAGACCCAGGAGGACCCCACTGCTGACACAGAGACCCAGGAGGACCCCACTGCTGACACGGAGACCCAGGAGGACCCCACTGCTGACACGGAGACCCAGGAGGATCCCACTGCCGACACAGAGACCCAGGAGGATCCCACTGCTGACACAGAGACCCAGGAGGACCCCACCGCTGACACAGAGACCCAGGAGGATCCCACTGCTGACACGGAGACCCAGGAGGACTGCTGACACAGAGACCGAGGAGGACCCCACTGCTGACGCAGAGACCCAGGAGGACCCCACTGCTGACACAGAGACCCAGGAGGATCCCACTGCTGCCACAGAGACCCAGGAGGATCCCACTGCTGACACAGAGACCCAGGAGGATCCCACTGCGGCCACAGAGACCCAGGAGGACCCCACTGCTGACACAGAGACCCAGGAGGACCCCACTGCTGACACAGAGACCCAGGAGGACCCCACTGCTGACACAGAGACCCAGGAAGACCCCACTGCTGACACAGAGACCCAGGAAGACCCCACTGCTGAAACAGAGGCCCAGGAAGACCCCACTGCTGAGATAGAGACCCAGGAGGACCCCACTGCTGACACAGAGACCCAGGAGGACCCCACTGCTGACAAAGAGACCCAGGAGGACCCCACTGCTGACACAGAGGCCCAGGAAGACCCCACTGCTGAGATAGAGACCCAGGAGGACCCCACTGCTGACACAGTACCTAGGAGGACCCCACTGCTGACACAGAGGCCCAGGAGGACCCCACTTCTGACACAGAGACCCAGGAGGATCCCACTGCTGACACAAAGCCCCAGGAGGACCCCACTGCTGACACAGAGACCCAGGAGGACC
The DNA here is from genome assembly GCA_027917425.1 of Gastrophryne carolinensis. Taxonomy (NCBI): domain Eukaryota; kingdom Metazoa; phylum Chordata; class Amphibia; order Anura; family Microhylidae; genus Gastrophryne; species Gastrophryne carolinensis. The sequence continues at coordinate 510,191,829 of CM051236.1, read as the reverse complement.
CCACTGCTGACACAGAGACCCAGGAGGACCCCACTGCTGACACAGAGGCCCAGGAGGACCCCCCTGCTGACACAGAGACCCAGGAGGACCCCACTGCTAACACAGAGACCCAGGAGGACCCCAGTGCTGACACAGAGACCCAGGAGGACCCCACTGCTGACACAGAGCCCCAGGAAGACCCCACTGCTGACACAGAGACCCAGGAGGACCCCACTGCTGACACAGAGACCCAGGAAGACCTCACTGCTGACACAGAGACCCAGGAAGACCCCACTGCTGACACAGAGACCCAGGAAGACCCCACTGCTGACACAAAGACCCAGGAGGATCCCACTGCTGACACAGAGACCCAGGAGGACCCCACTGCTGACACAGAGGCCCAGGAGGACCCCACTGCTGACACAGAGACCCAGGAGGACCCCACTGCTGACAAGGAGACCCAGGAGGACCCCACTGCTGACACGGAGACCCAGGAGGACCCCACTGCTGACACAGAGACCCAGGAGGACCCCACTGCTGACACAAAGCCCCAGGAAGACCCCACTGCTGACACAGAGACCCAGGAGGACCCAACTGCTGACACAGAGACCCAGTAAGACCCCACTGCTGACACAGAGACCCAGGAGGACCCCACTGCTGACACAGAGACCCAGGAGGACCCCACTGCTGACACAGAGACCCAGGAAGACCCCACTGCTGACACAGAGACCCAGGAGGATCCCACTGCTGACACAGAGACCCAGGAGGATCCCACTGCGGCCACAGAGACCCAGGAGGACCCCACTGCTGACACAGAGACCCAGGAGGACCCCACTGCTGACACAGAGACCCAGGAGGACCCCACTGCTGACACAGAGACCCAGGAAGACCCCACTGCGGACACAGAGACCCAGGAAGACCCCACTGCTGAAACAAAGACCCAGGAGGACCCCACTGCTGACACAGAGACCAAGGAGGACCCCACTGCTGACACAGAGACCCAGGAGGACCCCACTGCTGACACAGAGGCCCAGGAAGACCCCACTGCTGAGATATAGACCCAGGAGGACCCCACTGCTGACACAGAGACCCAGGAGGACCCCACTTCTGACACAGAGACCCAGGAGGATCCCACTGCTGACACAAAGCCCCAGGAGGACCCCACTGCTGACACAGAGACCCAGGAGGACCCCACTGCTGACACAGAGACCCAGGAGGACCCCACTGCTGACACAGAGGCCCAGGAGGACCCCCCTGCTGACACAGAGACCCAGGAGGACCCCACTGCTAACACAGAGACCCAGGAGGACCCCACTGCTGACACAGAGACCCAGGAGGACCCCACTGCTGACACAGAGCCCCAGGAAGACCCCACTGCTGACACAGAGACCCAGGAGGACCCCACTGCTGACACAGAGACCCAGGAAGACCCCACTGCTGACACAGAGACCCAGGAAGACCCCACTGCTGACACAGAGACCCAGGAAGACCCCACTGCTGACACAAAGACCCAGAAGGACCCCACTGCTGACACAGAGACCCAGGAGGACCCCACTGCTGACACAGAGGCCCAGGAGGACCCCACTGCTGACACAGAGACCCAGGAGGACCCCACTGCTGACAAGGAGACCCAGGAGGACCCCACTGCTGACACGGAGACCCAGGAGGACCCCACTGCTGACACAGAAACCCAGGAGGACCCCACTGCTGACACAGAGCCCCAGGAAGACCACACTGCTGACACAGAGACCCAGGAGGACCCAACTGCTGACACAGAGACCCAGTAAGACCCCACTGCTGACACAGAGACCCAGGAGGACCCCACTGCTGACACAGAGACCCAGGAGGACCCCACTGCTGACACAGAGACCCAGGAAGACCCCACTGCTGACACAGAGACCCAGGAGGACCCCACTGCTGACACAGAGACCCAGGAGGACCCCACTGCTGACACAGAGACTCAGGAGGACCCCGCTGCTGACACAGAGACTCAGGAGGACCCCGCTGCTGACACAGAGACCCAGGAGGACCCCACTGCTGACACCGGAACCCAGGAGGACCCACTGCTGACACAGAGACCCAGGAGGACCCCACTGCTGACACAGAGACCCAGGAGGACCCCACTGCTGACACAGAGACCCAGGAGGACCCCACTGCTGACACAGAGACCCAGGAGGACCCCACTGCTGACACAGAGACCCAGGAGGACCCCACTGCTGACAAGGAGACCCAGGAGGACCCCACTGCTGACACGGAGACCCAGGAGGACCCCACTGCTGACACAGAAACCCAGGAGGACCCCACTGCTGACACAGAGCCCCAGGAAGACCACACTGCTGACACAGAGACCCAGGAGGGCCCAACTGCTGACACAGAGACCCAGTAAGACCCCACTGCTGACACAGAGACCCAGGAGGACCCCACTGCTGACACAGAGACCCAGGAGGACCCCACTGCTGACACAGAGACCCAGGAAGACCCCACTGCTGACACAGAGACCCAGGAGGACCCCACTGCTGACACAGAGACCCAGGAGGACCCCACTGCTGACACAGAGACTCAGGAGGACCCCGCTGCTGACACAGAGACTCAGGAGGACCCCGCTGCTGACACAGAGACCCAGGAGGACCCCACTGCTGACACCGGAACCCAGGAGGACCCACTGCTGACACAGAGACCCAGGAGGACCCCACTGCTGACACAGAGACCCAGGAGAACCAATAAATTTCATTAAAAAGGCTGGAGAGAGTTGAAGTATACAGCCTTATGCACTGCCGCATATACTCAGTGGCGTCCCACTAACCTCTGCACCGACTCAAATACAACAAAAAAGACATGTGGTTGACAGTAGGCCTGGCAAATAGGCTAAATACACAGAAATAGCTGAGCAGACATCAATTTTATTGCACCAATCCCAGCACACACAAGGGACATACTCATAAAAATAAAAAACACATAGTGAAATGCTAAAATCACGGGGGCCCACCGTGCACCCACACACGCTTCCACGCACTCATACACCCACCCTGCTAGCAGCGCTGCTGAGTACTACCTAGGATCAAAGCAAGACACACTGCTCAAGGCTGATTGATCAGGTGATAATACTCATGAGACAGTGGCCTGCAGCCTCACACTAAAAGTTGCCTCTGTAAAGTTATCCAACTGGATAGTATTAAACATCAAATGGTATCTTGATCTGCAACATCCAGGGTTCACATGCGACTGTCCCACAGCATGGCAACGATGCTTGTAATCATGCATCATGAGTCTATCATGTGTTAACAACACATTGCTTAATCACATCTCTGAGCTCACAAAGAGACTGCGCATACAAGAAGTCAGGGTGCCTCGCCGAGGCTTATACTTAGCTGGAGACACGCAGAAGTCCTTTGCTGACAGCTAACGCCATGGCATCGGGGTTGCGCAACCCTTCATAAGCGGAGGTACTTAGAGCAGGAGCAGGGCTGAAAGCAGGGTGGCCAGCACGTGGAGAGGGCCGGCCGTCCGCCGACGCGCGTTTCGCTCCGCCCACCGGAGCTTCGTCAGGGTGGTGGGCGGCCCTCCATGCCCCCATTTTGAAGCTGGGATCCTTCCCCTGCAACGGAGATAGCCAATCCAAACGGTGCCTCGTGGAATGACGCAATCCGCGTCCTTCCCCCTTTCTTCTCTGGGTCCGCCCAGCTGGCTCCTTAGTCGGCCGATCGCTGCAGTGACGCATCCCGCGTCCTTAGTGTCTCCAGGCTCACTCTGAATGGCCAATCATTTCAACTTCCTTACGTGACGCATGCCGCGTCATCCCCGAGTTGGCAAACATCCAGATGTCACACTCGTACACATTGTCAGCAATCGCCGGCTGTCAGACACCGGGCAGTTATCCCCTCACTTGCGGGGCCCACAGCGGGACTCGATATTGCTTTTTGTATGCTATCCATCCCATCTACTTCATGGGGATATGGGTATGGGTGTATTGGGGGGGCCCCCCCAGGCAACAATGTAGTCAATCTCTTGCCATAATCACGTGCCCCGGATGGGCAAAATTCAGTCCATGTCGTCATTGCAGCCTTCATATGGAACAGTGAAATGCAGCTGACTAAATGGTACTACTTGTATGGGGCCCATGTATCTAAAGGACACTAAATCAACCACCATACATGCCAGAATTCCCAGCTATCATACTGAATAGACATCCATATCAGAGGAGGACCACCTATACCGGTATCACTCCATTTAGTACCACAATGTACTTCTATGCGCAAACGCTGCATACTTCTGCATACATTACACACTTCTTTTCATCTTCTCCAGGGTAGACCTTACACAGCATCCCCACAGATTGTATTTTCACACACAGCACTAATACCTACGGGATGATGACCACCACGCCATTTATATATTGCTCTCCAAGTAAAAATACCCTCATCCGCCTTCAACAGGCAGTTGCCCCCAGTACCTACCCTCTTGAACACCTATTATTTACATATTTACAAAACAACATACCCCATAAATTGCTAGGCCCACTAGGGGCAAACATAGGAAACTGGAAAAAATACTCTAGAGGGACACTAGGAAGCACCTAAATATCCTACAGAAAGGCCCCCAGACCAGAGTCAGTATTTAACCCGTCTGGGGTCATTGTTCCTAATTCAAAAATCAATCTCGCTTCCTGCTGCATCAGACGCTGGTCCAAAAAACCACGTCTACCCCTCTGCTTCATCACAAAAATACCACACACCCTGAGGCCTTTTGGGTTCCCATGATGGGAAACCCTAAAGTGATCTGATACGGGGCTCTTTTCATTTCCCGTTTTTATGTCCCGCAGGTGCTCACCTATCCGTGTGCGCAAAGTGCGCTTAGTTTTACCCACATATTTTTTATTACAGGGACAGGTGAGCATATATACAACATAGGGGGTTCCACAGTTTATAAAGCCTCTTATTTTTCTTGGTGGATCTCCCCTTGTACCTACATAACTACTGGTCTTTTCTATAAAGGGGCAGATTTTACATCGTCCACATTTAAAGGAGCCTTCCAGCCTGTCAGTCCCTGATATCTCCATGGTTCTAATCAAATCACTATGAACCAATCTATCCTTCATATTAGTCGCCCGCCGAGCTGTAAGTAAGGGGCGTGGGCCTACGCATCTTGCTAATTTGGGATCCAGTTGTAAAATATGCCAATGGGACTGTAGGATTGTCCTGAATTTCTCCCAGTGTGTACCAAAACACGTAATTAGTCTCACTGGTTGGTCTCCTCCCCGTTTTTTAGACTCATTCTTCAAGCTGTCATTTCTCAAAAGATCTCTCCGATCCACAACCAAAGCCTTCTTAAAGCAGGTACGAATTAATTTGTGTGGATACCCCCTCTCCCTGAAGCGGCCCGACAGCTCCCTAGCCTCACGTACATATTCGCGTTCGGAGCTACAGTTCCTGCGTATCCGCAGGAATTGTCCGTAGGGTATCCCCCGCAACGGGGGGGGGGGGGGGTGATGACTGGTGAAATGAAGTAAAGTATTACCTGCAGTAGGTTTTCTGAAAGTGGAGGTGGATAATCTACTGCCATCCCGCCTAATGAGCAAATCCAAAAATTCAATACACTCATAGCCAATTTTAAAGGTGAGGCGTATATTGCGGGTATTCTGGTTCAACTGGTCCACAAAGATCTCAAAGTCACCCGGGGTCCCCCTCCACACCACCAGGACATCGTCAATGTAGCGCAGCCAGAGGGCGACCCGCGCCCCGAAGTCCGCCCGCCCAAACACCTCGAGGCTCTCCCACCGCCCCAGGTGCAGGCAGGCGTACGAAGGGGCACAGGCGGCCCCCATGGCTGTTCCACGTATCTGATGATAGAAGCTGCCATCGAATCTGAAAAAGTTGTTCGTAAGTACAAAATGCAGGAGATCTACCACCATCTCATTGTGGGCCGCATCACAGGGACCGAGGTCATCTAGAATCTGTGCCACAGCTTCTAGGCCCACCGTGTGGGGAATGGATGTGTACAAACCCTCGACATCGATGCTTGCCAGAAGCCACTCCCCCTCAAGTTCGAACGAGAGTAGCTTCCGCAAGACATCGCTGCTGTCTAGGACGAAAGATGGCAAAATTCGTACCAATGGTTTGAGGTTTTCATCCACAAACCTAGACACGCACTCGAGGGGACCTCCATTCCCCGACACGATGGGCCTACCTGGTGGTGCGGAGGTGGACTTGTGGACCTTGGGAATAGTATAGAGTACAGGAATATTGTACTCACTCACTGAAAGGTACTTAAATACACTTGGGGTAAGAAGTTTTTCTTCCAAGGCCCAATCAAGCTTGTCATTGAGTCTTGCAACAACATCTGGGAAGGGGTTGGTCCCTACTTTTCTATATGTACTTACATCTCCCAGCTGTGATCTAATTTCTTTAACGTAATCGTCCTGATTTAACAGGACCACATTACCACCTGTATCGCTGGGGCGTATGACAATATCCTGGGCACCTTCCAATTCTCTCAAAGCCTTGATGCGGCCCACAATGAGATGGTGGTAGATCTCCTGCATTTTGTACTTACGAACAACTTTTTCAGATTCGATGGCAGCTTCTATCATCAGATACGTGGAACAGCCATGGGGGCCGCCTGTGCCCCTTCGTACGCCTGCCTGCACCTGGGGCGGTGGGAGAGCCTCGAGGTGTTTGGGCGGGCGGACTTCGGGGCGCGGGTCGCCCTCTGGCTGCGCTACATTGACGATGTCCTGGTGGTGTGGAGGGGGACCCCGGGTGACTTTGAGATCTTTGTGGACCAGTTGAACCAGAATACCCGCAATATACGCCTCACCTTTAAAATTGGCTATGAGTGTATTGAATTTTTGGATTTGCTCATTAGGCGGGATGGCAGTAGATTATCCACCTCCACTTTCAGAAAACCTACTGCAGGTAATACTTTACTTCATTTCACCAGTCATCACCCCCCCCCCCTGTTGCGGGGGATACCCTACGGACAATTCCTGCGGATACGCAGGAACTGTAGCTCCGAACGCGAATATGTACGTGAGGCTAGGGAGCTGTCGGGCCGCTTCAGGGAGAGGGGGTATCCACACAAATTAATTCGTACCTGCTTTAAGAAGGCTTTGGTTGTGGATCGGAGAGATCTTTTGAGAAATGACAGCTTGAAGAATGAGTCTAAAAAACGGGGAGGAGACCAACCAGTGAGACTAATTACGTGTTTTGGTACACACTGGGAGAAATTCAGGACAATCCTACAGTCCCATTGGCATATTTTACAACTGGATCCCAAATTAGCAAGATGCGTAGGCCCACGCCCCTTACTTACAGCTCGGCGGGCGACTAATATGAAGGATAGATTGGTTCATAGTGATTTGATTAGAACCATGGAGATATCAGGGACTGACAGGCTGGAAGGCTCCTTTAAATGTGGACGATGTAAAATCTGCCCCTTTATAGAAAAGACCAGTAGTTATGTAGGTACAAGGGGAGATCCACCAAGAAAAATAAGAGGCTTTATAAACTGTGGAACCCCCTATGTTGTATATATGCTCACCTGTCCCTGTAATAAAAAATATGTGGGTAAAACTAAGCGCACTTTGCGCACACGGATAGGTGAGCACCTGCGGGACATAAAAACGGGAAATGAAAAGAGCCCCGTATCAGATCACTTTAGGGTTTCCCATCATGGGAACCCAAAAGGCCTCAGGGTGTGTGGTATTTTTGTGATGAAGCAGAGGGGTAGACGTGGTTTTTTGGACCAGCGTCTGATGCAGCAGGAAGCGAGATTGATTTTTGAATTAGGAACAATGACCCCAGACGGGTTAAATACTGACTCTGGTCTGGGGGCCTTTCTGTAGGATATTTAGGTGCTTCCTAGTGTCCCTCTAGAGTATTTTTTCCAGTTTCCTATGTTTGCCCCTAGTGGGCCTAGCAATTTATGGGGTATGTTGTTTTGTAAATATGTAAATAATAGGTGTTCAAGAGGGTAGGTACTGGGGGCAACTGCCTGTTGAAGGCGGATGAGGGTATTTTTACTTGGAGAGCAATATATAAATGGCGTGGTGGTCATCATCCCGTAGGTATTAGTGCTGTGTGTGAAAATACAATCTGTGGGGATGCTGTGTAAGGTCTACCCTGGAGAAGATGAAAAGAAGTGTGTAATGTATGCAGAAGTATGCAGCGTTTGCGCATAGAAGTACATTGTGGTACTAAATGGAGTGATACCGGTATAGGTGGTCCTCCTCTGATATGGATGTCTATTCAGTATGATAGCTGGGAATTCTGGCATGTATGGTGGTTGATTTAGTGTCCTTTAGATACATGGGCCCCATACAAGTAGTACCATTTAGTCAGCTGCATTTCACTGTTCCATATGAAGGCTGCAATGACGACATGGACTGAATTTTGCCCATCCGGGGCATGTGATTATGGCAAGAGATTGACTACATTGTTGCCTGGGGGGGCCCCCCCAATACACCCATACCCATATCCCCATGAAGTAGATGGGATGGATAGCATACAAAAAGCAATATCGAGTCCCGCTGTGGGCCCCGCAAGTGAGGGGATAACTGCCCGGTGTCTGACAGCCGGCGATTGCTGACAATGTGTACGAGTGTGACATCTGGATGTTTGCCAACTCGGGGATGACGCGGCATGCGTCACGTAAGGAAGTTGAAATGATTGGCCATTCAGAGTGAGCCTGGAGACACTAAGGACGCGGGATGCGTCACTGCAGCGATCGGCCGACTAAGGAGCCAGCTGGGCGGACCCAGAGAAGAAAGGGGGAAGGATGCGGATTGCGTCATTCCACGAGGCACCGTTTGGATTGGCTATCTCCGTTGCAGGGGAAGGATCCCAGCTTCAAAATGGGGGCATGGAGGGCCGCCCACCACCCTGACGAAGCTCCGGTGGGCGGAGCGAAACGCGCGTCGGCGGACGGCCGGCCCTCTCCACGTGCTGGCCACCCTGCTTTCAGCCCTGCTCCTGCTCTAAGTACCTCCGCTTATGAAGGGTTGCGCAACCCCGATGCCATGGCGTTAGCTGTCAGCAAAGGACTTCTGCGTGTCTCCAGCTAAGTATAAGCCTCGGCGAGGCACCCTGACTTCTTGTATGCGCAGTCTCTTTGTGAGCTCAGAGATGTGATTAAGCAATGTGTTGTTAACACATGATAGACTCATGATGCATGATTACAAGCATCGTTGCCATGCTGTGGGACAGTCGCATGTGAACCCTGGATGTTGCAGATCAAGATACCATTTGATGTTTAATACTATCCAGTTGGATAACTTTACAGAGGCAACTTTTAGTGTGAGGCTGCAGGCCACTGTCTCATGAGTATTATCACCTGATCAATCAGCCTTGAGCAGTGTGTCTTGCTTTGATCCTAGGTAGTACTCAGCAGCGCTGCTAGCAGGGTGGGTGTATGAGTGCGTGGAAGCGTGTGTGGGTGCACGGTGGGCCCCCGTGATTTTAGCATTTCACTATGTGTTTTTTATTTTTATGAGTATGTCCCTTGTGTGTGCTGGGATTGGTGCAATAAAATTGATGTCTGCTCAGCTATTTCTGTGTATTTAGCCTATTTGCCAGGCCTACTGTCAACCACATGTCTTTTTTGTTGTATTTGACCCAGGAGGACCCCACTGCTGACACAGAGACCCAGGAGGACCCCACTGCTGACACAGAGACCCAGGAGGACCCCACTGCTGACACAGAGACCCAGGAGGACCCCACTACTGACACAGATTCATAAAAAAGCAAGACTACATTTTGCCAAAATGCACTTGAGTAAGCCAAAATCATTCTGGGAAAACATCTTGTGGACAGATGAGACCACGGTAGAGCTTTTTGGTAAAGCACATCCTTCTACTGTTTTCGGAAAACGGAATGAGGCCTACAAAGAAAATAACACAATACCTAAGGTGAAATATGGTGGAGGTTCAATGATGTTTGTGGTTGTTTTGCTGCCTCTGGCACTGGGTGCCTTGAATGTGTGCAGGGCATCATGAAATCTGAGGATTACCGACGGATTTTGGGTCGCACTGTACAGCCCAGTATCAGAAAGCTCGGTTTGCGTCCGAGATATTGGGTCTTCCAACAGGACAATGACCCCAAACATACGTCAAAAAGCACCCAGAAATGGATGGCAACCGAGGAGAGTTCTGAAGTGGCCAACAATGAGTCCAGATCTAAATCTCATTGAACACCTGTGGCAAGATCTTAAAATTGCTGTTGGGAAAAGGCATCTTTCCAATAAGAGAGACCTGGATTTGCAAATGAAGAGCGGTCCAACATTTCGGCTGAGAGGTGTAAGAAGCTTATTGATGGTTATAGGAAGCCACTGACTTCAGTTATTTCTTCCAAAGGGTGCAACCAAATATTAAGTTAAGGGTGCCAATAATTTTGTCCAGCCCATTTTTGGAGTTTGGTGACATTATGTCCAATTTCCTTTTTTTCCTCCCTTTTTTTGCTTTAGTTCCAATACACACAGAGGGAATAAACATGTGTATAGCAAAACGTTACTGCAATCCTTCATTTTCTTGAAATATTTCAGGGGTGCCAACATTTACAGCCATGACTGTATCTCTCTTGCTTAATTAACAGTCAAAGGGCGACCTGGATATAAGAAAGAAATGTGGGCTGTATTTGCCGGTAATCTCAGCCTTATCACTGGCAACACTGGGATTTTTCTTTTATTTGAGAATATGCATTAAAGTGTTTCCCAGAAGTGCGCGGGTCCAGGAGAGACAAATGACACTTTCGCGAGCGATGATTTGGCCGTCCTCCATTCTGCTGTACAGACATTCAATATACTTGTGTGAGATACTAAAACAAGGATGTGGAAACCCTTAGGACAGGAAGTAGAAAGGCTTACGTAAATTTTACAGTAGCTTTCTGCTGCTGCACCCTTTAGGGGAAGCTGGTTGATGGGCTGCTCAGCTCAACTTCTGGCTGAAGTGCAATTTCGGGCTTGGGAGCCCGAACTCGCAAAGTTAGGGTTCATCCATCCTTACTCAGAGAGCTATATATTGGGAAGGGAGGTTAAGCTATTGGGATAGGCTATCTCTTCCTCCTGCTGAGACTATAACAAACGAGATGAGTCATTCTGAAAAGCCAAGGTCCATTGTGTTACATTGTTACAGCCAAGGAGCAGCTAATTTATCTTAGTTGTTTGTTTAATTGTGGATGTTTAAAGGCTCCGAAAATGCAGTAGATGCAGGTAAGATGATTTTTAATGCGGGCAATCTGTATGTACATGATGGGGGAAACATATAAGATAGGCTCTTATTCTGGGTGAAGGTCCGGATTAATGCGGGCAATCTGTATGTACAGGGGGGGGAACATATACGATAGACTCTTATTCAGGGTGAGGGTCTGGATTAATGTGAGCAATCTGTATGTACAAGGGGGGAAACATACAAGATAGACTCTTATTCAGGGTGAGGGTCCAGATTAATGTGTGCAATCTGTATGTACAGGGGGGAAAAATGCAAGATAGGCTGTTATTCAGGGTGAAGGTCCGGATTAATGTGTGCAATCTGTATGCACAGGGGGGAAACATATAAGATAGTCTCTTATTCAGGGTGAGGGTCAGGATTAATGTAGACAATCTGTATGTACGGGGGGGGGGGGGGGGCAAACAAGATAGGCACTTATTCAGGGTGAAGGTCAGGATTAATGTGGGCAATCTCTATGTACAGGGGGAAACATACAAGATAGGCTCTTATTCAGGGTCAAGGTCCGGATTAAAGTGGGCAATCTGTATATACAAGGGGGAACATATAAGATAGGCTCTTATTCAGGGTGAAGGTCCGGTTTAAGAATGGGTGCAGATCTTTAGTTCAGCTTCCTCCAGTTGCGCAGGGGCACGGGCTGCACTTCACTTGCGCTGAGCTATAAAGGAATCTGTGTCTCAGCAACGAGAAATACAGATTCTATCATCATAAATAGCAAGAGAAACTACTAATTAGTATTTTACCGGGAAATATTGTCCCCAAAATATCTAATTCAAAATAGTATCCTGGGGATAACTAAAGAGCCAAACAAGAGTTGTCTGTGCCCAAAATAAAGGCAAAGACTAACTAACGATCTGTACAAAATTCTCCATTGTCTACAGGCTAATTAGGGCCGTGGCTCTTGGAGAGAAATCCACTTCAGGATTTATTCCCATCCAATTAAGGGGTTTTCAAGGCTACTCAAAATGAAGGGTATCCTGAGGGATGGCGGTGCGGAGAACTGTGGACCGTATGGGATGGGAATTCCAACCTACCCATTAGCCCAGTACTACAGCTATTATGCAATAGTAACATTAGAAAAGTCTCTTCCACATCAGCATCCTAAAGAAATATGACACTTCATAAAGTGTATTGGCAATAGACAACTGTTACCCTGTCTGTATGTACTCTTAGGCCCTTATTTAACAAGGGATAGCGCCAGGTAGCGACTGGTGAGCGACCGGTAATGACGGTCACCGCCACGAGAACGCCGGCTCCCCACCACAATCACACATTTATCAAGCCGATCCTGCCTAGCGACTGAGATAGCGCCAGATAGCCACTCATTCATCATTATTCCAGCCTCAGCCCACAGCACCAGCGTCCGACCTTGAACAGCGACAGGTATGACCTCTCGCTACCTGGCGCTCTCCAATGCATTTCAATTGAACAATTTTTAAATATTCATAATTAATTGTTATTAATGTTTTTTTTTTTTTTTTTTTAATGTGAAAAATTCTGTGACCACTTCTGCAATGTTAGATATTTTTTTTTAAGGTAAAAAAAAAAAAAAAAATTTGTGCAGAATTGATATTAAAGGTCTGATAGTAATGTATTCATATTACAAAATGTTTTTATAAACTTGTTTTTTTGGTTTCCAAAAATATGGTTGTTTGGGGGTTAAAAAACTACTTTTAACCCATCGCCGCCAGCGCTCTGGGGTTTAAACATGCATTTCACAGCGCGAGAATTTTTTAGCGTGATTTGTTAATGAATATGGTGGGAGTCGGTCGCTATGGCCAGTCGCTCCCATGCGCTCCCATACAGCGCGGAACCTGTCAAATAGCGACTCCTCACCCAATATTCAACATTACTGCACACCGACTGAGTCGCTGTCAACAACCGAACAACGGCCAAGCACAGCGACTACTAGCGAGCGCTGTGAAAATACTGCTACAGTCGCTCAACTGTCGCTACCTGCCGCTATTAATGAATTGGCCTCCCCGATGAGCAATAATTAGTAACAGAGTTATTGAAAACTTTATTATACTGTACAACCGAATAACTACAAAATAACAATAAAAAGACAGAAACAGAAAATGAAGGGTATCCTGAATATATTCCTTAGTGAAAAACAAAACCACCATAAGTGGGGATAGCCCGCAATCCCCACAACCCTGCCAAAACAATTTCAGCACCACCTTTTTTGAAAAAACAAATACATTTTTATTGATTTGGGCAACACACAAAGGACAATTTAAAAAAAAAAAGTCTAAAAATCATATACACATATATTAGACATTGGATCATGACTATGGCACTGCACCATTCCATCACATATTATCACAAAAATTCATAAACAAATTATAATGCTCCCCAAGTCATCATCCCAAAGTGCAATGTACATGTGCAAAACAAAAGCATCCCAAAGTGCATAGATCAAGTCCTATAAACTAATTCCAAAGTGAATCCACATAATTCAGTTAATACAAGTGCCTAACTATATACCCTAATTCATAAATTCTACAAATGGAGGAGCACCCACAGGGGGGTGAAGCAGCCAAGTAAAGTGCAATCAAATTATATTAGGGAACATAGGAGGGACACTCTGGTATGTCCCATACATGCACCAAGAGATGATCTGCACTCACCCTGATTTTTATATTGTCTTGTATATGTTTTTTAAATGTGTATGCCCATTCGGGTTCATTGTGATTTTCATTGTCTGATTCTAATAAAATAGCTTAATCTATTTTTTATATACTGGTTTGCACTAATTTTTTCAGGGTGAGTGCAGATCATCTCTTGGTGCATGTATGGGACATACCAGAGTGTCCCTCCTATGTTCCCTAATTGCTTAAGCCTTACAAGCACCGGATCTTCTGGCACCCCCTTATGTGACTCATTCATTATCTATTAGGCTGTGCTTATCCATCTATAGTTTGTTGTGCACAATCAAATTATATTACTGAATGGTTGGAGGGAGTGCAGCGCCCCCTGCCTACCCAGGCATGGGCTATCCCCACTTTTGGTGGTTTTGTAGAAGTACGTCCTGCCAGTGTACCGCACGCCTAGTTTACACTCACTGGTGTGGTGGTTCTTAATCTAATTAATGAAAAACTAATCACAAAAATTAAGGTCCAGACAACAAAAATGTGGATATTGGGAAAGTTGAGCAAAAACAAAAACAATAAAAACAATTATAGTTAAATGATTAAGGATTAATATGCAAAACAAACTGGAAAGGGAGGTTTAAAGTGGACCATAACCCAGGATTTTGATTGAGCAGCAGTGGCTTTTCAATTTGGTCCAAGCTGGGGGCTACAAAAAGAAGTCCGCCGGCTCCCATGAGTGAGGACACTTCCAGTGCCAGCACTGCCAGATACTGATGAAGAGGATCGGGGCTGAGTTCCAGCAGCTTCAGTCGCTGCATCATCTAGGTGAAGCCGGTTGATAGTCTGCTTAGCTGCCCATCAATCAGCTTTTCCGCGCCGGACGCCGTACTCGAACACAGACTTCTGGCTGAAGTCCGTGTTCGGGTTTGGGAAACCGAACTTTGCCGTTCAGGTTCGTCTAACTCTATTAGTGACCACAATGTTGGACTTCAATGATCATCAATGCAAGCACAATGGTACCCTTTACATATGGAAGCAGTATGTACATTGGGGTGTGGCTGCCCTTAGGCAAGATGAGCATGAAGCTTAGAGAGCCATCATCAGGTTGTGTTACTACTCCTCATGGTGGTTCGGGTCCACCCATCCCTAGAAGATACGCTTTACCAGCCGGAAATCCAGGGATGAGCAAGGTCTAGGATGTTCTCGGAGAAAGTGGTGGCCACGACGCACAGAAAATAGTTGCAATTTTTTGACACTATAAAGTTTTCCGAGAGCCTGATACAAAGCCAAACCGAAATTATTATCTCACTTCACAGCAGGCACAGAAACTGCATTATATACCTGGCGGGTTGGGGCATTGCAATTGTCATTTTCCCATCACTCTTGTTTACCTTAAAGGACCAAGATGGAGCCTCACCTGTCACTGGTCAATTTTGCTGATTTTTTTTTTTTGCTTTCTTCTCCCGGGCGCTGGCAAGCAATTCTCTCCTCACCTCTATGAAGCGAGATTGCAGCCAACCTCCAGTCACCCATCTGTCAGAGTGTCTGTGTCTTCAGTTATTCTTCCGTCGCCTCGGGACCCACCGCCTGCATCGCCTCGAAGATATTCAATTACATTTCAACTTCTGCTCTGACATCAGAAATTCACAGGTAAACGGCCATTGCAACCCCGAGAGGATTTATAGGAGTTTGGTCATGCTTTTGGGAATGAGATAGATTCATGCAAATGCATTTGTTTGAGACTTAGTGGTAGAAAGAAAGGAATCTGGGTCACTTTCTTTGAGTCTTCAGAGGGAAAATGTAACACAGTGATAAATGGAAAACTACAGAGGCGACAAACTTCACAGTGTGAGGCACTCATCACAATGCACTGTAAGCTATTAGAATTCCAACAGTAGGCTCATGATTGCTGATTACAGCTGATTACAATAGAAACAATTAAGATAAAATAATTGCTGTTTGGCTGAAATAGTGAAACACAATGGACCTCTCAGCAGGGAGCTTGAAAGCTTTTTAGACTGACTCATCTTGTTTGTTATAGCCTCAACAGGAGGGAGAGAAAGACCATCCCAAGGTTTTAACATCCCATTCCAATATATTGCTCCCTGATCTCTATCACCTATGCAAATGCCACCCCTCCCAACAAACTATATTTACAATTGCTGTAGAAAAATTTTAGGCACTTACAGGCCGATTCAGTAATAGCGCCAGGTAGCGACAGATGAGCGCCAGTAGCGTGATTTTCACAGCGCCCGCTAGTATTCGCTGTGCTTGGCCGTTGTTCGGTTGTTGACAGCGACTCAGTCGGTGTGCGGTAATGTTGAATACGGGGTTAGGAGTCGCTGTTTAACAGGTTCCGCGCTGTATGGGAGCGCCTGACAGGGAATGGTCATAGCGAACGGCTCCCAGCATATTCATTAACAAATCGCGCTCAAAAAATTCTCGCGCTGTGAAAAGCTTGTCTAAACCCCAGAGCGCTGGCGGCGATGGCTTAAAAGTAGTTTTTAACCCCCAAACATCCATATTTTTGGATTAAAAAATTAAACAAGTTTTTCTAAACATTTTGTAATATGAATACATTAATATCAGACCTATAATATCAATTCTGCACAAATTTTTTTTTTATAATTTTTTTACCTTAAAAAAAATATCTAACATTGCAGAAGTGGTCACAGAATTTTTGACATTTAAAAAAAAAAAAAAAAAATTATTAATTAAATATGAAGATTTAAAGATTCCTCCATTGAAATGCATTGGAGAGCGCCAGGTAGCGAGAGGTCATACCTGCCGCTGTGATGGGATTAGCAGCGGCGCTGTTCGTTGCAGTCCGCTACATGATGAATCCCGCGCTAGCTGACGCTCTCGCCGGCGCTAGCCTCATTTAGCGTGATAAATGCGTGATTGTGTCCGCCGCCTGGCGTTCTGGAGTCGGTAGCCGCCGATAGCTGGCGCTACCTGGCGCTAGTGAGACACTACCTGGCGCTATCCCTTGATAAATAAGGGCCTTACTCTGCTTCCTCCCAGGTCATCAGCCCAGATTTTAGCTTGAGGGTTCTATGTTTATAGCAGTGTAGGGTGGAGTAGGTAAGAGGTTATTTTTTTATGTTATATTTTAAGACAGCTTACATAAAAGGAAAGGATGTGGATGATAACTAATGATGGGCTTCGGATCCAGACCAAAGCAAAAATCAGCCTGGATCTTGCAGATTTGGTTTGCCCTATCCCGGATACTGGCTACTTGGTGGCAAACCGACATTCCGTATTCCACCTGCCGGGGCCGGCAGGGGACATGCAGGCCACCACTATCATGTGAACTGGTATATGGGTCCCTTCGACCCCTTACTAGTTCACAAACAGTCAAAAAAAATTGACTGCTCTCTGCAGGTCTCCCTTGTCATAGAACCAGGACTGTTCCTCTGGTTTCCCAGCAGAGGGCACCAAGGTTTCCCATGTGCTTGCATTTGCACACTAGATATTGTAGCATCAGTAAGCATGCGTTTTCGGCTGTAGCAGCACAATCTGTTGTTGCGTGTGCTTACTGATACTACTATATCTAGTGCACAAATGTGAGTGCACGGAAAACCTTGACACCCTCTGCTGGGAAAAAAGAGGAACAGCCCTGGTTCTATGTCATCCCTCCTGGTCACCTTCTGATTCCGGGGGGAGGCTATTGTAACCATTCCATGGGGATCTAGCGTGAAGGGGGACACAGGTCCCCCACCTCCCCATCCGGCAGTACTGAATGACAAAAACAGGGAACCATCCAGTAGTCTCAGCTCCTGGCTCATCACAAGTAATAACTAAGAGAGGATTAGGTGTCACAATCTGATACCTAAGAAAAACTGCTACACAGTTGTCTAAGAATATAACTGTGATGTAAAATGTGGATTCACACAACCTAGGAGTCTTGCTGCCAAGACATGGATTCAAGCGGTCACGTGGTCATGAGGGAATGGACAAGCAACACACTGGATGTGACCAAGGAACTATGAGGCCGATTTATTAATAGCGCCAGGTAGCTACGGATGAGCGACAGTAGCGTTATTTTCACAGCGCCCGCTAGTATTCGCTGTGCGTGGCCGTTGTTCGGCTGTTGACAGCGACTCAGTCAGTGTGCGGTAATGTTGAATACGGGGTTAGGAGTCGCTGTTTGACTGGTTCCGCGCTGTATGGGAGCGCATGACAGCGAATTGCCATAGCGAACGGCTCCCAGCAAATTCATTAACAAATCACGCTCCAAAAATTCTCGCGCTGTGAAATGCTTGTTTAAACCCCAGAGCGCTGGCGGCGATGGGTTAAAAGTAGTTTTTTAACCCTCAAACAACCATATTTTTGTTAAAAACAAATAAACATGTTTTTATAAATATTTGGTAATATGAATACATTAATATCAGACCTGTAATATCAATTCTGCACAAATTTTTTTTTTTTAATTTTATTACCTTAAAAAAAAACTAACATTGCAGAAGTGGTCACAGAATTTTTGACATTTAAAAAAAAAAAAAAAAAAAAACATTAATATCAATTAATTATGAATATTTAAAGATTTCTCTATTGAAATGCATTGGAGAGCGCCAGGTAGCAAGAGGTCATACCTGGCGCTGTGATGGGATTAGCAGCGGCGCTGTTCGCTGAAGTCTGCAACATGATGAATCCCGCGCTAGCTGACGCTCTTGCCGGCGCTAGCCTCATTTAGCGTGATAAATGCGTGATTGTGTTCGCAGCCTGGCGTTCTGGAGTCGGTAGCCGCCGATAGCTGGCGCTACCTGGCGCTAGTGAGACACTACCTGGCGCTATCCCTTGATAAATAAGGGCCTTAGCGTAAGTCGGTAACATGCATCCCAATTCGGGTGTGGCCAGGACATGTCAGCAATCATTCAGTTCCTGGAAGTGGCTTATGAATAGGTCCCATCTTATTAGCTAAGATCCTTGGCCCACTGGTGTCTCCCACAGATAGGCAATGGCATTGACAAGGTCAGAGTTGAAGTTCCGGGTGGTAACCACAGGAAGCAGAGTCTCCTGTAAGCATCGCTGCAGGTTTGTAGTTAGATGTAGGCTGAGGTCTTGTTCAACAGATATAAGTTGGTAGGCAACATGTCCTGACCAGAATTCTCATCTTGGCATTCATGCTATGCACCCAACAACCCTTCTAGGTACATGAAAATGTGGTGAGTCTGCCGTCTTAGGTGGAAACGTGTTCATAATATCCATGTAGCCATCTCATCTGGAGAGCTCTTCATATTTTAGTGGTTATCAGTTACTACTTTTTGAATTCCCAGTTAGCTGTCCAATAGAAATGGGCCCTTCGGATGGTTAGAGAAGGTCTGGATTTTAAATAGAGGGAATTTTTCTAAATGTTAAAGAGAAACTTTAGAAGTATTGGGGAGTTAATAAGAACTCCCCAAATCAGATCTCGCTCATGTGCAGTGTCATTGCAAAGGCTGCAATGACCCTTGGCGCAGATCACGCAAGATCTGATGAGCGTTGCGGGACATTTGAAGAGCCGATGGCGAAGGGTGAGTACAGCTAAGGCCTCAGCCTTCACTTAGTGACGGCTGGGGGGGGGGGGGGTGGAAGGGGGCAGGAATGCTGCCAGATGTCGGCATTTTTGAATAACGCTGACATCCAAAAGGCAGTGAGGGAGGGGGAAGGGATGTGTACAGAGGAACATCAGAAAAGGTCAGATGCTCCTCTTTAATAGGAATGATCTTGATGATGAATGGGGGCAAAAGGTAGGTCTGGATGGCTATTAGGAAGAGGACCCCAACATTTAGGCTGTACCCAGAAATTTCTGGCACGGAATAAGCCAGATGTGATTGTTAAAGTGGTCCAAAACCCACTGTGATCAGCTGATGGATTCCCCCCACTAGCGGCATCTAAAATCCGGATGCCCCACTGTGTGAAACCCCCCAGGTTGCCCCATACACTTACCTTGCTTCCCGGTCCAATGGCGCATGCGCAAGCCGCGGCCGCATCCCCGCTATCCCTCTAGCAGGGTGCGTTCCCACGCCAGGCATTTGTGAAAGGCACGATTCCTGTTAGAGGAACGTGGGGGGATGCGGCCACCCATCTGGCCTTAGGCGAAGGCTTAGACGACGTGACATTAACGGCTCTGAGCGTGCTGACTGGACGAGCGGCCGTGCATGCGCCGTAGGGCCGGGAAGAGGCGAGTTAACTTCGGCGATCTGGAAAGGACCAAAACCCAAGATAGTCAAAATCCTGGGTTTTGGTCCATTTTAAGTAAACATGCCAGACCATTATACTAGATTCCCTTTCTTTTTTCATCTCCTGAGAGTTAACCCTGTGGTCACATTACAATATATCACTTTTTACGGATAATTGGACAATTTCACACGGGTCATGCATTTAATTGGCTTCATTAAATGCAGGATCTTGCATTACACCTTTCAGTGTAATTTCGGCTTATACATAAGTGTTATTATTATCAGCCATGCTGTTTTTTTATTATCATATAGCGAGTTTGGCGGTAAATAGTAAAGAACGTAGTGGGAGACGATGGGTCTGAGTGGACTTGCTCATTAAAATGTATCATCTCCAAAACACCTGCCATGTACATAAAGGACACGCAACCGATTTCCAGGAGATGAACCAGAGGCTCTGAAGCATGCTGGCTGGGCAGGTAGTGATCATCACAATTATAATCACTGACATGACATCTCATCTCCCCAGACGGAATATGTAATATGCTAATCTCCGCATGTGCACACGTGTAAGACTGGAGACGCTAACAGATGCTGCCTGGCTATTCGGCCTATTCTGCGAATAATGAGAATAACGCACTTTCCAAGGATAGTGACAACGAGTGGTGCGGGTTCCATGGTTTAGGTGTTTAATCAAAGTCCATCTTTAAGAACATTTTCAGTAAACAAATGTAACATTTCGATTCCCACACTAGCAGCATATGTTATATTTTATTCATAGTAGGGGAGGGTTTGAGCCACATCGGTGTTCCTTTTGCTGTCATATGGAAAGAAAGGAGAGTGGATCCGCACAAAGATCACTTCTTTATTGAATCCAGATAAAATCATTATAAATGTCTCCCACACATGGTGCAGACTGCCACAGCAATAAAATCATGAGATGACACGGGTCAAAGGATATAGAGGGGTCCTGACGCGTTTCGGGTCCTTCACTAACCCTTAATCTAGTCCTTTTGCTGTCATTGAAGATATGAAGTTCATTTAGCAGGAAATCCATAGGCGTCCTCGGAACCTAAAGATGGTGACTAAGACAATATATGGGCCAGTTTTAAAGATACCCGCTCTTCCACTGCCAACTATTCAGGAAGTGCTTGAGACAAGGACCATAGCTCAGTGATGAGAATTATTAAAGCCCCACTTCATCTTCTTGCACTTACTTCCTTCTGGCCCAAGATGTAAAGCACCATCTTGTTACAGGCCCTTCTCCCCAGGGAAATATCTTCTTGCAATTACTTCCTTCAGGTCTAAGGTGTAAAGCACCCTCTTGTAAGATCAGCTTTTACCCCGGACCTAAAGATGGTGACAATATATGGGCCAATCTCAAAGACACTCACTCTTCCACTGCCAACTATTCAGGAACTGTTTGCGACAAGGACCACAGCTCAGCGATGAGAATTATATAAACCCCTTCTCACCTGGGAAATATCTTCTTGCAATTACTTCCTTGCAAGCACTAGCTTGTAAGGCCAGCTTTTTCCCCAGGACCTAAAGATGGTGACTTAGACAATATATGGCCCAATCTCAGACACCTGCTCTTCCACTGCCAATGATTTAGGAACTATATGGGACAAGGACCAAAGCTCAGAACTGCAATTACTTTCTTCTGGCCCAAAGTGTAAAGCATCATCTTGAAGGACCAGCTTTTACCCGAATTTTTTTTGGTACGTGCCGATCGAATTTTCCCTGAAATAAAAAAAAAAAAAATGCCGGCATGGTGGGAGCGGGCAGACCGGCTACGCTCTCAGCTGTCATCAGAGGACGCGTCATCAGAGGGCGCCTGAGAGCGGCGCCGGCCTCCACGCTCCGACCATGCAGGTAAGTGTTTGCTTTTTAAACAAATGCCGGCATTTTGCTTAAAAAAAAAAATGCCGGCATGGTGGGAGCGTGGGCATTTTTTTTTTTCAGATGAGCGATTCATGAAAGTTCGATTCGGGAGAACCCGAATTTCTTGTGGAAATTCGGCGAATCGCCCGAATCGAACTTTCAAGAAGTTCATCTCTAATCATAAGCTGTAAGATCATGGTAAGGTACATAATTATGGGAAGGAGTCTGGTTAGGTGCAGGTTTATATTGAATGTATATACATTCCCTCCCTTTTCTTGCGTTACTCAAACAAAGCACAAAGAGGAGAGAGAGAAAAGCAAAAAGAAAGAGAAATAGAGAGAAAAGGAAAGAAAAAAAAGATGAAAAGAGAAAACACAGGAAAAGAGGATAATCCCCCCCCCTTCCTTTGTCAGCTAAACTACTGCTCAACGGGACAGGTAGGTAAGCGGAGGCTAGTTTATATCTAGTGTGGTAAAGTGTATGGGAAAGTGCTGGATGGTGTCTATTTCTCCCTTGGTTTTCTCAATCAGGCACAATCCATGCCGGGTTTACAGGACCCCAGTCCACATTCCCAGTCCTCTAAGGGTTTTTCCCCTACTCCCAGTTCTAACACAGGGGATGAGGCTAATTGCAAAGGAAGCCTAATAAAAGGAGCCGCTGAGGCTTCCAATGTGGAGATGGAGAGACTGGGATGAGGAGCCCGGGCCTTGCTGCTTCCCAAAACTGACAGTGCTGAATTGCAGCTGAAGGACTTGCTGTTATATGTTCTTGGAACCTGTGGATTAACAGCCTGGACTTGCATCCCCCGAAAGAGGACCTGTTATAACAAGGACTTGCAGTACGCTGTAATTATCCTACACTGGACGTTGCTATAGTTGGTGAGGTAACCGCTTGCTGTACTGCATTGTATCCTGCAACATACTCTGAAGTGAAGAGATTTTGCCTGTTGGAATTTATTTTCAATAAATCGCTTATGATTGGAATAAGAACTGTCTTCAGAGTCATTGCCGTTGGCCCCAGATCCTGACTATAGTCACAATGATTTGTGATCACAATTGAAATGTAAACTTTTCCAAAGCCTTCACTTTCTCAAAAAGACCATACAGTAACTCTGTCAATTCAACGCATGAAAGCAATATAGTAATGTGGATGTGGATGTACACGGCTTTCAGGAAGCACGTTGGTTGTTTGCTGTTATTGGTGGCTTGTCTAGGTGGTCATTTTTTAGTTGTTACAGGTTGCGCTGGTGGAACAAATCGAAACACACTTTAGCTAACAGATGGCCAACCATTGATTTACTGTCGGGACTCTCTGGCCATAGTCTCTAGGGTACATTGGTTATATATCCCTCCGGCTGTTGGGACCATAACGCATTCTGTGCCTCAACAGATGGACAAGCTCTGATTTATTATTTTTGTTTCAAAACTTCGATACCAGAATCACAGAAACAATTTACTGCCTATCCCATTGCAACCGTATAATCGGCGAGGCTAGGAAGCATCAGATACCTTATATTCGGCAATAACATATGGCGAATGGTGCAACCGCCTTAGCATGAATGGCGCGTCGGGCATCCTCATTGGTCACCGTTATCGGCGTACAGCTAAACGCGGTTGTAAATCTTTTATTCACTTGGAAGAGCGCCGCTATTTATGTGTCTGGCTAGTTATTTAAAACAAGGCAGCGACTTGCGCTTTCTACCCTTGGCATGGAAAAAGAAAATTTGCTGCTGATTTAGTATGCAGCGCAGATGCGTCTTTGGGAACATTAGAGTCAGACTCATCCACAAACAGTAAATAAACACCGGCGATGCCGTGCTGAGCTTTAAGCAAACAAGTACAGCTCAAAAGAATGCAGTGCTAATCGGTGCCGAAAGGCTACCTGACTCATAGAGAGGAGGGGTAACGTTCCATTCTACCTATAAAAGGGATGAGCGAGCTATTTATTCATTACCTGTCTATGGTTTACTCAGTGACCAAATGGAGGTTGTGATGCCGCTGTATAGAGCCCTGGTGAGGCCACAGCTAGAATACTGTGTGCAGTTCTGGAGACCTTACCTGCAAAAAGACATTATTCAAATAGAACGGGTCCAAAGGAGGGCAACAAAAATTGTATGACTTAAACTTAAAACTTATCAGGGGAGACTTAAATAACTTAATCTGTACAGTCTGGGGGAAAGAAGGGAGAGAGGGGACATGATGGAGACCTTTATATATGTGACAGGAGGGAATAAGGTTCAGGAGGGAAGTGTTTTTAAGAAGAAACTTAAACTGGACCTTCAGCATGATGAACTAACTAGAAACAGAAACATAGAAGGGTGACGGCAGAAGGAGACCATACGGTCCATCTAGTCTGCCCTTATGTGTATAATGTATGTTCTCTGTATCTTATGTGTATACTGTATGTTCTCTGTATTCTATGTGTATACTGTATGTTCTCTGTATCTTATGTGTATACTGTATGTTCTCTGTATCTTATGTATATACTGTATGTTCTCTGTATCTTATGTGTATACAGTATGTTCTCTGTATCTTATGTATATACTGTATGTTCTCTGTATCTTATGTGTATACTGTATGTTCTCTGTATCTTATGTATATACTGTATGTTCTCTGTATCTTATGTATATACTGTATGTTCTCTGTATCTTATGTATATACTGTATGTTCTCTGTATCTTATGTGTATACTGTATGTTCTCTGTATCTTATGTATATACTGTATGTTCTTTGTATCTTATGTGTATACTGTATGTTCTCTATATCTTATGTATATACTATATGGTCTCTGTATCTTATGTGTATACTGTATGTTCTCTTTATCTTATGTGTATACTGTATGTTCTCTGTATCTTATGTGTATACTGTATGTTCTCTGTATCTTATGTGTATACTGTATGTTCTCTTTATCTTATGTGTATACTGTATGTTCTCTGTATCTTATGTGTATACTATATGGTCTCTGTATCTTATGTGTATACTGTATGTTCTCTGTATCTTATGTGTATACTAGATGGTCTCTGTATCTTATGTGTATACTGTATGTTCTCTGTATCTTATGTGTATACTAGATGGTCTCTGTATCTTATGTGTATACTGTATGTTCTCTGTATCTTATGTGTATACTGTATGTTCTCTGTATCTTATGTATATACTGTATGTTCTCTTTATCTTAGGACCGATGTGTGCTTATCCCAGGCATTTTTAAATTCAGTGACAGTCGATTTTTCAGCTACCTCTGCTGGAAGTTTGTTCCCAGAATCAACTGCTCTTTCTGTAACATAATATTTTCTAACATTGCTCCTGATCTTCCCCTGACTAGCTTCAGGTTGGGTCCCTTGTTCTATCATTATGTTTCTTCTTAAAACACCTCTCTCCTCAACCTTATTCAATCCTTTGACACATATAAAGGTCTACATCATGTCCCCTCTCTCCCTTCTTTCTCCAGACTGTAGTTAAGTCTCTCCTGAAGTTTTAAGTTTAAGTCCTTCCACCATTTTTGTTGCCGGCTTTTGGACCTGTTCTATTTGAATAATGTATTTTTGCAGGGGAGGTCTCCAGAACTGCACACAGTATTCTAGCTGTGGCCTCACCAGGGCTCTATACAGCGGCATCACAACCTCCCTCTTCCTACTGGTGATGCCTCGAGCTATGCAGCCGAGCATCCTGCTTGCTTTTCCCACTGCCTGGCTACACTGTCCAATCATCTTGCAGCTATCAGTAATCAGTATCCCTAAATCTCTCTCCTCCGAGGTCCTGGATAACACAGTGCTGCCCATACGGTGCTCAGAGCAGGGATTCCTTCTACCCAAGTGCATGACTTTGCATTTAGAGACATTAAACTCTAGTTTCCACAGTTTTCCACCCATGGAAAGCTTTATGTATTATCTGTTCTTGGAACCTGTGGATTAACAGCCTGGACGTGTATGTCTGAAAGGACTTGCAATACGCTGTAATTATCACACACTGGACGTTGCTATAGTTGGTGAGGTAACCGCTTGCTGTACTGCATTGTACCCTGCATTATACTCTGAAGTTGAGAGATTTTGCCTGTTGGACTTTGTTTTCAATGAA
This sequence comes from Gastrophryne carolinensis, assembly GCA_027917425.1. Classification (NCBI taxonomy): domain Eukaryota; kingdom Metazoa; phylum Chordata; class Amphibia; order Anura; family Microhylidae; genus Gastrophryne; species Gastrophryne carolinensis. The sequence continues at coordinate 510,165,924 of CM051236.1, read as the reverse complement.
TTGTTTATTATTTGACTAAGAACTGTCTTGCGAGTCATTGCCGTTGGCCCCAGATCCTGACAGTATGTACAGGGTGGCAGGGCAGTATTTGGTGTTCATGGCGGCCTAGGCACTTTAAGTGTTTGCACCCCCTTTTTTTTAAGTAAAAAAAAAGTGTGTAGTGGGAAAAGGTGCAATGGCATACCTCCCGAGTGTCCCTGATTTGGAGGGACTGTCCCTCTTTTGAGTGCATGTCCCCCTGTCCCTCATTGTTCTAATTTGTCCCTCTTTGAGGTGTAACATGCAGATCTGCAGCAATAAATAATTAATTATCCTATTCAAAGTGTTTCTATTGTTGTAAGTGTTATAACCATCTCCTTCCATCCCTCAATGAGGGGGTGTGGCCTAATTTACAAACTGTCCCTCTTTCCCACCCTGAAAGGTTGGGAGGCATGCAATGGGCTAGATGCAGAGTATGTTTGTGGAGGAGGGAGACGGCACAAAGGGCAAAATGCATTGAAGCAGGGAAGCATGTTCCATCTTTTACTGCAATCTGACATACAGGAGTCACATGACCACACCAGTGGAGGGGAGATGCTCTGGCCTGTGTTCAACCTATTGCAGCCCCCTTCACACAAATACTCATCCTTCTGTGGCTGGGTGGGGGGTGCTTGTTAGGAGGCATTAATGTTCAGGATATGAGAGTTGCAATTTATTTTGCTTCCTACAGTATTAAGTGCCTCGCCCCCCTTCCATGTTGCCACCCTAGGCACGTGCCTAGGGTTGCCTAATGGTAAATACAGCCCTACAGGATAGGGGAAGATAGGCTCTTATTCAGAGTGAAGGTCCGCTTTAAAACTAGAGCAAAGTTTTACATTAGGACAAGCATAACTTTTATTTCTGAATTAACCTCCGTGTTACCTCTCTGTCACACAAGCTAACAGTAAGCGAGCATCTCCCCGGCTCTGTGTACTGCAGAAGATCCGTCTTCCAATTATTGTCTATTTTTCATCCTGATCCCGTGTGCTGTCGGTGACGTGGGCTGCTCCTCTGCTCCCCTTCCAGCGTTCAGCTGCCTGTCATGTCTTCCTCATATCGCCTCTCTTTCTCCGGCGCTCCTGAGAGATGCTGATGCGAGACGGCAAGACACGAGATCCCGGGGGATCCGCGAGCCTGAGAAACCAAGAGCCGCGCGGCAACAGCAACAGAACCAAAGCAAGAGGAGGGGAAATAAAACTTTGTAACATGGGGAAACATCCCGCAGCTGACAATCACGGGATGATGACATGCAAACGCAACGTCCAGCGACAGCTAAACACGCGGCTTAGGGTTTCGCGTTGGCGCGTTGAGGGTCCCATCAGACCAGTTGGAGTCCCTACATAAGCTATAGGGACAGTTTACAGATAATAAAGGGCTTTTTTTTCCGGTTCTCTTGGGTGTTCGCTGATGTCGGAAAAGCGCGATGTCTAAAAGTCAAATCTTTCCAAAACTTTGTTCCGTCGTAAACAACGGCTTAAAGCATGCTGGCAGGCTGATCCATTACTAACGCCAGGTAGCGACAGATGAGCGTCTGTAGAGCGGATTTTAGAGCGACCGCTAGTAGTCGCTGTGCTCGGCCATGGTTAATTGTTTCAGAGCGCCTCAGAAGCTAGCCGGCATTGATGAATATGTTGTGTGAGTCGCAGTACTACGCTGTATGGGAGCGAACTGTAGCGCCAGCTCAGTGCAACTGACTCACACCACATTCATCAAAAACAGCCTCAAACAGCACTGACGCTCAAAATCCGGTAGTTGTAGCCCATAGCGCCAGAAGCTGTGTGATTAAAGTCTGTTTATGGACATGTATCCACTAGTAACAAAGTGAAAACACATGGAATGACATTGTTATAACATTGTAACATGAACACTTTAATACCAGACATGTAAGGACAATTCTGCATAAAAATATTATTCATCAAAAAGTTTTCAAAAATGTCATTTTCTATGCCAGGGTACATGTCAGAAAGATTTGAGTTTTTATTTAAAAAAAAAAGAATTGGGATCAGGAAAGGGATTTAAGGATCGTCCATAGAAATGTATGGGAGAGCGCCAGGTAGCGACGGGTAAGACGTGGCGCTCTGCAAGGCTGAACGCCGGCGCTGTACGCTGAGCCTGGGATAATGATGAATCGGGCGCTACATGGCGCTGTTCCAGTCGCTTGCCAGATTCGGCTTCATAAATGTGTAATTGCTGCCGTGTACGGCGTTCACCTGACGCTGTACAGGCGCTACCTGGCGCTATCCCTTTAGGAATAAGGCCCTTATTTGTTAAAGCGGACCTTCAGCGTCATTTAATGAAAAGCCCAAAACCCTTAAAAAATGATTCCCCAACATCTAAAATTAATTAATATATTTAATGTTTTTAATCACTTTCTCCCACTGGCCTGCAACTCTGTTCAGGACTCTAGGATACGGGCGCCGCCATCTTGGCTCAGAGGAGAGGGGGTTCAAAAGTGCAGGGGGCGGGGTTATAGCTGTGTTTTGCACAGACAGAGCAGAGCTGGGGTCAGGAAAAGTTCAACAATCCCAGAATGCAGAGCGGCACAGTTAGAAGACACTTACTGTTTCCAGGCAGCCTGAAACTCCATGGGCCGCCTTCTTGAATGTTTAAAGGATCAGAAAATGCAGTAGATGCAGGTAGGATGATTTTTAATGTGAGCAATCTGTATGTACAGGGAGGGAAACATACAAGATAGGCTCTTATTCAGGGTGAAGGTCCGGATTAATGTGGGCAATCTGTATGTACAGGGTGGGGGAAACATATAAGATAGGCTCTTATTCAGGGTGAGGGTCCGGATTAATGTGAGCAATCTGTATGTACAGGGTGTGGGAAACATATAAGATAGGCTCTTATTCAGGGTGAGGGTCCGGATTATTGTGAGCAATCTGTATGTACAGGGAGGGAAACATATAAGATAGACTCTTATTCAGGGTGAGGGTCCGGATTATTGTGAGCAATCTGTATGTACATGGTGGGGGAAACCTATAAGATAGGCTCTTATTCAGGGTGAGGGTCCGGATTATTGTGAGCAATCTGTATGTACAGGGAGGGAAACATATAAGATAGGCTCTTATTCAGGGTGAGGGTCCGGATTATTGTGAGCAATCTGTATGTACATGGTGGGGGAAACCTATAAGATAGGCTCTTATTCAGGGTGAGGATACGGATTAATGTGGGCAATCTGTATGTACAGGGAGGGAAACATATAAGATAGACTCTTATTCAGGGTGAGGGTCCGGATTATTGTGAGCAATCTGTATGTACAGGGGGAAACATACAAGATAGGCTCTTATTCGAAGTGGAGGCCAGAATGTCTAATATTATGGTGAATGAACAATTGACGGCTGTAGTCAATTCGCGAAAAGAGCAGTATGATTTAGTGTGGGATCCATGGCGTAAGCATCATGCCCAGCAAAAATAGCAGCAATAGGAGTCACGGGGAGGATGCCTACATCAGGGGAATCTTGACCTTTATAGTTTTATGTCCAGATAAGCACTTCGGTTCAGTCGAGCAGCGGCTCCCTCCTTTTTTCCTTCCCCTTTTTCCTTCTTCCCCCTCCCCCCCTGTTTGTCTTGTCTTGTCTGTTAGTGACCTGGGTGTTTTGTCATGTACCCTGTTTTTTGTGCTGTGATTGTTGTGTAACTATTAAAAAAACTGACTCAAACTCGTTACTGAAGAATGGATCCTATAATACGTTGGATCATGCCTGTTGAGATATTGTACTATTGCTATGCTTTGAGTCTTTCAATAAAAAGATTGTGAAAGATAGGCTCTTATTCAGGGTGAGGGTCCGGATTAATGTGAGCAATCTGTATGTACAGGGTGTGGGAAACATATAAGATAGGCTCTTATTCAGGGTGAAGGTCCGGATTAATGTGAGCCATCTGTATGTACAGGGTGTGGGAAACATATAAGATAGGCTCTTATTCAGGGTGAAGGTCCAGTTTAAGGTGGGGTCGGGCTTCACGTCAGGCTTTAAATATTACCGGGAGAGTCAACTATGGGGGACTTACCCATAAACCTCAGATCAGAAAAGCATAAAGGTGGTGTAATAAGACGACATTATAGCCTCACATTCATTCAGGAGGGAAGCTCTGATGTCAGGGCAGTTTCTAGGCTAAATCGGGCACATTGCGGTAAGGAAAAAAATCTTCCCCCTCGTCGCCCATCTTGGCGGCCGCATCCCCCGCTACCCTTTAACAGAGAGCGCCCTGCTAAAGGGATAGCGGGGATGCGCTGCTCGCACATCCGCCACTGGACCGCCAACGAAGATGAGCGACCTGGGGGGTTTGACACAGCGAGGCACCCCTGATCGGGGGGGGGGGGGGGGCCCGGGGGGGCGTGTATGCCTGCTCTGGAGTCTCATAGACTCCAGGGTGGGTTTTGGTCAACTTTAAACACATGAGACAGATTTATATGGGACGGATTACACAGCCTTTTTTCCTTGCGTTGATTGATTGGATTTATTCTGCCATTCCAGCGCGGGCATGTTGAGGTTTATTCCTTATAAGTTGTATTAGGTTAAATTCTGCACAGGTACAATGTGGTTATATACTTTTTTATTTAGCACCAGCACTTTAATACGTTTTTGCAGAGTTTATATGTGTGTCATTTTACTTCTACACCTTTTGGGTGAGAATATATGACAGTTTCATACTGCAATATGCAGCATTTTGGTTCATTAAAGTGGACCAACACCCTCGTGATCGGCCCGGGAATCTATAAGATTCCCGGACCGATCAGCCCCCTGACTGCGGGGCACCCCTAAATCCCTACCTGATCCTCGATCCAGCGGCGCCCACCGCCCCTCCCGCGCGTCCCTCCAGCAGGACGCGCACCCGCACCGGCCGTTTGTGAATGGCCGGCGCGGGCGCACGCCCTGTAAGAGTGACGCACGGGAGGCGGCGGGCGCGCTCTCTTGTCCGTCTCTGCCTCCCGCTTGTCCGTCGGCGGGGATTGGCGGCAACGGTCACGTGGGAGAGATGAGTTTTTGGGGCTTTCTAGGGGGTTTCACACAGCCGAAGTGGACCAAAACCCAGGATAGTCAAAATTCTGGGTGTTGGTCCACTTTAATGCCAGGAATATGGGTTTTGAGCTATACATGATAATTACTATTGTTCACCAGTAGAGGGCCTCCCTGTTTTTTTTAATTGTGTGTTTATGTGTTAGTAGCAGTTTTTCAATAAATGGGTTGATACTTTTTTATAACAGTGTTTGAGCCGCTGTTCAGGGATAGTGCTGCCACTTGTGAGTTGATTAAAGTGGACCAACACCCAGGATTTTGACTATCCTGGGTTTTGGTCCACTTCCCCGGGGCATCCCGATGTGGGCGCTGTGTGAAACCCTCCAGAACACCCACATCAACTCCCCTCACCCCACTCCTACAGCGCATGCGCGGCCACTCGTCCAATCATTGCGCTCGGAGCTGCTGTTCTATGTGCGTCAATGAGACGTCTTACCGCAGCGGCTCCAAGCACGCTGGCGGCCGCATCTCGCGCTTCTCTCTAACAGGCGGGGGCACGTGCCCTGCTAGAGAGAAGCGCGAGATGCGGCCAGGGCCCGCGCCGTTGGACTGGCAATCAGGTAAGTGCAGCGGGCGTCCTGGAAGGTTTCACACAGCGGGGCATCCCGATTTTGGATGCCCCGCGGGGAGGGATTGGATCGGCTCGGGAATCTTATAGATCATGCTGGATGTTGGTCCACTTTAAAGTGGCCCAAAACCCACCTTGGAGTCTATGAGACTCCAGGGCAGGCATACTCGCTCCCCCCCAGGGAATCCAAACTCAAGATGCCCGGCTGTGTCAAACACCCCCAGGTTGCCCCAAAACCCAGAATAGTCAAAATACTAGGTTTTGGTCAACTTTAAAGTCTATGACCTTGCACACCTCTTGTAACTATTGCTTTATAGTAGTGCGACTCATTATTGTTTCTCTTTGGGAAACCAGACTTGCAAAGTTTGTTACGAACCTCATACCTACCAACTTTTCAGGGTAGGAAAGAGGGACATATGTTAAATTAAGTCACGCCCCTCATTGAGGGATGGATGAAGCCACGCCCCCTCATTGAGGGATGGATGAAGCCACGCCCCCTCATTGAGGGATGGATGGGAGATACGGGGAGGCCGATTCAGTAATAGCGCCAGGTAGCGACAGATGAGCGCCAGTAGCGTGATTTTCACAGTGCCCGCTAGTAGTCGCTGTGCTTGGCCGTTGTTCGGTTGTTGACAGCGACTCAGTCGGTGTGCGGTAATGTTGAATACGGGGTTAGGAGTCGCTGTTTGACAGGTTCCGCGCTGTATGGGAGCGCCTGACAGCGAATGGTCATAGCGAACGGCTCCCAGCATATTCATTAACAAATCATGCTCCAAAAATTCTCGCGCTGTGAAATGCTTGTTTAAACCCCAGAGCGCTGGCGGCGATGGGTTAAAAGTAGTTTTTTAACCCCAAACATCCATATTTTTTGATTAAAAAATTAAACAAGTTTTTCTAAACATTTTGTAATATGAATACATTAATATCAGACCTGTAATATCAATTCTGCACAAATTTTTTTTTTTTTTTTTTTTTACCTTAAAAAAAAATCTAACATTGCCGAAGTGGTCACAGAATTTTTGACATTTAAAAAAAAAAAAAAACATAACAATTAAATATGAATATTTAAAGATTGTTCCATTGAAATGCATTGGAGAGCGCCAGGTAGCGAGAGGTCATACCTGTCGCTGTGATGGGATTAGCAGCGGCGCTGTTCGTTGCAGTCCGCTACATGATGAATCCCGCACTAGGTGACGCTCTCGCCGGCGCTAGCCTCATTTAGCGTGATAAATGCGTGATTGTGTCCGCCGCCTGGTGTTCTGGAGTTGGTAGCCGCCGATAGCTGGCGATACCTGGCGCTAGTGAGACACTACCTGGCGCTATCCCTTGATAAATAAGGCCCATTGTATCAGTTACAACACTAGAAACACTTTCAATAGGCAAATGAATCATTTATTGCTGCAGATCTGCATGTTACACCTCAAAGAAGGACCATATGTAAATGAACCATGCCCCCTCATTGGAGGATGGATGAAGCCACGCCCCCTCATTGAGGAATTGACGAAGCCACGCCCCCTCATTAATTGATTGGTGATACATTGTAACAGTTGCAACAATAGAAACACTTTAAATAGACAAATGAATCATTTATTGCTGCAGATCTGCATGTTACACCTCAAAGAAGGACCATATGTAAATGAACCATGCCCCCTCATTGGAGGATGGATGAAGCCACGCCCCCTCATTGAGGAATTGATGAAGCCACGCCCCCTCATTAATTGATTGGTGATACATTGTAACAGTTGCAACAATAGAAACACTTTAAATAGACAAATGAATCATTTGCATGTTACACCTCAAAGAGGGACAATATGTAAATTAAACCACGCCCCTAATTGAGGGATGGGTGAAGCCACGCCCCCTCCACGAGGGATGGATCTGAGATACATTGTAAAAGTACAACAATAGAAACACTTTAAAAAAGACAAATGACACATTTATTGCTGCAGATCTGCATGTTATACCTCAAAGAGGGACCATATGTAAATGAACCACGCCCCCTCATTGGAGGATGAATGAAGCCACACCCCTCATCGAGGAATGGATGAAGCCACACCCACTCATTGATTGATTGATAGGTGATACATTGTAACAGTTGCAACAATAGAAACACTTTGAATAGGCAAATGAATCATTTATTGCTGCAGATCTGCATGTTACACCTCAAAGAGGGACAGTATGTAAATTAAGCCACGCCCCTCATTGAGGGATGGATGAAGCCACACCCCCTTCATGAGGGATGGATAGGAGATACATTGTAAAAGTACAATAGAAACACTTTGAATAGGCAAAAGAATCATTTATTGCTGCAGATCTGCATGTTACACCTCAAAGAGGGACAGAGAAGAACAACGAGGGACAGGGGGACATGGATACAAAAGTGGGACAGTCCCTCCAGATCAGGGACACTTGGGAGGTATGCTACATACATAGTCTGACCCCACAGTGCTACCTATATACAAATACTGTAAGGACAAATGCACATGGCTACGGCTCCAGCAGCCTCCAGAGAACAAACTCACTGCACCAAAAAAAAACAAAATCGGTATAATCAATTCAAAGTCATCAAAATGAATTTATTAATAATAAATAAGAGATTACATCCACTACATCATAAGAACACTCGCTCACCTACACACATAATTAGATGGCAGGGGACCACTCTGAGCCAAAGAGAGCTAAACAATCTAATCCCTATTGAAACTAACTAATCAAATATCAATAATTAGATAAAAGTGCTGAGTATAATTCTGAATATAAAGTGCTACAGTGCTGAAATAGTTCAAAACAAATTAGTACAAATATACAATATAATAGTTGTGAGTCACCTAAATGTGATGCCCATGTAAATGGTACCCCACCGTCCCCTGGAACAGGAGATTAGATTCCACGCGTTCCGTGGCCAGATCACAGCCACGTCATCAGGACATATACAAATACTGACCTCAAATACTATCTATATACATAGACTGACCCGTGAGAGGGCCGGCCTCCAAATCAGGGACTGTTGGGAGGTATGTGAACCTGCACTTTGCGGTTCGGGTTCACCCATCTCTAGTGATGGGAGATTTCCATAAGCCCACATTGCCTTTCCATTCCGTGGCTGAATCCCCAGCATCCCCCTTGCTGGTTGCACCCCCGGCCTTTCTGATTGGTCTGTATGGGCACTGGGATGTGGCCAGCGGCACTCGCTCCATTCAGATTTCTTCAGCGAATGGTTGGCTGAGCGCCCGCGCATGCGCCGTGGGAGCAGGTAAAAGGTGAGTTTAAGGGCGATCGCATACCTCCCAACTTTTGAAAGCCGTAAAAAAGGGACAAAAGATGCCACGCCTAGCCACGCCCCCAGCCACACCCTCAGCCACGCCCTTAAAGGGAAACACCACCTAAGAATTAAAAAGGGCATCTCTCGTTACACAACCAGTTAGGGGCGACACAGAAACATACACACACACACAGACACACACGCAGACAGACACACAGACACACACACATACACACACACACACATAGACACACAGATAGACACAAAACACACACACACACACACACACACACACACACACACACACACACATAGACACACAGACACAAACACACACAAGATAAAAACATACACACACACACACATATAGACACACACACAGACAGACACAAACACACACATAGACACACACACACACATAGACACACAGACACAAACACACACACATAGACACACACACACAGACGGACACACAGACACAAACACACACATAGAGACACACACACACAGACGGACACACAGACACAAACACACACATAGAGACACACACACACACACACACACACACACACACACACACAGACATAGACACACAGACACAAACACACACAAGATAAAAACATACACACACACACACACACACACATATAGACACACACACAGACACACACAGACACACAGATAAACACACACACATAGACACACAGACAGACACAAACACACACATAGACACACACACAGACATAGACACACAGACACAAACACACACAAGACACAAACACACACACATAGACACACACACACAGACGGACACACAGACACAAACACACACATAGACACACACACACAGCTGCACAAACACACACACAAGACACACACAAAGACAAAAACACACACACACACATAGACACACACACAGACAAATACACTCACCAGTGTGGGCCATTTCCCCTCCTGTGCGAGGCTCCTTCCTGGAGTCCCGCCCCCACCCACTGAACCACCAATGAAATAACAGAATATAAAAAAAAACCTACCTCTCTGACTCCCGGCTGTCGGGGCCTCTTGGATGCCCCCTGCCACCAGCCCTGAGTCTGCAGCTGAGCACTCGAGGCCGCCGCAACCCCCCCGGCGATGGTGTGGGACATGACGGCTCGAGACAAGAGCATGCGCCGCGGGACGCGGGACCAAGTAATATAAATTGGGACAGTCCCGGGAAAATCCCGGGACGGTTGGGGGGTATGGGCGATCGCAAGGGATACACACAACGGGGCATCCCAAATTGGCCAGGAAGGAGCAAAAACCAAGCAGGTCAATTTCCTGGGTGTTGGTCCTCTTTAAGCGATGCCTCCATTCTCAGCCCCCTCGTTTCGCACTAATAATAATACGTCGCCCTATTCTGTCCTTCGGCTGTTTTGACATTTTGTTCTCCGTAGTTTACTAACTGGTTTCTTAAACTTGCGTCTCTAAAAATAAAACTGCACTCTGGAGACCTCTGCGGTGGAAGTTAGAAAGCTCCGCTTACAAGGCTCCGCTTTCCACGTCTGCATTTCAGGTCAGGGGATCTTCTCCAGCGGCAACGAAACGCGCTGCTGTCAGCAATTAGTATCCACGGCTCTTAAACATAAAGCGAATGAGCCAAACAATTACAACGGCTTTGGAAAAATCGGGAACTCTGCAGCTGCAACAACGACGTTTAAAGGGATTGTCCAGCAAACATCAAAGCGGACCATCATCCTAAATAAGAGCCTATCTTATATGTTTTCCCCTGTACATACAGAATGCCCACATTAATCCGGACCTTCGCCCTGAATAAGAGCCTATATCATATGTTTCCCCCACCCTGTACATACAGATTGCCCACATTAATCCAGAACTTCACCCTAATTAAGAGTCTATCTTGTATGTTTGCCCCCTGTACATACATATTGCCCACATTAATCCGGGTCCTCACCCTGAATAAAAGCCTATCTTATATGCCCCCCCTGTACATACATATTGCCCACATTAATCCGGACCCTCACCCTGAATAAGAGCCTATCTTATATGTTTCCCCCCCTGTACATACAGAGTGGCCACATTAATCCAGGCCTTCACCCTGAATAAGAGCCTATCTTGTATGTTTTCCCCACCCTGTACGCGCAGATTGCCCACATTATTCCGGACCTTCACCCTGAATACGAGCCTATGTTATATTTCCCCACCCTGTACATACAGATTGCCCACATTAATCTGGACCTTCACCCTGAATAAGAGCCTATCTTGTATGTTTTCCCCCTGTACATACATACTGCCCACATTAATCCGGATCCTCACCCTGAATAAAAGCCTATCTTATATGCCCCCCTGTACATACATATTGCCCACATTAATCCGGACCCTCACCCTGAATAAGAGCCTATCTCATATATTTCCCCCCCTGTACATACAGAGTGGCCACATTAATCCAGGCCTTCACCCTGAATAAGAGCCTCTCTTGTATGTTTCCCCCACCCTGTACATACAGATTGCCCACATTAATCTGGACCTTCACCCTGAATAAGAGCCTATCTTGTATGTTTCCCCCACCTTGTACATACATATTGCCCACATTAATCCGGACCCTCACCCTGAATAAGAGCCTATCTTATATGCCCCCCCCCCTGTACATACAGATTTCCCACATTAATCCGGACCTTCACCCTGAATAAAAGCCTATCTTATATGTTTCCCACACCCTGTACATACTGCTCACATTTAAAATCATCCTACGCGCATGCATGTTATGAGCCTTTAAACATCCAAGATGGTGGCTCGTGGAGCATCAGGCAGCCTGCAGACAGGAAGTGTCTTCTGAATATGTCGCTTTGCATTCTGATTTGCTGAACTTTCCCTGACCCCAGCTCTGCTCTGTCTGTGCAAAGCACAGCTATAACCCGCCCCCCTGTACTTTATCCCACTCTTCTCAGTACCGGATGCTTCTGAGGCAAGATGGCGGCGCCCGTATCCTAGAGTCCTGAACTGAGTTGCAGCCCAGAGGGGGACGAATAATAAGTAAGTGACTAAAAACTTAAAATATATTAATGTTAGATGCTGGGGAATCGTTTTTTAGAGGTTTGGGCTTTTCATTAAATCATGGTGAAGGTCCGGTCTAACACTTAGGCAGAGAGCCGCTGTGGGTCTATGCCGGGTGTTATGCAAATTTGATGTATGATGTAAGCATTATACAGGTGTAATAGTCAAGACCAGTATTGTCTGTCGGGACCTTCTGGATCACTATTGTCTCTTGGGACCTTTTGGATCACTATTGTCTCTTGGGACCTTTTGGATCACTATTGTCTCTTGGGACCTTTTGGATCACTATTGTCTCTCAGGACCTTTTGGATCACTATTGTCTCGATCACTATTGACTCTCGGGACCTTTAGGATCACTATTGTCTCTCAGGACCTTTTGGTTCACTATTGTCTCTCAGGACCTTTTGGATCACTATTGTCTCGATCACTATTGACTCTCGGGACCTTTAGGATCACTATTGTCTCTCAGGACCTTTTGGTTCACTATTGTCTCTCAGGACCTTTTGGATCACTATTGTCTCTCAGGACCTTTTGGATCACTATTGTCTCTCGGGAACTTTTGGATTACTATTGTCTCTCGGGACCTTTTGGATCACTATTGTCTCTTGGGACCTTTTGGATCACTATTGTCTCTTGGGACCTTTTGGATCACTATTGACTCTCGGGACCTTTTGGATTAATATCGTCTCTCAGGACCTTTTGGATCACTATTGTCTCTCGGGACCTTTTGGATCACTATTGTCTCTCGGGACCTTTTGGATCACTATTGTCTCTCGGGACTATTTGGATCACTATTGTCTCTCGGGACTAATTGGATCACTATTGTCTCTCGGGACTATTTGGATCACTATTGTCTCTCGGGACCTTTTGGATCAGTATTGTCTCTTGGGACCTTTTGGATCACTATTGTTTCTCGGGACCTTTTGGATCACTATTGTTTCTCGGGACCTTTTGGATTACTATTGTCTCTTGGGACCTTTTGGATTACTATTGTCTCTTGGGACCTTTTGGATCACTATCGTCTCTTGGGACCTTTTGGATCACTATTGTTTCTCGGGACCTTTTGGATCACTGTAATTAGTTTGCCAGGTGAGTCTGATTAAAGAAAAACTTTTAAACTATTAAAGTGTACCCAGGATTTTGACTATCCTGGGTTTTGGTCCTTGCCCCCGATCGGTGATGTCCCTCTGTGTGAAACCCTCCAGGTCGTTTGAACAATCTCACCTCTTCCTGGTCCTACGACACATGTGCGGCCGCATGTCCAATCAGCAAGCTCGGATACGCTCAAGCCCGTTTGTACCGGAGCTCGTCTAATGTGGATCCAAGTGCACTGGTGGCCGCATCCCCCGCTTCCCTCTAACAGGGAGCGTGCCCGCATCGGCCATTCACAAATGCCTGGCTCGGGCATGCACCTGCTAAAGGAATAGCGTGGATGCGGCCACAGCTCACACATGCGCCGTTGGACCAGGAAAGAAGGTGAGTTTCTGGGTGACCTGGGGGGTTTCTCACAGCGGTGCATGCTGAATCGGGGGGGGGGGGGGACTAGCGGCCCTGGAATCTTATACATTTCAGAGCCGCTGGGACATGGGTTTTGGTCCACTTTAAAGCACCTTTGTGGAGTTAGCATTAGCATAACCAGTCCAGTCCAGCCTTTATAATTCAGTATTACCACGTCCCCGTCATGCACCTGCCCCTCTGGGATGCCGAGACATTGTTAATGGCGGTGAACACAACATGGTGTTTGCACCTATTGACTGATTCTCGGTTCATTAAGCCGCGGATCCATTATTTGCTCAGGAAATTACATCTGGTTATGCACAAAGAGTTCACTGTGATATAATGATTTCTAATTACCGGGTTTACTTAGCCTGGAAGTCGTTGGACGCGCGCTCGCGGTCTCCGGAGGACGACGAACCGGGACCTGAATATATTAACTCTCTACCAAGTACTGAAAGAGAAACTATGGTGCAATTCAGAGTGGCCTGTGCACAGCGTCAGCTTACATTGTGGCAATCAGGTTTTCAATTTAAAGTAGAGTCTGTGAATATATAAAACTTTTTTTCTTTTAATTGGAAAAATTACATCCTACTTAGATGATAGAAGAAGCAGTCAGCTGTCCCCAGTGGCAAACTGGGGCCAAGAATCAGCCCTGAATTTTACCAGGCCCTGGCCGGCCCGAGGCATCCCTGCTGAGCCGCCCCCCCCAACCATGATGCCGGGGCTACAGCATTGGGAGCTGGGGCTCCTTGGCATGTGGGTACAGTGGGGCTGGGTACAGGGGGGTGAGAGGGAGACTAAGGAGGGCAGGGATTGAATGTGGGTGTTAAAAGCAGCAGCCCAAATGGCACCAAAGCAGTGTGGCCCATTGGGCTTTGTCCCGGGTCTCCTATGGCCAGTTGCCCCTGGCCGTCCCTGTCCCAGCATTAAAGTCAGACTGCAGACAAAGGTAATTCTTACACCATTGTGCCAGGCTCTGTTTCACGCTGTCCTAGAGTGTTTTCTGTTTTCTAAATTGAAGCAGAAATGGCTGAGATATCGAAGTTTACAGGTTCAGCCAATGACATTCTTTTTTCATCCCGTCCCCCAATCAGCTCAGCAGAGTGGGACAGGATTGCTGGTACCTCCTTCCTCCCGCCCCTCCTCTGCCTCCTCCTCCGCCTTCTCTGCTGCCCCATTATCCCCCTCCTTCTCTGCCTCCTCCTCTGCCTCCTCCTCTGCCTCCTCCTCCGCATCCTCCTCTGCCTTCTCCTCCGCCTTCTCCTCTGCCTTATCCTCTGCCTCCTTCTCCTCCTCCTCCTCCTCTAGCTCCTCCTCCTCCTCCTCTGCCTCCCCCTCTGCCTCCTCCGCCTCCAAATCTGCCTCCCCCTCTGCCTCCTCCTCCACCTCCTCCTCCGCCTCCTCCTCTGCCTCCCCCTCTGCCTCCTCCGCCTCCAAATCTGCCTCCTCCTCTTCCTCCTCCTCCACCCCATCCTCAGCATCCTCCTCCACCCCATCCTCAGCATCCTCCTCCACCTCCCCTCTGCCTCCTCCTCCACCTCCTCCTCTGCCTTCTCCTCTGCCTCCTCCTCTGCCTCCTCCTCCGCGCATCCTCCTCTGCATCCTCCTCTGCCTCCTCCTCCACCTCCTCTGCCTTCTCCTCCGCCTCCTCCTCTGCCTCCTCCTCTGCCTCCTCCTCCGCCTCCGCCTCCTCCTCTTCCTCCTCCTCTGCCTCCCCCTCTGCCTCCTCCTCCACCTCCTCCGCCTTCTCCTCTGCCTCCTCCTCCGCCTCCTCCTCCGCCTCCCCCTCTGCCTCCTCCTCCGCCTCCTCCTCCGCATCATCCTCCGCCTCCCCCTCTGCCTCCTCCTCCACCTTCTACTCTGCCTTCTCCTCTGCCCCCGCCTCCTCCTCCGCCTCCTCCTCCGCCTCCCCCTCTGCCTCCTCCTCCGCCTCCCCCTCTGCCTCCTCCTCCGCCTCCTCCTCTTCCACCTCCTCTGCCTCCTCCTCCGCATCATCCTCCGCCTCCCCCTCTGCCTCCTCCTCCACCTTCTACTCTGCCTTGTTCTCTGCCTCCTCCTCTGTATTCTCCCCCGCCTCCTCCTCTGCATCCTCCTCCACCTCCTCCTCTGCATCCTCCTCTGCCTCCTCCTCTGCCTCCTCCTCTGCCTCCTTCTCCGCCTTCTCCTCTGCCTCCTCCTCCACCTCCTCCTCTGCATCCTCCTCCTCCTCTGCTGCCTCCTCTGCCTCCTCCTCCGGCTCTTTCTCCGCCTTCTCCTCTGCCTCCCCCTCCAGATTCATCACATTGCTGTCAGCGCACAGATCCAAGGCCACACCTACTTTTTTCAGAAGAAAAATCATAAGCTGAACCTGTAAACCCAGACATCTCGGCCTTTTCTGCTTCAATTTAAAAACGCAAAAGTTTAGGACAGCGCTAAACGTAGCCAGAAGTGATGGTGTAACAATAACCCTTTCTTATTGTTTTTGCTAAACTTCAGGACCCAGTATCCACATTTTTGTTGTTTGGACCTTAATTTTAGTGTTTTTTGAAAACTTTTAATAATTTTTATTGTAAAAACCCAAACCAAAAAAAAATAGTTCAATCCCTAAAAAGAACTTGCAGCTGACACTTTCATCGTTCATAAACATGCCGGATGCCACGACTTGTGTTTTCAGAATGAAATAAGCCTGATATTCATTGGATCGGCAGTTTCCTCCACCTATTTACTGAAGGAAATTCACTCTTCAAATTGCCACGTTTGCTCACGCTTTACTGCCCTCTAAACATACCACAAATCAGGTTTCAGAGACAGTTTAGTGTGCCAAAGTGGCGCTATTGGAAAATTTCATATGTCAATAAAAGCCAGCACTCCTTATTACCAGATTTGCTTGTATTGTGCAAAAAATATATACATGCAGTAATCAAATTCCATCCACTAGTTGGCGCCAATATCTATCCATACGTCCAACGTTTCGGGGTGTTGATACCCCTTCATCAGGGACACACAAGAACAAAGTCAAGCAGATCAACAGATTCCACTTACTATTTGACCTGTAAAGGTCGCCAAAATCCCGCCTGACATCATCAATGACGTCATCAGGTCAGTGTCCAATCAAAAAAAAAATGTTTTTTTTTCCCATTTTTCTCCCTTTCCCGTCCTGTAAGGTGCTGATGTGCCCGGTTGGTATACATCCCCCTTCTGCCCTGCTCATACATAATAATGTTGAGCGGGACTTCTGTCACTGTCACGGGAGGGGTTGCTTGGCAACTCGTGTCGGCGCTCTCCTCTTGCACTCGGGGAAGGCTTACCCGTCAGTCGGGCTGGGAATCCTGCCCGGCTACCAGTGACATCCTTGCCGCGAGGAGCCAATCCGCGCTCCGCTCTAAGTGATAGAGCAGTGGCCGTGCCCGGCGTGCAGGGTGTGGGCTCCGACGTCAACTGGTCCCAGCGCTGGAACAAGCAGGATCCAGATTCCTCGTCAGCCAGTTACTGCCCGGGTGGCAGTGAGATCTCAGGGATAAAAAGGCCAACCCTAGGTGCACTATCAGGATGCCCCCTCACTGCCTGTAATAGGATATGCCGCAACATGCCTATGTGGGATGCCTCTCATTGCCTGTAATCGGATATGTTGCACACTGCCTCCAATGTGGGATGCCTCTCACTGTCTGTAATGAGGGATGTTGCTCACTGGCTGTAATAAGGGATGCTACTTACTGGCTGTAATGAGGGATGTCCCTCAGTGTCTGTAATGGGAGATGCCGCAACATGTTTCTGTGGGCTGCCCCTCACTGCCTGTAATGGGAGATGTTGCACACTGCCTCCAGTGTGGGATGCCATACACTGCTGGTAATGCAGGATGCTTCCCACTGGCTGTAATAAGGGATGCTACATAAGAGTCACCCCGCATCCTCCTACCAGTCTATTCCAAGGTTCTTGTTGGTATGTCGGAGATCTACCTGGGGATAGCCAGAAGTGATTGTGTAACAATAACCTTTTATTATTGTTTTTGCTAAAAATCCTCATTTTTGATGTTTGGACCTTAATTTTAATGTTTTTTTTTTACTTTTAATAATTTTTATTGTAAAAACTCAAACCAAAAAAAATAGTTCAATGCCTAAAAAGAACTTGCAGCTGACACTTTCATCGTTCATAAACATGCCGGATGCCACGACTTGTGTTTTCAGAATGAAATAAGCCTGATATTCATTGGATCGGCAGTTTCCTCCACCTATTTACTGAAGGAAATTCACTCTTCAAATTGCCACGTTTGCACACGCTTTACTGCCCTCTAAACATACCACAAATCAGGTTTCAGAGACAGTTTCTGTCCTCTAAATCCAGCGTCTTATGGAACAAAAAATAAGATATATGTGACATTAAGATATTACGCTGGGCCAGTAACAGTACAGCAGGCTGGTGTACACCAATTGGTTCAGAATATTTTCCTTCTTATTCTTGTCCTCTAAACCCTGCTTCTTATGGAACATTAGGTGACATTAGGTTTTATATTGGGCCATGAACAGTACAGCAGGGCTGGTGTGCCCCAAAAAGTCCCAGCCTGTTTTCTAGCCCCAGTCCGCTCCTGGTGCTAGCCCTACACCCACAAGTGCCAAGCAGTTCACCTCAGGGCCCAGTAAGAAGTAACGTCACTACCCACAGATTATACATACAAAAGACCTACTGTAATATCTTGGTGCCCCCTGCACTTATACCCAACAACATGCACCCAACAAGATTCATCCCGCATCCTCCTACCAGTCTATTGCACGGGTCTTGTTGGTATGTCGGAGATCTACCTGGAGATAGTGGAAAGTAAGGGGTTTCTAACAGTGGAAAAGACCTAAAATCAGCACCACTTCCAAAGAAATCAAAACCCCTCGGGCTTTCCCATTCTGTCAGAGGCAGGTGTTCCCCGCGCGTGCATGGAAACATTGCCGCCCATTAGAAGGTAAAAGCATTTCGCTAGTCTTCATCACTCGGAGCGTTAGAAATGCAGCAGAGCCCCGGGTCCGCATAAAACACTCTGACACCCCATAAATATGCCAGTCAGGCTGCCGAGAGATAACTTATGTCCCCGGCACCGTTTCCTCATCTTCATTCCGCTAATTAGTCCGACTTATTTATGCCTCTTTTATCAACTTGGTACAGCTGTTACGTTGGCAATGACGAGAGGCAGCTTTCATCTTAAAAACGGTAAAAATAAATGACCGGAAAATGGTTTATTACGCTCCAATCCCATTTCTTGCCTGATTCAAGTGACTTTTTGCTTTGTTGGTACTGACATAGTTGTAATACGCAGGGTGGGGGGAGGGAGCGAAAAAACGAATAGAGATGTAGATTCACTTTAGTGTCCTACCAATCTTTTTATTTACTGCTGAGTACATGCTGTTTTTAGGCAATGATGGACATGCATCCATGAAATAAAACAGGTTTGGCTGAGACCAGGGCCGGAGTAAGTGTGGTGGGGCCCCCTGGGTACAAAATCTAGTGGAGGCCCCAGATACAGTATTTTTTTTCTTTTAAAATAATAGTCCAGCCAAGTAACTGATTGCTGGTTGTCTGGCCTACTTACTGGAACATCAGAACAAGTCCCTTGTGCCACCCTTGTGCAGGTGCGTGTTGCTCAGAGACTCCCACTTTGCCATTCTGGGGGAAAAGTCACATTTCAAAATGCCTGGGATAAGCCTCCATCTATCCTAAGATAAAGAGAACATACAGTATGCACATAAGGGCTAGATGAACCATATGGTCTCCTTCTGCCATCAACCTTCTATGTTTCTATGGAGGCTTTAGTGGTGTATTAGGCCACATAGGGCCTTGAGTGTGCACCTTTCTTTAGTGCAACATCTAAGGGACGACATTTTACTAACCTAAGAGCAGGAACTAGAGGGAGAGAGGATATATGAAGGTCTTATTGCATCCCTAATAATGGAAGGGAGAATGTCTGCTTTGAATTGTTCAGTGAAGAGGACCTGTTCTCCAATAAATCTTGATTTCATTACCTGGTTGAGTATATTTAAAGAGACTCTGTGTCATGGACCGGGTGGAGCGGACTCAGGTGTGGATCCGCTTTAACTGTGGGACCGATGGCGGGTACCGTGTTAGGGGAGCGGAGTCTAAGGGGCCACCGGTATTCACCAGAGCCCACCGCAAGGCAGGTTGGTCTTGTGCGGCAAGTGACCCCCAGGTCGCTACCCCCCAACAGCGGCCCAGTCCCACAGTCAGCCGAGGTTCAGCAAGGTACACAAGTGGCAGGCAAAAGGCGTAGTAAGTACAGGCAGAGATCGGGGCTGGCAGCCAAGGGTTCAGAGTTGGGGACAGGCAGAGGTCGGTACACGGGTGAGCAATCCAAGAATGTCTCACTTTCAACAAGCATGGAGAGACCAAGATCTGGCACTGATGGAAAGGAAGTGCCTCTTTAAATAGGAGAAGAGGATGCAGGATTGGATGACCAGGCACCAATCAGTGCTGTACAGGCCCTTTAAATCTCAGGAATCCAGTGCGCTCGCCCTCTAGTGGACGGAGACGTGCGCGCACCTGAGCATGTGAGGAGGAAGCATGGGGGGAAGGGCGGCAGCTGGATGCAGCCATGAGGTAAGTGCTGCAAGATGGATGACAGCTGCATGCAGCCATGGAGGTAAGTGACTTGCTGTGAGACAGGCGTGCAGCACTCGCCCTAACACTCTGTAGGCATAACCTATCATTCAGCAGCTCAACTGCTAATGGTTGCCCTATGCCTTCTAGTCAGAAGTCGTCTGCTCGTGTAAGTAGAAACAAGGCAAAGAGTGGTGCCACACCCACTGAATTTCATTTGCCATAGACCACCAATCAAAGAGCCCAACTGGTGGTCTGTAGCTCCACCCGGTTTATTAGCTCAGCGAGACCAAGCACACTAGTATTATGCAGTCCGAGCCATCACAGCCTTTTGCCTTCCACCCTCAGCTGCAGAATTAATCAGCATATGAGTAGCCGCCATGTCTAATTAGTGGCTAATCCGCATTTCAATTGCCACTGCACCTAATTAGCATTTGAATCACCCGTGGCAGCTTTGGAACAGGATCATAGAGCCTGCTCCCCTTCCCCGTACTATTGAGTGTGGGTTAAAAATGACTCTGCTGGTGTGTAACAACGGATTCTAATCAATGTAAGATGCCTCTGCCTTTCGCCTCATATACAAATTTTTTTACCGTTCCCACGGCGCAGATTCTGTCAAGAGCAGTTGTGCTGATTGGCTGAGCGGCACTCCAAAGGGAGCCAAGTGCGCCACCAGCCGAATCCCCCGCTCACCTTGCAGCCGAGGTGTGCCCGCGCTGCTTATTTAGCAAGGCCAGGCACGGGCGCAAGTGAGGCTAGAGGTAAGCGGGGACGTGGCCACCACACAGAGATGCAGCGAGGGCTCGAGTGAAAGTGAGTGGATCTGGCCATCTCGGTGGTTTCACACACACTAAGGGGCATCCCAATTGAGGAAGCGCCAAGGACACAAACTCAGATTGCTTAGGAGCCTTTTAGACTCCAGGACCTCCAATGTTCCTCTCTAAAGTAAACAGTCCGCCAGGTCATCCACAATGAAGAATTGCAGAAGCCAAGTTGAAGCAAAGTATGTAGTGTGCAGTTATCACACTCATGATGTAGGGTGCACATTTGTAAATGGCCGGCGTGGGCACGCTCCCTGTTAAATGGTAGCAGAGGATGTGGCTGCCAGTGCACTTGGATGTGCTCACCTAAGATGAGCTATTAGACAAAGGGGCAGAAGCTGATCCGAGAGGGACGAGAGGGCTGCGCATGTGCCATAGGACCGGGGAGGGATGAGTGAGATCAGGCGACCAGGGGGGTCACCCGATCTCACTCAACCTGGGGGGTCGCCCAATCTCACTCAACCTGGGGGGTCGCCCAATCTCACTCAACCTGGGGGGTCGCCCGATCTCACTCGACTTGGGGGGTCGCCCGATCTCACTCAACCTGGGGGGTCGCCCAATCTCACTCGACCTGGGGGGTCGCCCGATCTCACTCGACCTGGGGGGTCGCCCGATCTCACTCAACCTGGGGGGTCGCCCAATCTCACTCGACCTGGGGGGTCGCCCGATCTCACTCAACCTGGGGGGTCGCCCAATCTCACTCGACCTGGGGGGTCGCCCGATCTCACTCGACCTGGGGGGTCGCCCAATCTCACTCAACCTGGGGGGTCGCCCGATCTCACTCGACCTGGGGGTCGCCCGATCTCACTCCACCTGGGGGGTCGCCCGATCTCACTCCACCTGGGGGGTCGCCCGATCTCACTCAACCTGGGGGGTCGCCCGATCTCACTCAACCTGGGGGGTCGCCCGATCTCACTCAACCTGGGGGGTCGCCCGATCTCACTCGACCTGGGGGGTCGTCAGATCTCACTCGACCTGGGGGATCGCCCAATCACACTCGTCCTGGGGGGTCGCCCGATCTCACTCAACCTGGAGGGTCGCCCGATCTCACTCAACCTGGGTGTTCCGGGGGCAAAGATCAAAACCCAGGATAGTCCACTTTAAAAATAACTCCTGTAACTTCTTTGAACCAACTGCAGTTGCTCCCCAGAGGACCCGTTACTCTGTGTAAGACTCCAAATGCTCGGAGCCTCACAATAGAGCCCAAAGCACCAAACGGCCCTGCAAGGGGTTAAGCAATTACATAGCATCTCATCTGCTTTGAAAAAGCTTTTCAGTCCGGTGCACTTAACACCGAGTCCCCGGTACTCCATCTCTCCAGCCGATGTCTATTAACAGCATCGAACGTGTCTGATTGTAATAGCACTCCGCGGCCTCCCTACAGAGCGAGCCAAATCATTCATGATAAAAGGGACCTGTCCAACCCCCTGACTCTTCTGCAAATCCACAATTATCCCCAGCGACGCTCCGGTAATTGAAGACATGTGTGATCAATGCCTCCGCCATTCTCAGCCCGCTGTTATCTGCAAGAAAACATGTGTTTGTTTCCAGAGGATATTGGAGAAAGGGGAGATCGTCTCTCTGTCTGGCAGTCATTGAATGGTCATTCAGCTACGAGCCGGGAAGCTTCGAGGTAAAAGTGGGAGCCTGGAATCTTAAAACCCCTGAACTTGTGTGATACATTTGGCCAAAGCCTCCGCTGATACATCATCCTCTCATCCTCTCTAAACACCCCTCCCTCACTGCCTTTTCGAGGTCGGCATTATCTAAAACGCCGACAGTATTCCTGGCCCCTTTCCCCACTCCCCCCCCCTTAGCTGATCCAGAGTAAAGGCTGCAGGCTTCACCGCTGAAAGGGTTAATCGGTATAATTGACTCATTCAGTCCCTTTGTATAGGGTGCCCGTCCAACTCCACGACCGCCGAAGATTACTCTTAAAGAAACCATGAGACACACACAAGGTGTAATTTCACCAGAGTAATCCTCTGTTTATTGAAACAACTCAGCATTTATACACAGCATCTCAGAACTTTCTAGAAGCTACTATGTCCTAGTCACACACAACAGTGGCAATGAATGGAGGAGGCGAAGCTTTACAGCTAAAATAGGTGCCATTATCTGGCATTAGAGTGAAGCAGGAGCAGTCTTTCAGCCGGGTCCTTTGCTGTTCCCTGTTTTGACATTGGTCTCCACCTGTATCTCCTTCTTCCCCCGATGCCATTTTCCCTACCCCCCATCCTCATTCACGGACAATCACTTGCTTTAAAGGGCAATCGTACTCGAGACAAAGGTTTACATTACACACATGAGTGTAAACAGGGGCTGGTTGTGATACCTAGGGAACTCTGGTGAGTGAATATTCTTATAGTGAAGAAGGATCATCACCTCGGGGAAGTAAATATTCTTATGGTGAAGAAGAATCATCACCTCTGAAGAGTGAATATTCTTATGGTGAAGTAGGATAATCACCACTGGAGAGTGAATATTCTTAGGGTGAAGAAGGCTCGTCACCTCTGGAAAGTGAATATTCTTATGGTGAAGAAGGGTCATTGCCTCTGGAGAGTGAATATTCTTATGGTAAAGAAGGATCATCACCTCTGGAGAGCAAATATTCTTATGGTAAAAAAAAGATAATCACCTTTGGAGAGTGAATATTCTTATGGTGTAGTAGGATAATCACCACTGGAGAGTGATTATTCTTATGGTGAAGAAGGTTCATTGCCTCTGGAGAGTGAATATTCTTATAATGAAGTTAGTTAATCACCACTAGAGGGTGAATATTCTTATGGTGAAGATAGATCATTGCCTCTGGAGAGTGAATATTCTTATGGTGAAGAAGGATCGTCGCCTCTGGAGAGTGAATATTCTTATGGTGAAGAAGGATCATCGCCTCTGGAGAGTGAATATTCTTATGGTGAAGAAGGATCATCGCCTCTGGAGAGTGAATATTCTTATGGTGAAGAAGGATCATCACCTCTGGAGAGTGAATATTCTTATGGTGAAGAAGGATCATCACCTCTGGAGAGTAAATATTCTTATGGGGAAGATGGATCATCGCCTTCGTAGAGTGAAACCCCCTGTCCCCTTGCCTTTAGAGGGGGTTTTACCTGAAATATTTCCCCCCATATCTTTTGTATTAGCCATTCACACTATGTATTTACAATACAGTAAGTTAATCAGTCCCCTCCTTAGGCATCTTCTCTCATGACTAAACACATTTACTTCTTGTAATCTTTCTAAGATCCCTCATTTCCCTTATTAGTTTGGTGGCTCTTTCCATAATCGGAGCATCCTATGAAGTGGTGCCCAGAAGTGGACGGCATATTCCCCCAGTGCCTTGTATAGAGGCAATATTACTCACCTATCCTGTGATTCCAGGCCTCTATTAATGCATGATGATACCTTGGTGGCCTTAGAAGCAGCTGCTTGGCATTGCATGCTGTTATTTAACCTGTGGTCTACCAGTACCCCCAGATCCTTCACATCTAGTGACTCTCCCAGTTTTACTCCCCCGAGGACATATGTGGCTTTCAGATTATTACACCCCAAATGCATCACTTTACACCTCTCCACATTGACCTCCATTTTCCATGTGTTTGCCCGGACACTCAACGTGTCCAAGTCAGCCGGACGCTTGTGAACATCTTCAATAGACTGCACTGTGCTCTTCTGTATCATCATGGGCCCAGCATTGAACCCTGGGGTACACCGCTTACAACCGGGGACCATTCAGAGTAGGAATCCTTAACCACTACTCTCTGTCAGTCTCCTCGCCTTTCCTGCCCTTTAAGGCATCGTGAGCGCGCCATATCACGGACTGCATGCAGCAGCAGACATACTCAGCTGCATGGTTTTAACAGAGCAGGCTCTTCTTCTGTCGCATGCTCCACAGTGACACCTGCTGTTCAGCCCATTGGAAGTGCACAAGGCCTAGAGTGTAAGCTCTTGGACTTGATTTCACCTCCTGGTGTCCTGAGTTTGAATGGACAGGAAGTGACTTCACCAGACTCTGGCACATCCCTCCCTGTGCTGATTGATAGCCCTATTTAAGAGGACAGCTGGCCTACAGCCAATGCTGTGTTATCAGCTTACTTCCTGGACCTTGTTTTTCCTGATTCCTGAATACCTGATCGAATACCTGGATTTATATACGGACGGATAACCTGATTTTTGACGCGGATTGCTTATGGACTTTGCCTGTTTTCTGCCTGCCTCTGACCCCGGATTCACCATTGGACTCTGCTCAGACTTTTTATTTGCTCTTTGGAGTTTTTTCTGCTTCACTTCGCCCCATACCTGGAGCTCAGCTCAGCTCTCCCCATGATTGTAGCCAGGAGGCTTGACACTCTCTCCACACGGTCTTTCAGCCAGGTCCTTTGCTGTTCCCAGTCTTTACATTGGCCTCCACCTGTGTCACCTTCTTCCCCCCATGCCATTTCCCCCCCCCCCCCCCCATCCTCTTTCACCTATGACGGGTTAGAGAAATGCTGGTCTGTGTTGTTGGCGTCTGCACTTTTTCAGCCTCATTACATGGACCGCATTGACGCTCTTCTCATTGGCAATGGTGAATTACCTACCTGAGCTTCCCAAAGGCTTGTTAAGGGCCCCGCATAGTGCTGCTAATGAGATTAAAACAAATGATCAGCATAAAACAGCTTGATGGAAGCTGAATTTAATTTGGGCCGAGTTTACCGATAACAAGAAAAGTGCTGGCGGCGGCGGCGGGGATTCATCCCGCCATGGGGACGGGGATTCCAGGATGCTTTATACCGACTGTTTCATTTCCTCAGATTTCATTAATAAGACTTGATAATTCTGTTAACCCTGTTTGGTGCCGCTTCTGACCCATCCTGATTAATCATTTTACGCCTTCGAAGAGTTCTTGTGCTCTCTCATAATGCTCACTTAAAGGGTCTGTCCAGGCCAAACTCATACAAAACCCTGTTTGGTGCCACTTCTAACCCATCCTGATTAATCATTTTACGCCTTCGGAGAGTTCTTGTGCTCTCCCATAATGCTCACTTAAAGGGTCTGTCCAGGCCAAACTCATACAAAACCCTGTTTGGTGCCGCTTCTAACCCATACTGATTAATCATTTTACGCCTTCGGAGAGTTCTTGTGCTCTCTCATAATGCTCACTTAAAGGGTATGTCCAGGCCAAACTCATACAAAACCCTGTTTGGTGCCACTTCTAACCCATCCTGATTAATCATTTTACGCCTTCGGAGAGTTCTTGTGCTCTCCCATAATGCTCACTTAAAGGGTCTGTCCAGGTAAAACTCATAAAAAACCCTGTTTGG
The DNA here is from genome assembly GCA_027917425.1 of Gastrophryne carolinensis. Classification (NCBI taxonomy): domain Eukaryota; kingdom Metazoa; phylum Chordata; class Amphibia; order Anura; family Microhylidae; genus Gastrophryne; species Gastrophryne carolinensis. The sequence goes on along the minus strand of CM051236.1, from coordinate 510,139,810 downwards.
TGCCGCTTTCAACCCATCCTAATCATTTTATGCCTTCGTATAGTTCTTGTGCTCTCCCATAATGCTCACTTAAAGGGTATGTCCAGGCCAAACTCATACAAAACCCTGTTTGTTGCCGCTTCTGACCCATCCTAATCATTTTATGTCTTCAAAGAGTTCTCTTGTGCTCTCCCACAATGCTCACTTAAAGGGTCTGTCCATACAAAAGAAAAAAGTATAAGTACTCACTGTAAAAGTCTTTTCTTCTGAGCATGTGGAGGATGCAGCACCTCTACATTATTCTAAACGTATGGGTTGATGGGGTTCCATCAATCCATACGTTTAGAATAACGTAGAAATGCTGCATCCCCCACAAGAAAAAAAAAAAACATACTCATCTTTTGTCCCCAGCAGTGCATCAGCCCTAGTCCTCTAGTTTCAAACTTAAAGTGGACCAACACCCAGGATTTTGACTATCCTGGGTTTTAGTCCACTTCGGTGGGGCACCCCGATTGGGGGTGCCCCGCTGTCTGAAACCCCCCCGAAAGCCCAGAAACACTCACCTCACCACGCTCCCACGTGACCGCTCCAGCCAATCACAGCGCTCAGAGCCGCTGTGTTATGCGCGTCCAAGGCAGCTTGGACGCGCATAGCAGCTCAGCGGCTCTGAGCGCTGGAGGCCGCGTCTCACGCTTCCCTCTAACAGGGAGCGCGCCTGCGCCGGCCATTCACAAACGGTCGGCGCGGGTGCGCGCCCTGCTAGAGGGAAGCGCGAGACGCAGCCGCGGCTCGCGCATGCGCCGATGGAACGGGGCTGAGGTAAGGTTTGTGGGCCTCCTGGGGGGCTCTGATCGGTCCGGGAATCTTATAGATTCCAGGGCCGATCCCCCCTGGGTGTTGGTCCACTTTAACAAGTTCTCTGAGATCTAGACCCAATGAGTCCCCACCCACTTGTACCGTATTTTTCGATCTATAAGATGCACTTATTTTCCTCCAATAGCTGGGGGGAATGCCTGCGCACCTTATAGGGTGAAACTCCACTGGGTCAGTAAAAAAAATGTATTACCCACGCCGCGGTCCTAAAGAAGCAGAAGCAGCCACTCTCCATAGCCAGCGTGCGCTGATGGATCAATGACATCGGCGCTACACTCTGTGCGCGGTTATTGATGAATCGGTGTGCAGTCAGCTGCTCGCCTATTCATCAATGGCGCGCCAATGCCATTGATGCATCAGCACACTCTGGCTGCAGAGAGTGGCAGCTTCCAGATTGCGATACAGGTAAGTAGTTTTTTTTTTTTACCTCCTTAACAATTCTAGGTGCGTCTTATGGACAGGTGAGTCTTATAGGGTGAAAATACAGTAACTATAGCAGTGACTACGGCACACCACCTCCATCGCAGTAAATGGAGCGGCCATTAAAGCGATCCAACACCCTTGTGTTTCACTCAATATCATTATTACTAGTGTTGGATGACCCCTTGTAAGTTCAGGTTCAGCAAGTTCGGCTGAACCTTAAACAAAAGTTCTGCACGCGTACCCGAACTTTACCTGAACTCGGTGCCCATTGAAATCAATAGGTGTCTGAATTTTGGGACCCAAAATTGACAAACAGGTTTTCCCCCACTTATTACTGCCCTGCACTCTGAATTAGCTTCTAGTTGTTAGCTGCGTTTCCTCCTCCCGCAGCCTTGTAGCGCGGTCGATTGGTGAAAACACACACGTCTTTCCCGGCTAATATATGCATCAGGTTTTCTGCTGAGCACTGAGAATTTCTTCATATGCAAAGATCACAAAACAAACTATTATTTTTTTTTTCTTCTGCTGTAGGGAAAACAGGAACGGCTGAAGATTAATATGCAAAGCACAAGCGTGTCCGCTGTAATTACTTCTGCCGCTTCCAGAAAACTCTCTTTAACTTTTGCAATGAGAGTTTTCACGCTTAGACAAGAAAGAAGGCCGAGAAGGATTCTGAAAGCTGGAAAGGTAGCCACCGTACAAAGGCGACAAAGATCACAGAGCCATATATTGACATGGGAGGTTATACCTTGGGATGCATTATTTCTCCCTCCTGCTGGGGCTATAACAAACAAGATGAGTCATTCTGAAAAGCCTGCCAGCTCCCTGCTGCACGTTCCATTGGGTTAAATTGTTATAGCCAAATAGAAATGACTGTAATTTTTGCCCTAAAAGATGCACTGATCCCTGCTGTCCACTCTGTACGTGCCATCCACAATCCTAGCTGTCCCCACCACTGCTGCTGGTTCTTCGCCAGAGCAAACACCCAGCTCTGTGCGGCACATTCTGGGGTCCCCTCACCCCCACCATCACAATTTATTTTAGTCCGAATTCTGCCTTGATTTTAATGGTGACCTGGTCCCCAGACCTTTAATCAAGGTTCGGTGGAACTTGACGAACCCAAACCTCGAAGGTTTTGCCCAACACTATTGGGTGGTTTTAAAGTAGACCTTCACTCTACCAAACCTGCAGTGACCTTTAGGCCGCGATACCCTGAATTGTAATGTACATCTGCTTCCAGTCCTATAACAAGCCCAGAAATTAGGAAGAAACTGTCTATGCTCCCCACATCCCATTCCCCAGTGGCAGTGTGGCATTTGCCCCTCCCATTCCCATAGGCAAAAGAAAAAAAACGAAACAAAAAAAAAGTAAACTCACATATACATTGTTCCCGCTCTGCTGGCTGCTACAGCCACAGGAGGCCAGAAGATGGAGGAGCCGCAGAGGGAGGGGCAGCGATGTCCCCACCGCCGATTTGCCCGATAAGATGTACTGACATCCATACACTTTTTGGGGGGGGGGATAAGTGCGTCTTATAGTGCGGAAACACGTTAATCTCATTATATCTATTTTTTACTGAATCGAGACCAGTGATTGAAAAGGAAAAAAAAAAACATTTTGGATGAAGTTGGGCCGGAGATCATTTCGAGCTTTGGAAATCACATCAACCACCCCGCCAATCTTTCCTCCCTTTTATAGACGTTTTGGTTTTCCGGTGCAGTTCAAGGAGCGAGCAGACTGCGGTCACGTAATTGAGCGCGAGCCGGAGCGGCGGGCACCTGAGAGCCATAGAACACCGTTATTTATTGGCACTAAATCTGCTCGTAGTTCATATTAAATACTATCTGCCAATGCGGCGATTTATGTGCCCCGTCGTGTAGCGTTACCTCAGCGCCCGCTCGTATTTTACCGATTTTAGCGAATTTATCCCCGGTGACAAGTTGGTAATTGGTAACATTAATTATTGGGCGGCCTCTTCATCTTGTTTCTCTCTCTTTTCTCTCTCCCTCGCTTTGCTTTGTGTTTCAGGATGGACGCTGAGAAACCGCCAACAGTTCAATCGACCTCATGAGGTGACATATGGAGTAAGGGAGAAAAAAATTTCGCTGTGCAGGACGTGCTGGCGCCATGTAACGCACTGACCAGAGCTGCAAACTAGGAATACCAATAGGCAGCTGCTATGGAAGGTACTTACCACCTAAAATGGTTATGCACCTTGGCAGTGCCAATAACAATAGTATACTAGTGCAATAGCGGCCATTGTGTGCCAACGCACGCATGGAATTCTCTACCCATCCGTGCACTGTGGACACACACCATGTGAGTGACTATACACAAGTGAATAACAAACTAAGGGGCAGTGAAATGTACATGTGCCCGGAGCGGTGGGCTGCCCTAAACTCACGCCCGGGAAGCAATTGGGGGTTAGGTGCCTTCCTCAAGGGCACTTCAATCATGTCCCATGGTTGGGAATCGAACCTGTTACCTTCCGGCCACAGGCCTGTTTCCCTACCTCTAGACCATAACTTCCCCACAACTCAGTGGTCCCCAACATTTTTAGCACCAGGGACCGCTTTCATGGAAGGCAATTGTTCCAGGGCCCGGTGGGGGTTGGTGTGGGGTTGTGGGCGGGGCTAGGGCAGTAATAGGGAGGCTGGGGGCATGCCGGTGCGGGGCAGTCACAAATGCCTGGCAAGGGTGTCCGGCAGGTTAAAGTTACAGCGGCTGCGGCACGCACATGGGTCGTTGGATCGTGGGCCAGATTCGTTTTACTGGGGGCTTCACACAGTGGGACATCCCAAATCAGACACCAATTGCCGACTAAGTTTCTCTCCCCAACCTTTTTAGCACCAGGGACCCCTTTCATGGGAGGCGATTGTGGGTGAGGCTAGGGCAGTAATGGGGGGGGACTGGGGGCATGGCAGTGCTGGGCAGTTACAAATGCCTGGCCAGAGTGGGCGCCTGAGTAAAGGTATAGCGGAGTGCAGCCCGCACATGAGCCATTGGATCGGGAGCCAGGTATGTTTAACTAGGGGGTTCACAAGGTGGGCATCCCAAATCAGACACCAAGTGCCGTCTCTTTAAAGTGGACCAAAACCCACGGTGATCGGTCTGGGAATCTATAAGATTAGGGCCGATTAATTCCCTACCCCCAAAATTGGGATGCCCTGCTGTGTGAAACCCCCCAGGTCGCCCATACATTTACCTTCTTTTCTGGTCCCGCGGCGCATGCACAAGCCGCAACCGCATCTCCGCTAACCCATTAGCAGGGCGCATGCCCGCACTAGGCATTTACGAATGGCCGGGCATGTGGCCGTCAGCGCGCTCGGAGATGCTCGTCTTAGACAAAGGGATATCAACGGATTCGAGTGCGCTGATTGGAGGAGTGGCTGCACATGCGCTGTAGGATCGGGAAGAGGTGAGTTTTGGTGACCTGGGGGGTTTCACACAGGTGACCAGAGCATCATTTTACCCCTGTACAAGTCACTGGTCAGACCCCATATGGAATACTGTGTACAGTTCTGGGCACCTGTGCTTAAGAAGGACATATCAGAACTGGAGCGCGTTCAAAGAAGGGCAACAAAGTTAATAAAAGGAGTGTGGGGACTAGAGGACCCTGAAAGATTGACCAAGTTAGGTTTATTTAGTCTAGAAAAAAGACGATTGAGGGGTGATCTAATAACTATGTATAAATATATTCGGGGTCAATACAAAGTCCCACAATCTATTTATACCCCGGAGTGTAACCATAACCCGAGGGCATCCACTAAGGTTAGAAGAAAGGTGCTCTCTCCACCGACATAGGAGGGGATTCTTCTCTGTAAGAGCCGTGACACTAAGTAACTCGCTGCCAGAGGAGGTAGTAATGATGGATACAGTAAAAACGTTCAAAAGTGGCCGGGATGCCTTGCTGGAATGTAATAACATTTCCAGCTATGGCTACTAGACCACTGGAAGGAGATAAACAGGCTGAACTGGATGGACTAAAGTCTTTATTCAGCCGCACATACTATGTTACTATGTTAATGATAGTGATAGTGATGATAGTCAAAATATTGCGTTTTGGTCCACTTTAAAGTAGACTTACACTGAGCACTGGGGAGGGGAGAGGAGAGAGGACACTACATTCACTTTAGCTCCTATTGACATACATTACTGGCCTGTATGTGGCCATTTGGACTGCAGGAGCCTGGAAGTGTTACAGACACTACTTTGGGCCCTGAAACCCTGGGTTTTCACTATACTGGGTTTTGTTCCTCAGCAACAAAGGATCCTGATTTAGGATGCGACGCTATGTGAAACCCCGTGTGTTCGGCCAGATCAAAATTACCTGCGAATCCAGGGGTTTCCCAAATCAAGATGCTCCATTACTGAGAAATAAAAACAACTACCCAGGACAGTGAAAATCCTGAGTTTTGTTCCTCCTTAAGATCCCAGTGCAGACACAGACTCACTTTGCTACTTACCTTTCCACTCGTTACTTCCATTCACTGTGTGCTTGTGGGTGACTATGGTGAATGTCGGAGAAAGCACAGTTGGGGTTGGGTGTTTGCGTCGAGTGAACCCGAACCACAAACTTTGGGTTTGTACCGAACTTTGTAAGTTCACGTTTCACGAAACCCGAGTCCACCTGGAAGTCCGTGTTTGCGTTTGGCGTCGGCCTGAACACGGAAAAGCTGGTTGATGGGCTACTAAGCGGTCCATCAACCCAGCGTTCCTATGCAGAGCGTGCAGTAAGTGAAGCACTGTAACTTACCTGAGCCCCGAAATCCGGTACCTGGTCCACGTCCCAGCTGCCGCTTCCTAAAGTGATTACACTGGCAGATGGCACTAGAGATGTGCTAATTAAAGGAGCAGTATCACGAAATTTGCATTAAAAAATATAAATAATTAAATAGCCACACAATAGCTTCTAACATGTGTATAAATAATGAGGCGATAGAAAAAGGAAACAAATATCTGCCTCTCTTTTAAATTGTATAATGACAATGGCTCAGTCCATTTGCTGAATAGGGGTATCTGCTGGGTTGTATTTAGTGATCTGCTTCATTTAGCCCACTGGTCTCCTAGCAACACTTTACCTCAGAGGCTGACACTGTAATCAGTGGTAACGGCTGTGTGTGTGTGAGGTGAGACCAGGTGACTCAAATGTGTAAAATCTATACAAAATAAACTAAACTGACTGAAAATAACTGAAATTCTTCTTTGAATAACTGTGCAGGAAAATCTAAAGGTATTTAAGTGGAACAAAACCCTGAGTGGCCGACCCTGAAGTCTATAAGACCCGGCCATTGACCATTCTAAATCGGGATGCCCACTGTGTGAAACGACCCCTGGATAACCACAGATCCCCCCATTTTTCTGGCGCGCTCATGCAGATAGTCATTTAGACAGGCCGGGCGGCCAGGAAGGTTACTGCTCAGGCTCCCCATCTGCGTGCAAACAGCGCTGATTGGATGAGAGCCCGCGCATGCGCTGTGGGACAGGGAAAGGTATGTTTTCACAGGAGAACTTGGGGATTTCACATATCAGGGCGTCCCAAGTCTGGATGCCCCTAGGGGCACAAAACAAAACTCCAGATAGTGAAAATCCTGGGTTGGGCTTTGCTCAAAACACACAAAGCTGAAAGAAAGATCATATGGAAAAATGAAAAATAAGAATATGAAAGAGAAAATGGTAAACTGAAAGATTCTGCAGCAGAGCCAACATGAAGGGAAAACTGTCAAAATCAGCTAAATGACTTCTAGAGCTTTTCTCTCTGTTTTAGATATATAAGTTCTGGCCAGGCAATGTTGCAATGTTGTTATCTTATGCTGGACGGCTGCCAACACTGAACAGCTGATACTTTGTTACATTGTTTCCCTCTCTCCTCAGCGTGGAACAGGCCAGAGTGTCAGGCCCGACACTCAGCAGACATAAACATGAGCTATTAGTCTCCAGCTGCTCAACACACACACCATTTTTTTCTAAATTTGTAATTCTTACTCCAACACTTACCTACATTCAAAGTACCATTTAAATATAAGTCACCAGGAAAAATTCACGATACTGCTCCTTTAATGGGAGCGGCAGCCATCTTTCTGTGGTCCTGGCTGTAGTCCATTTGACAGCATGAACACTGACCACCGACCAGGGACCGGATTGCAGGGCTCATGTGAGTTGCTTTGCAGGATGTTCCGGGTGCGATGTGCCGCACTGGCGAGAGCTACAACCGTGAAAACCAATAGGCAGCTGCTATGGAAGGTACTTACCACCTAAAATGGTTATGCACCAATCAAGGGATGCCCCGCTGTGTGAAACCCTCCAGGTCGCGGAAACCAACTCACCTCTTCCCGGTCCTACGGCGCATGTGCGGGCACTCGTCCAATCAGTGTACTCGGATCCGCTGGCGTCACGTCATCTAAGCCTTCGTGTAAGGCCAGCGGATCCAAGTGCGCTGAATGATGCATTCACAAATGCCTGGTGCGGGCACGAGCCCTGCTAGAGGGATAGCGGGGATGCGGCTTGCGCATGCGCCCGGGAAAGAAGGTAAGTGTATGGGCGACCTGGGGGGTTTCACACAGCGGGGGATCCCGATTTTGGATGCCCCGGGGGAGGGAATCAATTGGACCGGTAATCTTATAGATTCCCGGGCAGATCTTCCTGGGTTTTGGTCAACTTTAAAGCAGCCCTGAGGCTGGGCCAGGGGCTGTGCGGCATGCGCACAATCAGAGCGGTACGCTGAATGACAGAAGGCTCTCTTTGAGCGAGAGGCCGCACATGCACAATTGGACCTGGAAAAGGTAAGCGATTACCGGCACCCTGGCGGTTTCACACAGCGGGGGAAATCTTTCAGAATCCAGAGTGGCCGCTGGTGTATTTTATTCCACTTTAAAGTGGACCAAAACCTAGGATTTTGACTATCCTGGGTTTTGGTCCTTGCGCCCGGCTCTGAATTAAAAAACCCCAGGTCGCCGAAATTAACTCACCTCTTCCCGGTCCTATGGTGCATGTGCGGCCGCTCATCCAATCAGCACGCACAGAGCCTGGTGGACGCATCCCTTGCTACCCTCTAATAGAGACTTGTGAATGGCTGACGCGGGCACGCGCCCTGCTAGAGGGATAGCGGGGATGTGGCTCCAACATGCGCTGCTGGACTGGGAAAGAAGGTAAGTGTATGGACGACCCCGCGTTGTAATCATTTAGATTCCAGAGCGACTGCTGGTGGGTTTTGTTCCGCTTTAAAGGACATGTGGGCATTTTAGGACTCCTTCCGCCGGCCGTGGATATGTGACCCTGGCCGCGTTTCGCGCAGTGGCTGCCGTGTTTCATCCCCTCTGTCATTTGTTCTTTCCTTCTTTTTGTTTCCTTCCTTTCTTCATTCCTAATAGTCCTTTCCTCCTTCATATTTTCTATATTTTTTCTTTCCTTCCTTTCTTCATTCCTAATATCCCCATTTCCCTTCTTTTCTTCTTTCTTTCTTTCTTTCTCTTTCTTTCCTATCCTTCCTTCCTTTCCCTCTTTCCCTTCCATCTTTACCTTCCTTCCTTTCTTTCCATGTTTCCATTCCTTTCTTTCCCTTCCTTCCTTTCCTTTCTTTCCATCATTCCCTTCCTTCCTTTCTTTTCCCCTTTCCTTTCCTTCCTTTCTTCCTTCCTTTCCCTTTCCTACTTCCTTCCTTTCTTTCCCTCTTACCCTTCCTTCCTTTCTTTCCATCGTTCCATTTCTTTCTTTCCCTTTTTTCCTTTCCTTTCTTTCCATCTTTCCCTTCCTTCCTTTCTTTCCATATTTCCATTCCTTTCTTTCCCTACCTTCCTTTCTTTTCCCCTTTCCCTACCTTCCTTTCTTTTCCCCTTTCCCTTCTTTCCTTTTATTCCCCCTTTTCCTTCCTTCCTTACTTCCCCCCTTTCCTTCCTTTCTTTTTTTCCCCCTTTTCCTTCCTTACTTCCCCCCTTTCTTTCCATCTTTCCCTTCCTTCCTTTATTTCCCTCTTTCCTTACCTTCCCTTCTTTCCCCTTCTTTCCCCTTCCTTCCTTCCTTCCTTCCTTCCTTCCTTCCTTCCTTTCCCTTTCCTCCTTCCTTCCTTCCTTTCTTTCCCTCTTTCCCTTCCTTCCTTCCTTTCCCTCTTTCCCTTCCTTCCTTCCTTCCTTCTTTCCTTCCTTCCTTCCTTCCTTCCTTCCTTCCTTCCTTCCTTCCTTCTTTCCTTCCTTCTTTCCTTCCTTCTTTCCTTCCTTCCTTCTTTCCTTCCTTCCTTCCTTCTTTCCTTCCTTCCTTCTTTCCTATCTTCTTTCCTTCCTTTCCCTTTCCTCCTTCCTTCCTTCCTTCTTTTCCCTCTTTTCCTTCCTTCCTTCCTTCCTTCCTTCCTTCCTTCTTTCCTTCCTTCCTTCCTTTCCCTTTCCTCCTTCCTTCCTTCCTTCCTTTCTTTCCCTCTTTCCCTTCCTTCCTTTCTTTCCCTTTCCTCCTTCCTTCCTTCCTTCTTTTCCCTCTTTCCCTTCCTTCCTTTCTTTCCCTCTTTCCCTTCCTTCCTTTCTTTCCCTCTTTCCCTTCCCTCCTTCCTTTCCAGAGCGACCGCTGGTGGGTTTTGTTCCGCTTTAAAGGCCATGTGGGCATTTTCGGACTCCTTCCGCCTGGGATGGGCATGTGACCCTGGCCGCGTTTCGCGCAGTGGCTGCCGTGTTTCCTCCCCTCTGTCAGGGAAGTGGTGAGTGTATTTGTCAGTTGATCTCTCGATGTCTCGCTGATAAAACACATAATCATCTTGTCATTGCTTTGTGTAGAAATAAACAGAAACCACAACAGTCCTCTCTGTGATGGCAGGAGCCGCCTCCCCCCCCCCTCCCCCCACTATCATGGAAATGACACCGCTCCCAGCTAATCAGAAGATTTTTTTTTCATTTTTCTAGAACGTTGAAAGAAGAACTCCGGCCCACAGCTTAGTGTGACGGGGCCCCGGTGCGGCATTAAATGGGGCCCTGTTACAGCTCATACACTAAACTGCTTTCTGTCTTTTAATTCCATTGAATGCAGCTAAACAACTAAAAAGTGAAACAGCTGAGACGAGTGGTGATCACAAATCTGATAGAAAAGGTGGAGGGGCAACAATGCTGGGGCCCCCTCTGACCTTATGGGCCCTAGTGCACCACCTGCACCCCCTACAGTTACCCCCCTGCCAGGATTTATCCCTCTCTCCCCTCTTTGCCTTCTCCCTCCTTTCTTCTCTTAGTTTCTTAATTTCCCATAGACAGTGTGGCATTCCCCCTCCCATTCCCCATATAGGCAGTGTGGCATTCCCCCTCCCATTCCCCATATAGGCAGTGTGGCATTCCCCCCTCCCATTCCCCATATAGGCAGTGTGGCATCCCCCTCCCATTCCCCATATAGGCAGTGTGGCATTCCCCCCTCCCATTCCCCATATAGGCAGTGTGGCATCCCCCTCCCATTCCCCATATAGGCAGTGTGGCATTCCACCTCCCATTCCCCATATAGGCAGTGTGGCATTCCCCCCTCCCATTCCCCATATAGGCAGTGTGGCATCCCCCTCCCATTCCCCATATAGGCAGTGTGGCATTCCACCTCCCATTCCCCATATAGGCAGTGTGGCACTCCCCCCTCCCATTCCCCATATAGGCAGTGTGGCATCCCCCTCCCATTCCCCATATAGGCAGTGTGGCATTCCCCCCTCCCATTCCCCATATAGGCAGTGTGGCATCCCCCTCCCATTCCCCATATAGGCAGTGTGGCATCCCCCTCCCATTCCCCATATAGGCAGTGTGGCATCCCCCTCCCATTCCCCATATAGGCAGTGTGGCATCCCCCTCCCATTCCCCATATAGGTAGTGTGGCATTCCCCCTCCCATTCCCCATATAGGCAGTGTGACATTCCCCCCTCCCATTCCCCATATAGGCAGTGTGGCATCCCCCTCCCATTCCCCATATAGGCAGTGTGGCATTCCCCCCTCCCATTCCCCATATAGACAGTGTGGCAATCCCCTTCCCATTCCCCATATAGACAGTGTGGCATTCCCCCCCTTCTATTCCCCATATAGGCAGTGTGGCATCCCCCTCCCATTCCCCATATAGGCAGTGTGGCATCCCCCTCCCATTCCCCATGGGCAGTGTGGCATTCCCCCCTCCCATTCCCCATATAGGCAGTGTGGCATCCCCCCTCCCATTCCCCATATAGGCAGTGTGGCATCCCCCTCCCATTCCCCATATAGGCAGTGTGGCATCCCCCTCCCATTCCTCATATAGACAGTGTGGCATCCCCCTCCCATTCCCCATGGGCAGTGTGGCATTCCCCCCTCCCATTCCCCATATAGGCAGTGTGGCATCCCCCTCCCATTCCCCATATAGGCAGTGTTGCATTCCCCCTCCCATTCCCATAGTTTCTTACTTTCCCCCCCCCTTCCTTTCTTGCTGTTCTGCTTTACTACTTCTATCATAGTTTTCTACCTATTTTTGGTTCTTTTTTTTTCCTACTTTCTCTCTTTCCTTCTTGTTTTCTTACTTCCTGCTTTTTTTCCTGCAGTACCGTCTGTTGTGTTTACTTATCACCCTCTCTTTAATTCTTTCTTTCTTTGTGCCTTCCTATATTTTTTTCTTTCCTTTTTTTGTTTCCTTCCTTTCTTCATTCCTAATTGTCCTTTCTTCGTTCTTATTTTCTATATTTTTTCTTTCCTTACTTTCTTCGTTCCTAATATCCCTTTCTTCCTTATTTTGTTCTTCCTTCCTTTTCTTTTCTTTCCTAACCTTCCTTTCTTTCCTTCTTTCCTGTCCTTCCTTTCTTTCCTTCTTTCCTGTCCTTCCTATCTTTCCTTCTTTCCTGTCCTTCCTATCTTTCCTTCTTTCCTGTCCTTCCTATCTTTTCTTTTTTCCTGTCCTTCCTTTCTTTTCTTCTTTCCTGTCCTTCCTTTCTTTTCTTCTTTCCTGTCCTTTCTTCCTTTCCCTCTTTCCCTTCCTTCCTTTTCTTCCAACTTTCCCTTCCTTCCTTTCCTTTCTTTCCATCTTTCCCCTCCTTCCTTTCTTTCCATCTTTCCATTCCTTTCTTTCCCTTCCTTCCTTTCCTTTATTTCCACCTTTCCCTTCATTCCTTTCTTTCCATTCCTTTCTTTCCCTACCTTCCTGTCTTTTCCACTTCCCCTTCTTTCCTTTCTTTTCCCATTTCCCTTAGTTCCTTTCTTTTCCCCTTTCCCTTCTTTCCTTTCTTCCCCCCCTTTCCTTCCTTCCTTACTTCCCCCCTTTCCTTCCTTTCCTTCATTTCTTTCCCCCTTTTCCTTCCTTCCTTACTTCTCCCCATCTTTCCCTTCCTTCCTTTCTTTCCCTCTTTCCCTTCCTTCCTTCCTTTCCCTCTTTCCCTTTCCTCCTTCCTTCCCTCTTTCCCTTCCTTCCTTTATTTCCTTCTTGCCCTTCCTTCCTTTCTTCCTGCCTTCCTATATTTATGTGGGGAGATAGCACAGTAGCAGCAGCGGGGGGAGTAGATTGCAAGCTCTGCGGGGGAGAACAGTTACACCCCATGAAATCATTTCAGGAGCGGTCACGCTGAGCCAGCAGCGAGGGGGGGGGGGGGGGGGGGAGTGAGTGAGGGGGCGCTATATTACAGGTCAGGATAACAGCCTGAAATGGAGAGAGAGCGCAGAGAGAGAGGAATCAAGTGAAGCCAATCATGCCAGAAAATCAGCGGGAGAGCGCAATTCCAGGCCTCCAGCCGCCTCATAGCCTGTCATTTACTAGGCTCTGGGGTGAGGGGGGGGGGGTGAGTACTGCGCCACTTCATATTCTCTATATTACTCTCAGCAACGCTGAGCTGACACTTACCTCCCCCCCCACACACACAGCCCCCATTGCAGACCATTCAGTTATTAGCAGTTTATAACATTCTTAAAGTGGACCAAAACCCACCCTGGAGTCTATGAATTGGGATGCCCCACCACCCGGGGACACACAGTAAACTCACCTTTCTCCCCCGAGCCCATAGCGCATTTGTGCATACCTCCCAAGTGTCCCTGATTTGGAGGGACTGTCCCTCTTTTGAGTCCATGTCCCCCTGTCCCTGGTTGTTCTCATTTGTCCCTCTTTGAGGTGTAACATGCAGATCTGCAGCAATAAATGATTCATTTGCCAATTCAAAGTGTTTCTATCATTTTAACTGTTACAATGTATCTCCTATCCATCCATGAATGAGGGGGCGTGGCCTAATTTAACAAATGTCTCTCTTTCCCACCCTGAAAAGTTGGCAGGTCCCTCCACGGCTGTGCGCGGCCCTATCCGCTCCAAATGAATGGCTGTGCGGGGCCGCGCGCAGCCGGAGGAAGGCGAGTGATGCCGGCCATACCTCCCAAGTGTTACTGATTCGGAGGGACTGTCCCTCTTTTGAGTCAGTGTCCCCCTGCCCCTCCTTGTTCTCATTTGTCCCTCTTTGAAGTGTAACATACAGATCTGCATCAATAAATGATTCATTTGCCTATTCAAAGTGTTTCTATTGTTGTAACTGTTACATCCGATGTCCTATCCATCCCCCAATGAGGGGGCGTGGCTTCATCCATCCATCAATGGGGAGGCGTGGCTCCACCCATCCCTCAATGAGGGTGCGTGGCTTCATCCATCCCTCAATGAGGGGACGTGGCTTCACCCATCCCTCAATGAGGGGACGTGGCTTCACCCATCCCTCAATGAGGGGGCGTGGCTTCATCCTTCCCTTAATGAGGGGATGTGGCTTCACCCATCCCTCTATGAGGGGGCGTGGCTTAATTACATATTGTTTCTCTTTGAGGTGTAACATGCCGATCTGCAGCAATAAATGATTCATTTGCCTATTCTATAATAGTCTATATGCTATATTCTATATATTAATATTCTATAATCTATTATATAAGTGTTTCTATTGTTGTAACAATGAGGGGGCGTGGCTTCATTTAAGTCTAACTACAAAGTTGGGAGGTATGATGCCGGCGCCGCTCAGAAGTGCGACTAGGATTCACGCCGGCTGCTTTAGCCGCGGTGTGGACCTGAGGAGAGGTAAGTGGACTTGGCGGCCTGGGCGGGTTTACACAGCGGAGCATCCTGATTCTGGATTCCCCGGAGGAAGGGAATTTTATAGATTCCCAGAGCCGATGAGCCGACCAGGAGACTATAACATTCCCGGGCCGATCTAATCCCTCCCCCCCGGGACGTCCAAAATCGGGATGCCCAGCTATGTGACCCCTCCCCCCCAGGTCACGCCATTCACTTACCTTGTTTCCCGGTTCAACGGCGCATGTGCGAGCTGCAGCCAAACCCCCGCTATCCCTCTAGCAGGACGCGTGCCAGGCATTTGTAAACGGCCGGCACGGGCACGCTCCCTGTTAGAGGGAAGCGAAGGATGCGGCCACTGCTCCTGTGTGATGTCAGCGGCTCCGAGCGCGCTGATTGGACAAGCTCCTGCGCCGTAGGACCGGGAAGAAGTGAGTTGCGATCTGGGGGGTTTCACTTAGTGGGGTAAAGGACCAAAACCCAGGATAGTCAGAATCCTGGGTTTTGGTCCACTTTTAGTGAATGGCTGGCGTGAGCCTCTGCTCCTAAACCGGACCTTCACCAGGATTTATTGAAAAAAACGGTTCCCCAGCATCTAAAATTAATATATTTTAAGTTTTTAGTCACTTACTTATTATTCTTTCCCCCACTGGGCTGCAACTCTGTTCAGGACTGTAGGATACGGACGCCACCATCTTGACTCAGAAGCATCAAACTTACTGAGGAGAGGAGAGTGGGATAAAGTACAGGGGGTGGGTTATAGCTGTGCTTTGCTCAGACAGAGCAGAGCTGGGGTCAGGAAAAGGTCCCAGAATGCAGAGCAGCACAGTCAGAAGGCACTTTCTGTTTGCAGGCTGCCTGATGCTCCATGTGCCGCCATCTTAGATGTTTATAGGCTCATAACATGCGTTAGATGCAGGTAGGATGATATTTAATGTGAGCAATCTGTATGTACAGGGGGGGAAACATATAAGATAGGCTCTTATTCAGAGTGAAGGTCCGGATTAATGTGAGCAATCTGTATGTACAGGCTGTGGGAAACATATAAGATAGGCTCTTATTCAGAGTGAAGGTCCGGATTAATGTGGGCAATCTGTATGTACAGGGTGTGGGAAACATATAAGATAGACTCTAATTCAGGGTGAAGGTCCGCTTTAAAGTGGACCAACACCCAGGGGGAATCAGCCCGGGAATCTGTAATCTATAAACCCCACAGGACGCCCACAAACCTTACCTTATCCCCGTTCCAACGGCGCATGCGCGAGCCGCAGCCGCATCTCGCGCTTCTCTCGAAAGTGGACCAAAACCACCATTATTTGGGCCCTTAGTTAAGAAGGGATAGCGTCAGGTAGCGGCTGGTTAATAAGAGCTAGCGACAGGTAGCGACTGGTGAACGCCGGACACGGCACGCAATTACACATTTATCAAGCAGAATCTGTTTAGCGACTGGGATAGCGCCATGTAGCGTCTGATTCATCATTTTCACAGCCTCAGCAACCAGTGCCATCGTTCAGCCTTGCACAGCGCCAGGTATGACCTCTCGCTACCTGTCGCTCTCCCATACATTTCAATGGACGAACCTTTCCTTCTCTTTAAACGGGTTTTTTATTTATTTTTATTTTTTTTTCAAAGAATCACAAATAATTCTGTGACCTCTCCTGGCATTGAATAAGCAGTTTTTTCATAATTTTTTATATATTTCCTCAGAAATGACATTACAGCTCTGCCATTAAAGTGTTCATGTTACAATGTTGCTACAATGTAATTCCATATGTTTTCGCTTTGTTACTAGTGGATAGATGCTGAAAACAGACTTTAATCACACCGCCTCCTGCGCTCTGGGCTTCAGAGAAGCATTTTTCAGCGCCAGAGATTTGTGAGGCTGTTTTTTTGCTGAATATGGTGTGAGTCGGTCGCTATGAGCAGTCGCTAACATGCGCTCCCATACAGCGCTGTACTGGTCAAATAGCGACTCCTCACAATGTATTCAACATTACTGCACAGCGACTGAGTCGCTAAGAACTAGCGACCCACGGCCGAGCACAGCGACTACTAGCGGGCGCTCTGAAAATGCTGCTACAGACGCTCATCTGTCGCTACCTGGCGTTAGTGATGAATCAGCCTGCCCGTCTTTACACTAAAAAGCGCACCTGTCATTTGGTTTCTCAATATACAGGCTGATTCATTACTAGCGCCAGGTATCGGCAGATGAGCGTCGGTACAGCGGCGCTAAGAGCGACCGCTAGTGGTCGCTATGATCGGCCGTCAGTCGCTATTACAGAGCGCCTCAGTCGCTGGCCGGCATTGATGAATTTGATTTGTGAGTTGCTATTACACCAGTACAGCGCTATATGGGAGCGAACGGTAGCGACCGGTCAGTGTGAGCGACTCAAACCATATTCCTCAAAAAAACAGCGTCACACAGCGCCGGCGCTCAAAAAGTCTGTTTTTGAACACATATCCACCAGTAACAAAGCAAAAACACATGGAATGACATTGTTAAAACATTGTGACAATAACACTTTAATGCCAGACCTGTAATGATAATTCTGCATAAAAAAATAAAAAATCTAAAAACTTTTCAAAGATGTATTTAAATAGGCCAAAAAAAAAAAAAAAAATATTAAAAAAAAACCCTGTTTAAAGAGAAGAAAATAACGTCCATTGAAATGTATGGGAGAGCGACAGGTAGCGACAGGTACTACCAGGCTCTGAAAGCTAGAGCGCCGACGGGATCCACAGAGCCGTCTGTGATGATGAATCGGACGCTACGTGATGCTGTTAGAGTCGCTCATCAGAAATGCCTTTATAAATGTGGAATTGCGTGCTGCGGCCGGCGTTCACCTGCCGCTTACAAGGCGCTACCTGGCGCTATCCATGAATAAGGCCCTAAGATTCTCCCCAAAGAGGCACCACATAATTACCTTCTGCACAAAACCCAGCATAGTCAAAATTCTGGGTTCTGGTCCACTTTAATGAGACAAAAGAACAGAGGTGGGGACCCTAGACACGCCCCCAAACCCCTACAGTTTTGCCGCACACTAAAAACTATACGGATATGTATTAACTCAAGTCCATGTAGAAAAAATGTTAATATTAATTTATTAAATCAGGACTTATAAAACTATATACACAGACAATACATCAAAAAACTCATTAAAATACATAAAGGCCCTTATTTATGAAGGGATAGCGACAGGTAGCGACTGGTGAGCGGCCGGTAATGACGGGCCCCGCCACGAGAACGCCGGCTCCCCACCACAATCACACATTTATCAAGCCAATCCTGCTTAGCGACTGAGATAGCGCCATATAGCGACTCATTCATCATTATTCCAGCCTCAGCCCACAGCGCCAGCGTCCGACCTTGAACAGCGACAGGTATGACCTCTCGCTACCTGGCGCTCTCCAATGCATTTCAATGGAACAATCTTTAAATATTCATAATTAATTGTTATTATTATTATTTTTTTTTTAAATGTGAAAAATTCTGTGACCACTTCTGCCATTTTAGATAATTTTTTTAAGGTAAAAGAAAAAAAAAATTGTACAGAATTGATATTACAGGTCTGATATTATTGTATTCATATTACTAAATTCTTTAAAATTTTTTCAAAAAAAATATGGTTGTTTGGGGGTTAAAAAACGACTTTTAACCCATCGCCGCCAGCGCTCTGGGGTTTAAACATGCATTTCACAGCGCGAGAATTTTTTTTGAGCGTTATTATTTTGATGAATATGGTGGGAGCCGGTCGCTCTGACCAGTCGCTATCATGCGCTCCCATACAGCGCGGAACCTGTCAAATAGCGACTCAGCGACTCGTCACCCCGTATTCAACATTACTGCACACCGACTCAGTCGCTATCAACAACCGAACAATGGCCAAGCACAGCGACTACTAGCGGGCGCTGTGAAAATACCGCTACAGTCGCTCAACTGTCGCTACATGTCGCTATTAATGAATCGGCCTCATAGACACACAACAACTTCATCATTCTTCATTTTTTCTGCCAATTATTATCTATTAATTATCTGTTATTTAAACTACTTCATCAATATAATATACCTAGAGCCACTTTAAGGGATTACCCCTCAGTTGTTGTGTGTGTCTATATGTATTTTAATGAGTTTTTTTGATGTATTGTCTGTGTATATATTTTTATGAGTCCTGATTTATTAAATTAATATTAACATTTTTCTACATGGACTTGAGTTAATACATATCCATATCGTTTTTAGTGTGCAGCAAAACTGTAGGGGTTTGGGGGTGTGTCTAGGGTCCCCACCTCTGTTCTTTTTTCATTTTAATGGTTACTTCCCTACATACTGCCAGCACCTTTGTTCTTTGTGAAATAATATTAAGGCCCTTATTTAACAAGGGATAGCGCCAGGTAGCGAATGGTGAGCGAACGGTAATGACGCTCACCGCCACGAGAACGCCGGCTCCCCTCCGCAATCACACATTTATCAAGCCGATCCTGCTTAGCGACTGACAGAGCGCCAGATAGCGAATCATTCATCATTATTCCAGCCTCACCCCACAGCGCCAGCGAGCGACCTTGAACAGCGACAGGTATGACCTCTCGCTACCTGGCGCTCTCCAATGCATTTCAATGGAGCAATCTTTAAATATTCTTAATTAATTGTTATTAATGTTTTTTTTTTTTAAATGTCAAAAATTCTGTGACCACTTCTGCAATGTTAGATAATTTTTTTAAGGTAAAAAAAAAAAATTGTGCAGAATTGATATTACAGGTCTGATATTAATGTATTCATATTACAAAATGTTTTGAAAAACTTTTTTTTTTTTTCCAAAAATATGGTTGTTTGGGGGTTAAAAAACTACTTTTAACCCATCGCCGCCAGCGCTCTGGGGTTTAAACAAGCATTTCACAGCGCAAGAATTTTTTGAGCGTGATTTGTTAATGAATATGGTGGGAGCCGTTCGCTATGGCCATTCGCTGTCATGCGCTCCCATACAGCGCGGAACCTGTCAAACAGCGACTCCTAACCCCGTATTCAACATTACCGCACACGACTGAGTCGCTGTCAACAACCGAACAATGGCCAAGCACAGCGAATACTAGCGTGCGCTGTGAAAATAATGCTACTGGTGCTCATCTGTCGCTACCTGGCGCTATTAATGAATCGGCCTCCCCGTCAGTAAGCAGGATCGGCTTGATAAATGTGTGATTGCGGAGGGGAGCCGGCGTTCTCGTGGCGGTGAGCGTCATTACCGTTCGCTCACCAGGCGCTACCTGGCGCTATCCCTTGTTAAATAAGGGCCCAAGTTGTGCATACTCATACTATTTTCCTCTTTGGCACTTTAATGAGACACTCGCCCGAGGGCTCACATAAACCTGGAGCCGGCCCTGGCTGCGCCTGCGCAGAATGAGGGAGAGGTGAGTTTTTCTGGAGCATCCCAAACCGGCGTCGCCACGGGGCACAGAACAAAGCCCGGGATAGTCATAATCCGCAGATATATAAAGAGAAGAAAGGGTTCTCCCTAATCTGTGGCCGCGAATGTGCGCTGTGGCTGGGAGCCACCCTATCAGCCGGGAGCACCGTGTGCGTCCTGCTAAATAGTCTCCCGGGAACAAATGCTTCCGTTCCAAAAACAAACGTAAAAAAAAATCTAAAACTAACCTCACGGCGTATCTCGGCTTCTCAGCCACCAACAGACAGAAATCCCTTTCAGCGCCGTCCAAAACCCAAGAGGGCCCGCGGCTACTTAAAGCAGCTCCGGTGGCACAGATTCACGTATCCAAAAAGGACGGCAGAAAAAAAGACCCGGCGCGATACCGCGCCAACGCCGGGGAGTTTGCCAGGAAGCCGAGGCTTTTTTCCGTGAAAGGCGTTTCAAATCAATTATTTCGGAAAACAACACTGATTGTTCTCATCAAAAGGCCCCTCAGGAGGCGCGAGAACTCTCCAGCTGCTGGAGACGGATCCGCGGGAAGGAAAAACAACGAGCGATGGGCGAGAACACTTGCGGGCGTCTGTACGGCGGTGCTAAGAGCGAACGCTGGTGATGTGTGAGTCGCTATAACACCAGTACAGTATGGGAGCAAACGGTAGCGACTGGTCAGTGTGAGCGACTCAAACCATATTCATCAAAAAAACAGCCTCACACAGCGTCGGCGCTCTAAAGCTGGGCTGGGCGCTGTAGCCCAGAGCGCCAGAAGCTGTGTGATTAAAGTCTGTTTTTGGACACATATCCGCCAGTAACAAAGCGAAAACACATTGTTATTACATTGTAACATTAACACTTTAATACCAGACCTGTAATGACAATTCTGCATAAAAATATTATAAATCTAAAAAGTTTTCAAAAATGTATTTTAATAGGTCAGGAGAGGTCACATGATGATTTGATACAAAACAAAAAAAAAAATTAAAAGAAAACCCCGTTTAAAGAGAAGAAAGGTAACGACCATAGAAATGTATGGGAGAGCGACAGGTAGCGACAGGTAATACCAGGCGCTCTGGAAGCTAGAGCGCCGGAGCTGCATGCTGAGCTGCCTGTAATGATGAATCGGTCACTACGTGTCGCTGTTAGAGGCGCTCACCAGAATCGCCTTCATAAGTGTGGTATTGCGTACAGCACCCGGCTTTCACCTGCCGCTACCTGTCGCTATCCCTTGATGAATAAAGCCCTGAGTGCGCCTGGGCGAGCTTAGCGGGTGGGATTGAGTTGCTTAAGGAAAACCAAAACTCAACTATTTCAGTTGGTCTTTATTAAAAAAAAACGATTGGATCCCCAAGTTTTAAATGATAACATCATGTAATATGGGAGGTGGAAAATGAAATATTATAATTAGGATTTTTTTAGTTCTAGGCGCCTGTATATCTCTACCACATTCTCAGTGTGTGGAGGGGTTGACTATCGCTAAAGAATGTTATGGGGATTATTCATCAAGGTCTAGCGGCAGGTAGCGCCTCGTAGCGGCAGGCAGCGTCTGATGAACGCCGGGCGCTGTACGCAAAATCACATTTATGAAAGTGAATCTGGTGAGTGCCTCTAACAGCGCCATGTAGCGCCACATGTATTATTACAGGCAGGTCAGTGTATAGCGCCTCTAACAGCGCCATGTAGCGTCACATGTATTATTAGAGGCAGGTCAGTGTATAGCGCCTCTAACAGCGCCATGTAGCGTCACATGTATTATTACAGGCAGGTCAGTGTATAGCGCCTCTAACAGCGCCATGTAGTGTCACATGTATTATTACAGGCAGGTCAGTGTATAGCGCTTCTAACAGCGTCATGTAGGTGAGAGCACCCGCCGCCGCCTCTCGCGCGTCCCTCTTACAGGGAGCGCGCCCGCGCGGGCCATTCACAGACGGCCGGCACGGGTGCACGCCCTGCTAGAGGGATGCGCGAGAGGCGGCGGTGGAACGAGGAACAGGTAGGATTTGCGGGCGTCCTGGGGGGTTTCACACAGCGGGGGATTGGTGTGCCCCGCAGGCAGGGAGCTGATCAGCTTATAGATTCCCGGGCCGATCAGCGGTGGGTGTCCACTTTAAAAATTCTTAAAAATCCAGAAAAAAATGACATGGGGCCCCCCCTACCCAGCATAACCAGCCCAGGACCAGCTGTGTATGTAACAATGTTTATTCCTCCAGCCTTCCATCTGTAGACCTGATCCTTCTTCTAGGAGTTTCTCAGAAGCTCTTCAACCAGTTATTTGTCAACCAGCCAGAAGGAGGTCAAGGTAGCAAAGAGCAACCTACATAAATGTGGTGGCTGACTTAAAGCCGACCTTCACCTATCTTATATGCTTCCCACACCCTGTACATACAGATTGCCCACATTAATCCGGACCTTCGCCCTGAATAACAGTCTATCCCTCTCTCCTCTTCTCAGTATGTGATGCTTCTGAGTCAAGATGGCGGCGCCCGTATCCTAGAGACCTGAACAGATTTGAAGCCCAGTGGGGGAAAGAATAATATGTAAGTGACTTAAAAACTGACTTATGAAAAAGTGACTTATGAAATATATTAATTTTAGATGCTGGGGACTAGTTTTTTAAGGGTTTTGGCTTTCCATTAAATCATGCTGAAGGTCCGGTTTAAGACTAGCGCCACTTATTGCGATTTGAGCATCTATGTAGCGTCCGCTAGTGGATGCTGCAAGCGAGTGCCTGGCGCTTAAAGTGGACCAACACCCAGGATTTTGACTATCCTGGGTCTTGGTCCACTTCGGTGGGGCACCCCCGATCGGGGTGCTCCGCTGTGTGAAACCCCCCCGAACCCCCCGAAAAACTCACCTCTCCCCGCTCCCAGTGCCGACGGACAAGCCGCGGACAAGCGGCTCCTCCGCCGCCGCCGCCTCCCGCGTGTCCCTCTTGGCGCGCGCGCCCGCGACGGCCATTCGCAGACGAAGATAAGGTAAGGGGTTTGGGGTGTTTGGGGGGGTTTCACCCCGCGGGACATCCCGATCTCGGATGTCCCGCGGTGAGTGAGGTGATCGGCCCGGGAATCTTATAGATTCCCGGGCCGATCACCCGTGGGTGTTGGTCCACTTTAAACCTATTGTAGCGGCTTGACGAGTGATGCTGTAGTATCCTGTTCAGCATTGATAAATGTGATGTCTACAGAACGCTGTAGAAGCGCTCTCCCTGAATCAATTCACATGTAGCGCCCAGAGGAAAAGCCGTCCAGAGAAACGCCACATGTAACAACAGGACAACGCTGCAGCAAACGATAGGCAGCGCCAGTTAAGTGCGTCCGACACTCGGCGCTAAAGCCCATATTTAAGAAAAAAAACACAAAATCAGCGCCGGCGCTCTAAAACGGGGCGCTCTAGCGGCGAGCGACGGACGCTTTACGAAAAAAGATTGTTTCTCAACACATATCCACCAGCACCAGAGCGAAAACATATGGAATGACATTGTTTTAACACTGTGACAATGACACTGCAATGGAAGACCTGCACATACAATTCTGCATAATATATAACAATAAAAGTGTTTGGTTGCCGGGAAGGAGAGGCCACAATGATTTGATCCTAAAATTGAGAAAAATAATTAATGAAAACGCTATTTATACACAAGCAAAAAAACACCATTGAAATGTATAGAGGGGGCGCTACTGAGCGACAGCTGCTGAACATACAGCGCCGGCGCTTTACACTGAGCCACCGCTACTGATACATGTGACACTACATGAGGCGCTCACCAGACTGACTTTCATATATATGGTTTTCACATACTGCGCCCGGCGTTCACCCAACGCTATGTGGTACTACGTGGTGTTAGCGTTTCTTAAAGGAGCAGTATTGCAAATTTTTCTTGGTGACTTATATTTAAATAGTACTTTGAATGTAGGTAAGTGTTGGAGTAAGAATTACAAATTTAGAAAAAAATGATGTGTGTGTTGTGCAGCTGGAGACTAATAGCTCATGTTTATGTCTGCTGAGTGTCGGAGCCCGACACTCTGGCCTGTTCCACGCTGAGGAGAGGGGGAAACAATGTAACAAAGTATCAGCTGTTCAGTGCTGGCAGCCGTCCAGCATAAGATAACAACATTGCAACATTGCCTGGCCAGAACTTATATATCTAAAACAGAGAGAAAAGCTCTAGAAGTCATTTCGCTGATTTTGACAGTTTTCCCTTCATGTTGGCCCTGCTGCAGAATCTTTCAGTTTACCATTTTCTCTTTCATATTCTTATTTTTCATTTTTCCATATGATCTTACTTTCAGCTTTGTGTGTTTTGAGCAAAGCCTAACCCAGGATTTTCACTATCTGGAGTTTTGTTTTGTGCCCCTAGGGGCATCCCGACTTGGGATGCCCTGATATGTGAAATCCCCAAGTTCGCCTGTGAAAACGTACCTTTCCCTGTCCCACAGCGCATGCGCGGGCTCTCATCCAATCAGCGCTGTTTGCACGCAGATGGGGAGCCTGAGCAGTAACCTTCCTGGACGCCCGGCCTGTCTAAATGACTATCTGCGTGAGCGCGCCAGAAAAATGGGGGATCTGTGGTTATCCAGGGGTCGTTTCACATAGTGGGGCATCCCGATTTAGAATGCCCAAGGGGCAAGGTCAATGGCCGGGTCTTATAGACTTCAGGGTCGGCCACTCAGGGTTTTGTTCCACTTTAATACCTTTAGATTTTCCTGCACAGTTATTCAAAGAAGAATTTCAGCCATTTTCAGTCAGTTTAGTTTATTTTGTATAGATTTTACACATTTGAGTCACCTGGTCTCATAACAAAAGCAGCACCTCACACACACACAGCCATTACCACTGATTACAGTGTCAGCCTCTGAGGTAAAGTGTTGCTAGGAGACCAGTGGGCTAAATGAAGCAGCTCACTAAATACAACCCAGCAGATCCGCCTATTCAGCAAATGGACTGAGCCATTGTCATTATACAATTTAAAAGAAATGCAGATATTTTTTCCTTTTTCTATCGCCACATTATTTATACACATGTTAGAAGCTATTGTGTGGCTATTTAATTATTTATCTTTTTTAATGCAAATTTCGTGATACTGCTCCTTTAAATAGTCCCCCCTTAATATTTTTCAAAAAATAAAAAAATCCTATTAAAAAGCTAAAAGGTAACACTAGGAATTCATAGTAGATCCTACTGGTCGGGTCCCACAAGGTGCTGGTGGTGGTCCAATTAATAGCTGCTCGCTCACCCTTGAAATGAGATATTTTTTTTTTTACAATTATGATAAACCTCCTGACATTTTGCAGCTGTTGTAATAGTTTATAATACTTGACATGTTTATAATATTCCCGGGCTTGTAAGTGCCAGACTCCACTAAGATAAAAACAGCGTCGAGATTCCCGCAGACTTCGCCGACACACCTGTGTTTAGCTTTTAATAACGGGGTCCTGACATTTAGATGATAAATCTCGGTGCGTTACGACGCGGCTCCCCGTCACCTTCCAGACAGAATGAGGTCCCCACCATCCGACGGGAGCCAATAAGCACAGCCCGGGAACAGGGATCCGTGCCCTACTTTCAAAGTTCAGCTCCTCAGTCAGGGGCGCCATAATTGCAACGGTCTTAGCTGAGAAGGAGCTGCGCGGCAACGCCATCAATTATTTACCAGAGCTTCGTGGAATTCTAGGCGAACAATCAGGCTGGCGAGAGCTGGTATTTTTTTTTTGCTGGGCTTCGTAAAGAAAAAAAAGATTTATCAGCTTTAACGAGAGCTCTCAAGTTTTAAGATTTTTATAATATATAATGATGATTATAATTGCATTATATATTATTGTGTTATATGATTATAATTAATATATAATAATGATTTATTTTTAAGAAATAAAAAAATGGATAGTTTTGGATCCAAAGTCCTGGAAGCATGAGCTACTTTAGCACCCATAGCCATATCTTCCAACTTTTCAAGGTGGGAAAGAGGGACATTTGGTAAACCAGGCCACGCCCCCTCATTGATTGATGGATAGGAGATAGGATGTAACAGTTACAACAATAGAAACACTTTGAAGAGGCAAATTAATCATTTATTGCTGCAGATCTGCATGTTACACCTCAAAGAGGGACAATATGTAAATGAAGCCACGCCCCCAAGGGATTTATGAAGCCTCATAAGCCCAAGGTGCTAGGCCCGGCGCCTGCCCAGGTACACCCAGTGCTGACGCCTGCCCTGTCAGGTGCTTCTACAAGATCTCCAAGAATCATGGAGCATGATAGATAGATGATGGAAGTAAGCTGGGACCATCACAACACATGCCCCAATAATGGCCTTCATATACTAGAACAATTTCCAAAACGTTTCTACTAACATTGGAAATTCCAAGACTTTTTTACAAGAGGCAACTGGAGAGGAGTAGCTAGCCATTCTGGAACCCGGGGCAAAGATGCAAAATGGCACCCCCTGACCTGCTGCACCTGGGGCAAGTGCTCCTTCCTAGCTACGCATCTGGGCAACTGAACTGTGAACCCAACCAGGGTTTAGGACATCTCCTGGGAAGGTGGGCGTTACACATGTTTTTCCAAATTTCCCAATTCTACTTTATTGGACCCCCCTGACCTGCTGTACCCGGGGCAAGTGACCTCCTGCTCCCCCCTAGCTACGCCCCCTGGGCAACTGTACCATGATCTGTGAACCCAACCAGGGTTTAGTAGATCTCCTGGGAAGGTGGGCATTACACATGTTTTTCCAAACCTCCCAATACTACTTTATTGGACCCCCCTGACCTGCTGTACCCGGGGCAAGTGACCTCCTGCTCCCCCCTAGCTACGCCCCCTGGGCAACTGTACAATGATCTGTGAACCCAACCAGGGTTTAGTAGATCTCCTGGGAAGGTGGGCATTACACATGTTTTTCCAAACCTCCCAATACTACTTTATTGGACCCCCCTGACCTGCTACACACGGGACAAGTTCCCCCCTGCTCCCCCCTAGCTACGCCCCTGAACAACTGTACCGTGAACCCAACCAGGGTTTAGGACATCTCCTGGGAAGGTGGGCATTAGACATTGTCAGGGAACCACGGGTCACGTGATTCAACTAACGATCAGGACCTCCGATCATGCAGCCTGCTTTCCCAAAACTCAGTTTGCCCTCCTAGCGGGTCTACCAGGCCCAAAGCCTAGGGACACACAGATTCTTGGCTAAGGCAAAAAGATTGCTCAAGTTAAATAAAGGTTTTAATGCAATGAGCGCACACTGGGCAGTGATAACATACATTTGGCTATGATGGAATATAACTAAATACAAATGTCGTTCTGAGAAGTGGGTTACAGTGAGTTACACACAGAGATACAACAGTCACAGTTAACTTACTATACAGATGCTGAGTGATGAACTCCCACATGGAGGTGAGTGGCAAGCTTACTGATGGTTCGGGCTCCTCCCGTACGCTGCAGCATGACCTCCCAAGAAGTGACAAAAGCCTGGCCCAGGGTCATCCCCTTTATGCCTTGGGATCCTTTCACTTCCTCCCTTCTGTGGGGCGGACTGTTTCCTCCCCCCGTTACGGAACCTGCTTTAGAACCTAAACCCTTTAGGTTATAACTTTGAGCAGGGGGGTCATATGGTTCTGGATATGGCACCAAACGACTGGACTGGATGCCGGGCATCCGATGAGTCCAAAGATGGAGTCCCTAAATGTGTCAGAACACGAGATCTCCATTTCTTTAGGTTCCCCTGGTCGCATGGCCCTAAGAATTGTATGTCTATGTGTGGTTTTGTGGGCCCGTTCCGGTTCTGTATCTGGCTTGGTGCTGGGACACACAGTGGTCCAATCTGTGTTGGTGCCGATTGTCTGAGGTGCTTGTGTTTGATGAGAGGAAGCTCACAACCAGGGGTCACATCGGCTTCAGACTCATTGGGGCCTTCCCGGCCCAGAGGTGTGAGAGAATCAGCAGGGAGCCTGTGATCTGCGCTTGGCTCAACTCACAAATGCTAATTCTCCTTCCTGGGGGAGATTAGGTTCTGTGCATGTTTATGGTTAGAAAGCCTTAATGCTACAGGAGGAAATAACGGGTGACATTTGCTAAGTACAGAGAACCTTAAGGGGGGATGTCGGGCATCAGCAATAAAATGACATATAATATTTGCCCTATTCCTCACAGACATGTTTTTCCAAACCTCCCCATACTAGTTTTATTGGGTAGCCCTATTTTTTGTACATCTGCAGTATGTCACCCTAGCAATATGTGGAGATCAATTTTCTTCCTAATGGATCCATGCAGCCTGAAAGGCTTTAGGGGTGGCCATGTGCACCTTGCAGGTTGATGTTTAGGAGGGGGCTGAAGTGAAACAGAATCTGTTTTTTTTTCACTTTCAGGTTTTTAATGTAGTAAAGATACATTTATTTTTTAACAATAGTTTTTATTGTAAGAGTAAAGATCATACATCATGAGTCAACAGCCAGTACTTTTTGTTCATTAAACAAAGCATAGACATCGAGATATGCGAAGTTCACAAAAATGGAATAACCGACGCATACAATCAAAAGGGTTCCACCCTGACCACCTGCCCCCAGCCACCCTCTCCCCAATTGCCCTCCCGCCCCCTCAGGGCACAGGGACAAGACCCCGTGACCCGGAAAGGGGGAGATGGGACAAGTACCCATTAAGTAACGCGAGGGTAGAGTGGCAAGAAGAGCAAGAGAAGGATAGAGGAGAACAAAAACAGAAGAAAGGGAGAACAAAAGGAAGAAAGAAAGAAGGAGATGCAGATGGGTTCCAGGCCACCGCCAAGCCAAATAGCAGCCAGGTTCGCACACTAAATGGTAAGAAGATCCCGGTCGAAGTGTCTCGGCTGGATGTGGGCAATTCATCCCTCCCAGGTAGCCAGGAAGGGAGCAAAATCTCCCTGCATGGAGGCCACCACCTTCTCAAAAAAACATAATCTCATTAACTTGTGCAACCAGACTCCCACTAGGTATATCAGGCTTCTTCAAGGATTGTGCAATGATTAGCTTAGCCACCGAAGCAATGTGTCTAATGAGTTCAAACTGGGCCCTTGAGCAGCCTTGAGGTTTCAGATTAGTAGGACCAGTTGTGGTAAGGGGGACAACTGCAGCCCGGTGGTTTTCTTTATAACATAAATTACTTTGGCCCAGAACCGTCTAGCCACCCTGCACTCCCACCAGATATGAATATACGATCCCGGGAGATGACAACCCCTAAAGCACTCTGGAGGATAGGATGGGCAAAACCTGTGGATCCTGTCATGAACTAGATACCACCTAAGCAATACCTTGGTGTTAACCTCTTGGGCCCCAACGTTCAGGAACCCTAAGAACGAATGCCTCCAAGCCGCTTTCCAGTCGCAGTCCGAGAGGGTCGTGTGGAGGTCAACCTCTCAGCTCGCTGCGTACCTGAGAGGGTGTGTCCCATATGCCTCACCCAACAACCTATAAACCAGCGCAATTACCCCCTTCCCCAGTGGGCGCTCCCCACACACTCTCTTGCTGAGAGCTCAAGTGGGGCCTTACCTGTATTCATTTTGGTTCTCCCATAATGGGAGATTTGTAGAGACGGAGTCTGTTTTAAATGGAGAGAAGTAGATGTTTGGTCCAAAAAAATGATCAATGTTTCTGTATAACGACAAATATATATACATAGTGCAAATTGCCCCATTAGCGACTAACATCAGAAATTTCCTGCTCACTGCTTGATTGCTGAGCGCAACAAGCCAACAGTTGGTGATGTATTGCCTCGCCATTACTTTTAATTTACATTATTTAATAGGGAAAGATGAGAGGACCAACTCTGACCCAGAAACCTCCCATTTCCTCCTCTGAACGTGATGACTAAATAATGTTTTAATTGGTTCGTGATATCATAAATCAACCTGCTGCTGGTAACATTCATTTGCATCATCGTTGATACGTAAACATTAATATTCATAGATTTAACATGGTAAGGAAGACTGAAGGCAAAACTACACAGCGGAGTCTCATTATTACGGGCACCTGCTATTGTCACAGCTCTTAGTTCATGAATAGTGAGGAGCTGGAGCTGGGACCAACCGGTTTGGAAAGACCTCCAGCCGAAAAATACCCAGTACCTGGCATTCAGTGCTCCAGAACAATGGCTACAACCCATATGGTAAGGATTCCTTCGACCCAAGTGCAGGATTTTACATTTAGAGACTTTAAACTCCAGTTTCCACAATTTTATCCAGTAAAGCTAAATCATTTTCCATGATCCATACCTCCAGGAATATCCACCCTATTACTAACCTTTGTATCATCAGCAAACAGGCAAACTATTCCTACTAAGCCTTCTACTATGTCACTTACAAACATATGAAGAAGAATGGGGCCCAGGAAAGAACATTGTGGCACACCACTTGTAACTCGCCTTTGTTCAGATTTCACACCTAAATCGACAGGTTAGGTATGGGGGGATCTAAAACCAAGTACAGGAACAAATACACAACGTGCAGAGGTACTAATGTGGAAAATCACAAATGGTTACAGGAATATGTCAAAGCAGGAAATAACTTCTAGTGGGGTCTTTGGGCATCGTGTGAGGTATTGGTGTCTGACATCACTTTTTGCCCTCCTTTGTGAGTTTAGCTGCCCTCGTTTGGCATAGAGATAATCACTGGGCTCAGGCCCGGCTCTAGGTTTGTGGGGACCCTTGGGCAAGTAAGTGTTAGTGGGCCCCTAAATAGTATGTTACATGATGTCACCTTTCAGCTCCGCTTCCTCAAGTGGGTCATCTTCTGCTGCTGATCACCCTCCAGTCCTTATAGCTTTCCCTATATTCACCAATCGTCCTCCAGTCCTTATCGCCTTCTCTATAGCCACCAATCGTCCTCCAGTTCTTATTGCCTTCCCTATAGCCACCAATCGCCCTCCAATCCTTATTGCCTTCCCTATAGCCACCAATCGCCCTCCAATCCTTATTGCCTTCCCTATAGCCACCAATCGTCCTCCAATCCTTATTGCCTTCCCTATAGCCACCAATCGCCCTCCAGTCCTTATTGCCTTCCCTATAGCCACCAATCGCCCTCCAGTCCTTATGGTCTTCCCTATAGCCACCAATCACCCTCCAGTCCTTATTGCCTTCCCTATAGCCACCAATCGCCCTCCAGTCCTTATGGTCTTCCCTATAGCCACCAATCGCCCTCCAGTCCATATTGCCTTCCCTATAGCCACCAATCCCCCTCCAGTCCTTATGGCCTTCCATATAGTCACCAATCATCCTCCAGTCCTTATTGCCTTCCCTATAGTCACCAATCGTCCTCCAGACCTTATCGCCTTCCCTATAGCCACCAATCTCCCTCCAATCCTTATTGCCTTCCCTATAGCCACCAATCTCCCTCCAGTACTTATTGCCTTCCCTATAGCCACCAATCTCCCTCCAGTACCTTTTGCCTTCCCTATAGCCACCAATCGTCCTCTAGTCCTTGTTGCATTCTCTACTGCCACCAAGCTCCCTTCAGCCCTTACTGCTTGCTGCGCTGCCACTAAAGACATCATCATTGCTGTCAGTTGTTACCTGGTTCTCGCCACCTTCTGAGCTTCCATCAATTGCCCTCTATTCCATGTCATCTTTTCCAGTGCTGCTGATCATCCCCTGTTGCTGAGTCCAGCCATGAGCAGGTCTGCACACAACACCCCCTTCTGGTAGTTCGGGTCCACTGTAAAAGTGTGAGCCTGAGTGGGCCCCTGATGATGCCAGTGGCCATGGCAGTTGCCCAGGTTTGCCCTGGGCTGGCGCCGGCCCTGGCTGGGCTCACCAATGTTTACTGAAGCACCGTAATATAGGAATTAACGATCAACGCATTTTAGCGACTCAGAGGCAGCTGAGGATTTAGTAGCGAGGAAGCATATTATTTCAAAGTAAAAAGAAACATATTCATTTTGAAGGCTAACCGCCTACATTAGTATTTTAACGACGCAAAGCTCGATGAAAAAGCGGACCTGTAACTCAAGCGAGCGGCTCGTATATCATGGCGCTTGCAACGCGGGCCGGGATCCTGGAAATGTCATAAAGCACGTTAGCTCTCAGCCGCAGGTTGATTTAATTAGAACCTGCATTCTCGATATTAAAGATTCCGAGCTCATTACAGCCTGAGACACTGATAAAAATTAACACGCGGGATAAATAATAGAGAGGACAGCACGTCCCCATCAGGCTCCCATTACGTCAGCTTCAGTAATCCTCACGGAGGACTTCAGAACTGTATTTCAAAAGAATTACAGCAATTAACGTATGAGAAAGAAAACCATCGAGAACCCCCCCCTCCCCCCCCCCCCGGCTAGGATGTTAAAGTGGACCAAAACCCAGGATTTTGAGGTTGGGTTTTGTTGCTGGGTTTTATCCTGGGTTTTGGTCCTTTCCCCGCGGCGACCCGATCAGGGGTGCCCCGCTGTGTGAAACCCCCGGGATTGCCGATGCCAACTCACCTCTTCCCGGTCCTACGGCACATGCGCGGCCACTCGTCCAATCAGCACATTCTGAGCCGCTGACGTCACTTCATCTAAGGCTTCATCAAGGACAGCGGCTCCAAGTGCAAGTCTATCTGTCTTGGATCGGCTTGGTTAGCCACCAGTTTTCCATGGAAAAAAAACCCTTCATAATCTTTGCCTACAAAGTCATGACAAGAAGAAGAAGGGGGGTGTTTATGGAGATGGCATGAATAGAAAACAAGGAGTGGTAGTATTTTGGGTAGAGTGAGAATATTAAAGATAGTTCTTTAGCCACTGGTAGACCACAGGTCCAGGGTACCAGCCTGAAGTTCCTCGCAGTTATAGGAAACCTACCCAATGTCAAGAACAACATTAAAAAAGTGGGGGGAGTGTTATAGGTTGGTCTAGGAGTCAGTTAGTTTAACTAAAATAAACTGAAGTTGTGTAATAATACTAATACTTGAGTAATAGTTAAATAAAATAAACTGAAGTTGTGTAATATTACTAATACTTGAGTAATAGTTTAACTAAAATAAACTGAAGTTTAGCCAATATAAATCCAAGTTGAGCTTTTCAAAATTGGTGGCAACTCTAAAAGTTAAATACCAGTAGCCAGAAATAGTGTAACATACACATAAACACAAGTGAAGACAGAATAGTGGGCAACACGATTTTCAAGAGACAGAGAGCAAATGTTGGGAGTAAGACACCTTCTGATGGAGAGGAAACGTCTGACTAAGAATGTGGAGGAAACATTTTCCCCATAAAGAGGATCTTCAGGGAACAATTCCACAGAGAGACGCCTGTTACGTACTATAACTTCAATTTAAGGATCAGAATCTGAAGCATTAGCTGAATTTATTTGCACTGAGAAGGTTTGATTGCCAGAAGAAGAACAAGGTATCAAACCATGGGAGTACATTTCATAGAGGCAGGGTAGGCAACAGCTACCGGGCGCATGCCAGAAGGGGGCCCATTTCAAGTTTCTTCCACCTGCCTTGCAGCACCTGCGGAAACAGAATGGAACTGGAGCCGAAGCAATAAACAGCATTGGCGCACTGTATACAATGAGCATCATAGGTCCTGCAGGGTGTAACTAAGATGGCAGAACATTGCCCCACTTTCACCTTTCTTTGTGCAGGGCATTTGGGGAAACAAGCACCCCAGGAAGAAATGGACCTCATGGGGCCCCACAGTGCACCAACACTACCTGGAACTCCAGTTAGACCACAGTCTGGGGGTCGATTCAAAACCAGGTGTGAACTCCCACTGCAATGACATTGTCAATGTCATTGTCTACTGGGTGTAAATTCTCACCTTGCTCTAAATCAGCCCCAAGGTAGACAATGAAATGAGTTTTCTCGCCTAAAAAAGGAGTGGGAATTCACACCTGGCTCTGAATCAACCCCATTGTCAGACTGGGGAGTCTAAGGCCCACTCTGGGGACTTTGGGGGCCCACTTTACAGTGACATATAAACATTACTGGTATATTTTTAGGGATTATGCACACAGACATTAAACCTAACGTTGTTGACCTTGAGTAGATAAGCTGCGCTCTCCTGCCATATTACAGTGACATCCAACAGTACTCACTTCTATCATAGAAAAATAGACAGCACAGTATTTGCTAACACATAGTAGACCATCCCTTCTGGAAATGGTGCCCCAAAAGGCCCCTCAGTTCAGTGGTACAACAGGGGATTCCCTGGTAACCCGATTGGCCAGTCGGAGGCTGGTCTCTGATTGGTCTACTCACAATCCAAGGCCACAGTCCCTGAACTTTATTGTAGGTAATTTACTGCTGGGGCTTAGGTCATTTTTAGAGGGACTGTGAAAGAGGAAATGAAGTGTAATAATTATAGGTATATTTATTACACGTTATATCATTACAGATATCCACCAAATTCTTAGTAACACTAACATAGGATGTGAGCCTGAGATCCTGCCATTTGTCTATGCCCCATGAATACAGTAGACTATATTCACACCTATCTGCCAGCAAGGTAACTCAATCGCTGATTTCTGAGCTGCAGGTCATTTTCTCTTGAATACGAATCCTTGAGTTCCTAATTAGGTTGGACTCAGACTCAGACCTTCAAATACACATTAGACCTGGACATTGAATGATATTTGTGAAGAGTGATGTAACTCCTGAAATAGTTATGACTATATTAATGAGAGAGTCATGATTACAAAGCCTTTCATTTGATATTAAACATGGCATATATGTATTGGCCAGAGACTAATAATCTGCATAGTATCAGACTCTGTATGATGTGTATTTAGTGTTTGGGTTCATTTAACTAAGCAATTATTGGGGATCATGAATCTCTTAGTTACAATATGATAACATGCATATTGTGGGAATTATATTTCTTTATAGAATATTTATCTAATCTCACAGAGGCGGGTTGTAGGCAGTACAATGCAGACACACCCAGGAGGCGGGGAATGCTGGCCACACCTCCTAGTGTTGGTAGATTAGGAGGCTGGTTGCAAGGGTATTGAGTCAATGAACGGGCCCCCCTACTTGAAGCATAATGGCTAAGTATCTCTTTCTTTCTCCATTATAACATTAATGTACGGTAACTAACTTATAACTTATCATGTAATCACTGCCTGTAACATTTAAGGTGATCCGGGAAAATTTGGGAACATTTTGGGTCAGTGAAGGTTATTTACTGTATTGATGAATTAAACCAATTTTCATGTATACATCTTACTGTGTGTGGTGGCTAATTTGTCACACAATAGATTGTATGTGCAAGGTATCCGAGGAAATCATTTCTTCTTAGGACTTCATTGAATGTGTGAGAAGAGCCTCAGCGACCATTGGCTTGTATCAGATTGATGTCCGCTGGGCTGATATGATTATTAGTATCTGTAATATTTTAGAATATTCATCTCTAACAGAAATATTGGAGATTAATGGGCAGCAAATATTAATTCAATCATATTTCCCTCCTTTAGGGGCCACTGTGACTTTTGTTATGGGGCCCTATGAAGCATATATACGCCCCCTGAATCAAACAGATATCTCCTCCCACAGTCACCATCATTGTTTTTTTTTCTTCGAAATGACCCTACCTGTTGGGTTGAGGTGCCTCCAGGTGATAATGGGGTCAGGGCGGCCATATGCAATGCACACCAGGGTCACGTTGCTGCCTTCATTCACAGTGATGTCTTCAGAGATGTTGGAAATCTTTGGTGGTACTGGTAAAGAACAAGATATGGAAAAGTCAGCAATGCCATTCAATAAATCTATCTGAAAAATAAATGGGCGACACATTACACTTTCACACTCCATCCTACTGTACCAACCCCAACTGCTATGTGCTTGAATATAACCAAACCGAGCATGTTTCCTTATGTCGGCCTAAGTGTCTCCTGCTTTCTCAGCATTTACACATCAGTTTTCAGTGTCTCAATGTCCAGCCTATTAAAATATAACTATTAATAATTAATAATAATAATTAATAATCTTTTTGTTAATTTTTTAGTGAAAGGGAAGGAGTTTTCCCTTCCTCCCTTTGCTCAAAGCTATAATGTAAACTAGCAAAATGGAAAAAGTAGGGCCCAGGCTGGGCTCTATTGCTCAGATAGTCCCTATCAGTTTCTCAGCCTGGTGCAGTGGGGGAGCAAGCCGCTCCACAACCGGTTGCTTAAAGTGGACCAGAACCCAGGATTTTGACTATCCTGGGTTTTGGTCCTTTCCCCCAAGCCGGCTCACCCCCCCCCCCCCCCTTGCTCCACTGTGTGAAACCCCCCAGATCGCCAAAGCACCGGTCCAACGTCGCGTGCACGAGCCGCAACCGCATACCCCCTATCCCTTTAGCAGGGCGTGTGCCCGCGCCAGGCATTTGTGAATGGCAGGCCGACATCTAAATAGTAAGTAGGGGCTGATGGGGCAGGGGGATCGGCCCTTTTTATTTTCGGTCCGATGTTCCTCTTCAGGAGATTGAAAGGATCTTACTTGAACCAGGAGCTTCTCCCTCCCAGTGACACTTTGCTATCTTATTAGGATGGGTAGGTACCCATCCCAATTAACCAGATTTAGAGACAGATTATAGCAGGGGCACTCAACCACTTCTTGTAAAGGTCCATTTAAAGGTGAAGGTCCGGGCGGAGGGCTGTCATGGGGGGTGGGGTGGATAATTATAAATCAGCACAATCAGAGAAGGACTATATATTTCTCAGACGAAACTATAAAAAGGCTTGTACTTTGCAATGTCACCTCCCGCCCGTGAAGTACTTCATATTGCAACGCTAGGTGCCAGGGAGCCATGACACTGGCAGGAAGACTAAGCACTACATTGCCTATCAAGGAAAAAGCTCTGAGCACCGCAACACAGAAGCAACTGTGCAGGGTTGTCAGGGCAGGGGTCCTATAATCTGCTGCTGAGGTCCGCATTTGGACCCTGGTCCACCAGTTGAGTATCGCTGGATTATAGGTTTGGCTGCAAGCTAACAGGGTTAAGTTCTGTGGCCCCTTTAAGACATTTGTACCCATCCCAATCCTTACCTACCTATGTTAAATTACTTTTCACGGTTAGTACAGACCAGAGTATTACCGCCATTAGCTTACATCTTCTCTACAGCACAGCGAGAAGGCGGTTTCAGACCTGAGAGTACTGAGAGTGTCTTTATATAACCCTGACCTTTGCGTAGCCATTTACTGTAATTTACTCCCAGGAAAGAGAAGAAGACAACTTATTTCATTTCAAAGGTCAAAGTAGCTCAACACTTTATTTCATGTTTATTGTACCACATTCGTCTGCCGTGCTTGGGAACACGATCTTTCCCTAGATACGCTGCTGCCAATGTCCTCTTTTAACCCAGGTTGTACGCAGGCCTTTTGAGAGCCTCAAAACCTTTTTTTCCAACCAGCAAGTTTCTTACCATTGTTTATTCCATTAATCTGCACATTATTACTATTTACCCTGAAGCAACTGATATAAAGTAAAATGAATCAAGAAGAGGACAAGGTTCTAAAAGTGGACCGATCACCCTCTGCATTGGCTCTGTTCTCCTGGACCCCTTACCAGTTCACAAAGGGCTGAATGTAAAAAAAAAAAAACACACACACACACACACAAAATATTTTATTTGTTTTTTTAATACTTACCACCCATCCATCTTGCACTCTATACCTTGCCAATCACTTTGGCTTCTGCATTCCTGCTGCTGCTGGAAGCCTTTTACACCTTCTGGCCCACAGAACATAAGTGGTTAATTAAAAAAAAGGAGGGGGCACCCCATTTTTTTATTTATAAGGGTTAAAAACCTCTAAAAATCCAGAAAAAAATCTATTGTAAGCCTTCCTATAGGAATTCCCGTGTTTCTTATTGTTCTATTACAAGTCCCCCATCATGCTGCATGCATTGTCCTCTAAATATTCCTTCACTGTGTTTTTCAAAACTCTAGAAGCAAAGTTTAAAGTGGAGCTTGTCTGACAACTTTCTGGCATCGGTCAAAAAGGGCTGTAATTGGTGATTATTATTATTATTGTTTATTTATATAGCGCCATCATCTTTTGTAGCGCTGTACAAAGTAGTAATTACAGACAGGGTAGAAACATACAGTACATAGACTATTTCAGATGCAGTGTTAACAATGAATATTCTGAATACAAGATACAATAGGAGAGAGAGCCCGGCCCTTGTGAGCTTACAGTCTAAAGGATGAGGGGTGGAGACGAGGGGGAAGGATCACAAACAGTATTAAGCTTTTTGGCATGTGCTCTTTAGAGAATTGCTTAAGCCAGATTATATGCTTGTCTGAATAGGTGAGTTTTAAGGGCACCTTTGAAGGTTTTGAGGGTTGGGGTGTGGCGGATTGGGTGGGGGAGGACATTCCAGAAGATTGGAGTAGCACGTGAGAAGTCCTGGAGGCGAGCATGAGAGGAGGTGACCAGGGAGGACAGGAGAAGGTCGGCAGCAGAGCGGAGGCAGCGTCCAGGTTGATATTGTTGTATTAGATGTGAGATGTAGGCAGGGTCGTATTTGGTGTTCATGGTGCTCTAGGCACTTTAAGTGCTAGCGCCCCCGTACGGTGCATACAAAAAAAGTGTGTAGGGGGAAAGGGTGCCAGGGGCTAGATGCAGAGATTGTGTGTGGAGGAGGGCACAAAGGGGGAAATGCAGAGAAGCAGACAATACAGGAGTCACATGACCACACCAGTAGAGGGGAGATGCTCCGGCCTTTGTTCAACCCATTGCCCCTCCTTCACACAAATGCACTCTGCATCCTTCTGTGGCTGAGGTGGGTGTTTTTTAGGAGGCATTAATGCTCTGGCTATGGGATTTTTACTACAGTAGTAAGAGCAGTGTCTCCCCCCTTCCAGGTTGCCACCCTAGGCACGTGCCTAGGGTTGCCTAATGGTAAATACAGCCCTGGATGTAGGGAGGGGCCTGGTTGGAGAGAGTTGGTAATTAATGGAATACTTACCTATTACCAGGACCTCTGTAATTCTGGGCACACTAGTATATCACATATGCCAGGGCTTCTGGCATATCGCTTTTTATCATATCACTTTGCTACCCCAAAGGCCCCACATACAACAATTTGTACTGCCAAGAACAACGAGTATCTGCAAGCACCCTGCAATACCACCAGGGCCAGCGTCAGCACCCGGCAAGCCCGGTCAGCTGCTGGGAGCCCCCAGGGGGATCCACTGACAGCTGGCACATGGAGGTGGTGCCCTACCATCAACATCCCACAGCACCATTCCGCCCACCTTCTCATACCACTTTGCTACCCCAAATGCCCCACATACAACAATTTGTACTGCCAATAATATCAAATAACTGCAAGCACCCTGCAATACCACCAGGGCCGGCATCAGCACCCAGCAACCCCGGTCAGCTGCCGGGAGCCCCCACCCCCAGGGGGGGCCCACTGACAGCTGACACATAACTGGAAAAAAAAATTACATTTACTCACCTCCTCTCTTCATGGGGGGAGGGCCTCTGATCACCCCCTGGGTTCTTCTGTGGTGAGGAGAGGGCGAAATAGGCCATCCATAATATCATCTTACACCCGCCCCAGGACGCTTAGGCCCTTATTCATCAACCGATAGCGCCAGGTAGTGTCTGACGAGCGCCAGGTAGCGGCAGCTAACGGCGACTACCGACTCAAGTACGCCCGGCGGCGCTCACAATGACGCATTTATCAAGTAAAATGAGGCTAGCGCCGGCGAGAGCGACGGCTAGCGCGGGATTCATCATGAAGCCGCCTGGACCGAACAGCGCCGCTGCAAATTCCCTCACAGCGCCAGGTATGAGCTGTCGCTCCCTGGCGATGTCCAATGCATTTCAATGGAGCAATCTATAATTAATCATAATTAATTTGGATTAATTTTTTTTTTTTTTTTTTTAATGTCAAAAAATCGGAGAACACTTCTGCAATGTTAGGATTTATTTTTAAGTAAAAAAAAAAAAAAAATATGTGCAGAATTGATCTAACAGGTCTGAGATTAATGTATTCATATTACAAAATGATTCTAAAAACATGTATAATGTTACATTCAAAAAATATGGTTGCTTAGGGGTTAAAAACTAGTTAATACACATCGCCGCCAGCGCTCTGGGGTTTAAACAAGGAATGGACAGTGACAGCACATTCGGAGCGTGATTTGTTAATGAATATGAAGCTAGCCGTTCGCTCTGGCCATTCGTTGTCAGGCGCTCACATACAACGCTGGACCTGTGAAACAGCGACCCCCCAGCCCGTATTCAACATTACCGCACACCGACTGAGTCGCTGTCATCAAGCTAATGCCGGCCAAGCACAGCGAATACTGGCTGGCGCTGAAAAAATCACGCTACAGTCGCTCATCTGTCGCTACCTGGCGCTATTGATGAATCGGCCTCCCCGTAGTGCTGGGTGATCAGCGGAGGGAGGAGCGAGGGGCTGTGTCCATGAAACCCCAGTTCACAAGGCTAGCCCCTCTATTACCTGCCTCCCCTATCTACCTACCTCCCCAAAGCCATTCCTGCATTTTTGATTTTGCCCATCCATCCCTTGCTCTTCCTCCCAGCTATCTCTCCATCCATCCATTCCTGCCCTTCCTATTTTGTCCATAGCTCTTCCTCAATACTCTGCCCATTCATGTGGGGTCAAACTAAAAAACAGCTCCAGTAGGGGGTTGGAGGGCAAGCAGCCCTTTTTAGTTTTGGCCATGGAATTTTTAGGCCCCTGACCTGCAACTCTCCACCGTCAAGGGGCCCACTGAGACTACGCCGCCCAAGGCCCCACATAAAGCTGGAGCCGGCCCTGAATACCACGTATGCTGTCCAAGCCCCTGCCCTGTTTGAAATCTATATTTATTATTGAACTGGATCAGAAAAGTAAATCTGAATGCAGAAAAGTTTATGAGCCCTAAAATGGGGCCAGCCCTGGCAATACCCTGCACACGGTGGTGTTACCTATCACCCGCTTCCATTTGCAGTGTATGGATTGTCCAGTAGAAGGTGGTACAAGAGAAAGAATAGATTCATTCCATCAGAAGCATTCCATCCTTAGTAACTTAGGCCCTTATTCATCAAGCGATAGCGCCAGGTAGTGTCTGACGAGCGCCAGGTAGCGGCAGCTAACGGCGACTACCGACTCAAGTACGCCCAACGGCGGTCACAATGACGCATTTATCAAGCAAAATGAGGCTAGCGCCGGCGAGAGCGACGGCTAGCGCGGCATTCATCATGAAGCCGCCTGGACCGAACAGCGCTGCTGCAAATTCCCTCACAGCGCCAGGTATGAGCTGTCGCTCCCTGGCGATGTCCAATGCATTTCAATGGAGCAATCTATAATTATTCCTAATAATTGGTATTATTATTTTTTTTTTTTTTTTTAATGTCAAAAAATCGGAGACCACTTCTGCAATGTTAGGATTTATTTTTAAGTAAAAAAAAAATAAAAAAAAAAATATGTGCAGAATTGATCTAACATGTCTGAGATTAATGTATTCATATTACAAAATGATTCTAAAAACATGTATAATGTTACATTCAAAAAATATGGTTGTTTAGGGGTTAAAAACTAGTTAATACACATCGCCGCCAGCGCTCTGGGGTTTAAACAAGGAATGGACAGCGACAGCACAATCGGAGCGTGATTTGTTGATGAATATGAAGCTAGCCGTTCGCTCTGGCCATTCGTTGTCAGGCGCTCACATACAACGCTGGACCTGTGAAACAGCGACCCCCCAGCCCGTATTCAACATTACCGCACACTGACTGAGTCGCTGTCATCAAGCTAACGCCGGCCAAACACAGCGAATACTGGCTGGCGCTGAAAAAATCACGCTACAGTCGCTCATCTGTCGCTACCTGGCGCTATTAATGAATCGACCTCTTAGTATTACAGTGTTTTTGATGTTTTGAACGTTTAAATAAATTGTAATGCTAATATGCGGCTGAATATGCCACTCTGTATGCCGTACCGCAACATATGGACAGCCATTGATTGGCATAACCTCAGTTCACAGCCTCATTTAGGTGACAGACAAGGAATCCGGACGCCAAGTCATGGGACCCCTTTACAAGCTCCCTTAAGTGGCAGTTACCCCCTGAAGGTATCCTGTTGCCCAAAATATAAGTTATGGCCCCCCTTCACAAACTCCCTTCAGTTGCAGCTACCACCCTGAAGGAGTCTTGTTGCCTTGAAATGTTTCAGATGCAGATATGTGACAGATATGGAAACATAACGCCTTGCCCTCGACCCCAACCCCATTATTTTTCACATTCTTTTCAAGATGTGTCCTGTTCTACAGCATGGGTCACCCTTAACAAGGGGCATTTACCACTCTGTAGGAATCTCAGTTAAAATAAATGCCTCAGATGTTGGCATTCTGCTGCATTCAAGACACGGAAACCTGAAACCTTGACCCCCTACTCCCTCAATCCAGTCATTTTGATTTTACACGATGTGTTCCTTTCTAAGGCAGGGGCACGCTTCACAGGCTTCCTTCAGTGGCAGGTAACACCCTGAAGGAAGCCTGTCGCCTTGATCTTACTATATTTTTGCTATGGGAATCCTTTCGCCTCAACCGCCACACTATCGATCCCGCCATTTTAAACACAGATAACTTGGTAACTGATGTTCTGTTAATTTCTGTAGACAGGTTATATGGAAAAAGCAGAACACCAAAAGAAAGGGTGATGGTCCATTTTTATGTAAAGAGGAAACAAAATTACCAGTGTTCTCTGCATCACAGCAGCACGATGCACACATTGCAGAGGGCAATGAGCTATCTGTAAGCTATTTACATTTCAACAGCAGGCTCATAACTGCTTTACAATGTATCACAGTGGATTACAATACAAAACAATAGTGGTACATCAACTGCTCCTTAGCTATAACAATTTAACACAATATAACTCTCACCAGGAAGCTGTCAGGCTTTTCAGAAGGACACAATTTTTGGGTATACTCACAGCAGGAGGGAGGAATAATGCATCCTGATTTTGTTAACTCCCATCCCAATGTTTGGCACTGTGAGATCCGTCGCCTCTGTAAGGAGGCATAACTGGCAGCTAGATGGATCCAGTGGGGGTTCTGAATACCAAACTATGATGTTTTTTGAAAGTACTAGGTGCTCTACTGGAAGTAGGTCCTTACCCCCAATACAGACTGCGCTGTGGAAAGTTCGACGCTCCATCAGCACCACCACAACCAGGCGAATAGGGGCTTTGCGATAGATTGCAGGTTCATGTACATTGAATTTGAAAGTTTGCAAAGTAAAAAAATCAGGAAAGTGGACTTTCTCTAGTTTCTCTAGTCTAGTTTCCACAACTAGAAATTTGTGCTTAAAATGGACCAAAACCAGTGATTTCCACTATCTCAAGTTTTGGTCTCTGTTCCGCTGTGTGAACCCCCCCACTGTTCACCCAATAAACTCACTTCTCCTCCCAAAGGCACATGCGCGGCCTCTCGTCCAATCAACTTCTCCGGCCGTGCATATTAATGTGTGGCTGTAGAAGCTGAATGGAATTCCAGCCTCACACATTGGCAGGCGGCTTGCGCTGAGGGCTGGTCGGACAGGTAAGGATAACGGCCAACTTGGGGGTCACAGAACAGGAGAGGGAATCAGCCAGCCCTGGCTTTGGTCCACTTTAATCTGGATGGTTTTAGAATCGGACCTTTAATGGAGTCAATGATTGACCCTAGAAAGATATAAGATTTCCCTCTGGACAGTCATTTGTGAGGTCATGTCTAACTTCTCAGTATTCAAGATTGGGATTCCCGAACATCTGATCAAATAATATGGACATTATAGTCCAGCAAGTTGCTAGACGATACTAGCGATGCATGTTGAGCATTCTACAGAATTTGCCACATGCTATAATGACATACCTACCAACTTTTCAGGGTGGGAAAGGGGGACATTTGTTAAATTAAGGCCCTTATTTAACAAGGGATAGCACCAGGTAGCGAATGGTGAGCGAACGGTAATGACGCTCACCGCCACGAGAACGCCGGCTCCCCTCCGCAATCACACATTTATCAAGCCGATCCTGCTTAGCGACTGACAGAGCGCCAGATAGCGAATCATTCATCATTATTCCAGCCTCACCCCACAGCGCCAGCGAGCGACCTTGAACAGCGACAGGTATGACCTCTTGCTACCTGGCGCTCTCCAATGCATTTCAATGGAGCAATCTTTAAATAATCATAATGAATTCCTATTAATGTTTTTTTTTTTTTTTTTTTTTTTTAAATGTCAAAAATTCTGTGACCACTTCTGTAATGTTAGATTTTTTTTTTAAGGTTAAAAAAAAAAAAAAAAAATGTGTGCAGAATTGATATTACAGGTCTGATATTAATGTATTCATATTACAAAATGTTTTGAAAAACATGTTTTTTTTTTTACAAAAAATATGGTTGTTTGGGGGTTAAAAAACTACTTTTAACCCATCGCCGCCAGCGCTCTGGGGTTTAAACAAGCATTTCACAGCGCGAGAATTTTTTGAGCGTGATTTGTTAATGAATATGCTGGGAGCCGTTCGCTATGGCCAGTCGCTGTCATGCGCTCCCATACAGCGCGGAACCTGTCAAACAGCGACTCCTAACCCCGTATTCAACATTACCGCACACCGACGGGGTCGCTGTCAACAGCCGAACAACGGCCAAGCACAGCGAATACTAGCGGGCGCTGTGAAAATAACGCTACTGTCGCTCATCTGTCGCTACCTGGCGCTTTTAATGAATCGGCCTCTAAGTCACACCCCCTCATTGATGGATGAATGAAGCCACGCCCCCTCATTGAGGAATGGATAGGCGATAGGGTGTGACAAATGCAACAATAGAAACACTTTGAATAGGCAAATTAATAATTTATTGCTGCAGATCTGCATGTTACATCTCAAAGAGGGACAAATGGGAACAGCCAGGGACATGGACTCAATAGCGGGACAGTCCCGCCAAATCAGGGCCCTCGGGAGGTACGCATAATGACACGAGCTCCTTGGGCCTCTGCATTTCTCAGCTACGATTTTAATAAATATGGCTCATATTGCACAAATCAATATAAAAAGAGGGACATTATATCAAGTCATTTTACTTTTGGAAACTTAATAAAGGTAATGTGCCCTGTACCGGGCCCCTCGAGACGACCTCATATTTCCATTTCATGCTCTAGAACGCCCCGCTGAGCCCACCGACGTAAAAAGAAACTTTCATCACCCCGAAGGAATTCCAATTATATACAGATAGCAACGTAATTACAGAGTTCACCATGTTCACTGCTCTGGGCTAAAATGGTTGAAAGTGTTCTGAATAATTCAAAATATTAACATTGTTTTTATCCATTTCCATTGACACAATGTTCCCTACGCT
This sequence comes from Gastrophryne carolinensis, assembly GCA_027917425.1. NCBI lineage: Eukaryota > Metazoa > Chordata > Amphibia > Anura > Microhylidae > Gastrophryne > Gastrophryne carolinensis. The sequence continues at coordinate 510,094,858 of CM051236.1, read as the reverse complement.
CTCCCCAGTTTTTATTGCACTTATTGGATTTTATTTCACACCGCGGAGGACTGAAAGGAATAATGCTAAAATCATTAATGGCCTTCAGTGGCAGCCGGAGGTCAGACGCATACTGGGACTTAATCACATGGAACTGGGCAAGGTGAAAAAAGGGGCATTTCAGGTGAGCGGTCATAGGACTGGCCTCGTCTAAACAGTCCAAGAATATGGGACTGTTGGGTGATTTAAGTACTATAAAGCAGATATTGGTAGTAGTAGTGACTGAAGAGATTATACAGTCGTGCCCACCCTGCCCTGACCCCATTTTTACACATGGAGATTAGATATGAGCAAAATTTGTACAATTAGTAAAATTAGTGGATTCCTCAAATCGCCCAATGCTCCCATATTCTTGGCCTGTTTAGGCAAGGCCAGTCCTATGTCCGCTCACCTAAAATGCCCCTTTTCCACTTTACCCATTTACATGTGATTAAGTCTCAGTAATCAGCTTCAGTCACTACTACTACTCTCTTCAGTCACCAATATTTGCTTTATAGTACTCAAATCACCCAACAGTCCCATATTCTTGGACTGTTTAGGCGAGGCCAGGCCTATGACAGCTCACCAAAAATGCCCCTTCTTCCACCTTGCCCATTTACATGTGATTAAGGGCCTTTTTTATCAAGGGATAGCGCCAGGTAGTGTCTCACTAGTGCCAGGTATCGCCAGCTATCGGCGGCTACCGACTCCAGAACGCCAGGCTGCGAACACAATCACGCATTTATCACGCTAAATGAGGCTAGCGCGGCAAGAGCGTCAGCTAGCGCAGGATTCATCATATAGCAGACTTCAACGAACAGCGCCGCTGCTAATCCCATCACAGCGCCAGGTATGACCTCTCGCTACCTGGCGCTCTCCAATGCATTTCAATGGAACAATCTTTAAATATTAATAATTAATTGTTATTTATGTTTTTTTTTTTTTTTTTTAAATGTGAAAAATTCTGTGACCACTTCTGCCATGTTAGATAATTTTTTTAAGGAAAAAAAAAAAAAAATTGTGCAGAATTGATATTACAGGTCTGATATTATTGTATTCATATTACTAAATTATTTAAAACATTTTTTTTTTTTGGTTTCCAAAAATATGGTGGTTTGGGGGTTAAAAAACTACTTTTAACACATCACCACCAGCGCTCTGGGGTTTAAACATGCATTTCACAGCGCTTGAATTTTTTGAGCCTGATTTTTTGATGAATATGGTGGGAGCCGGTCGCTATGGCCAGTCGCTATCATGCGCACGCATACATCGCGGAACCTGTCATATAACGACTCGTCACCTTGTATTCAACATTACTGCACACCGACTGAGTCGCTGTCAACAACCGAACAACGGCCAAGCACAGCGACTACTAGCGGGCGCTGTGAAAATACCGCTACAGTCGCTCAACTGTCGCTACATGTCGCTATTAATAAATCAGCCTCTTAGTAAAATTTCCTCAAAAAATTTGGATTCCTCAAATTGCCCAACGCTCCCATATTCTTGGCCTGTTTAAGCGAGGCCAGTTCTATGACAGCTCACCAAAAATGCCCCTTTTCCACTTTGCCCATTCACATGTGATTAAGTCCCAGTATCTGTCTGACCTCCGGCATTAAAAAAAAAAAAAAAAAACATTAATAGCAATTAATTATGATTATTTAAAGATTGCTCCATTGAAATGCATTGGACCACGCCAGGGAGCGCCAGGTCATACCTGTCGCTGTGATGGGATTAGCAGCGGCGCTGTTCGTTGCAGTCGGCTACATGATGAATCCCGCGCTAGCTGATGCTCTCGCCGGCGCTAGCCTCATTTAGCGTGATAAATGCGTCATTGTGACCGCCGCCGGGCGTACTTGATTCGGTAGCCGCCGTTAGCTGGCGGTACCTGGCGCTCGTCAGACACTACCTGGCGCTAGCCCTTGATAAATAAGGCCGATAATAACTATCTCCTATTCATCCCTCAATGAGGGGGTGTGGCTTAATTAAGATGATGCGCCTGCTCTTGCTCCCCACTGAAAATAATGAGAGCTGTTTGTCCAATTGGACGAGAGCCCTGCATGCACCGCTAACATACCTCCCAAGTGTCTCTGATTTGGAGTGACCGTCCCTCTTTTGAGTCCATGTCCCCCTGTCCCTCATTGTTCTTATTTGTCCCTCTTTGAGGTGTAACATGCAGATCTGTATCATTAAAGTGGACCAAAACCCAGCACAATCTATAAGATTCCTGGGTCGATCCATTCTCTCCCCTGGGGCATCCAAAATTGGGATGCCCTGTTGTGTGAAACCCCTCACCCCGCCCCGTACACTTAAAGCTCAATGAGGGGGCGTGCCCTATTTAACAAATATCCATCTTCCCCACCCCGAAAACTTGGTAGGTATGTGTTAGGCCCAGGAACGGTGAATCTTTTAGATTCCAGGGCTGGCTCGGGTGGGTTTTGTTCCACTTTAAATACTAGATTCCAGGAGAATTATGAAACATTTTCACAGGAGTATCGCCTGTATCGGGAGTATCGAGTAAAAACAATGCCCGCCTCGCCATTCGCTTTCCTTCGCCCATATGCAGCTTATATTGTGTTGTGAGAAGATAAAAGCCTTTTACCTAATAAATGAATCACAGTCGGCATTTATTAGACCAGACAGAGGCTGCAAGTAGCTATATGGCTCTAAAATTACCGCGCGCTGTTATACCTTATAATACAATGAGCCAATGAGCGCTATAGCAAAGAATTCTAAAGAGAATCTATAGCTAAGCTTACAATAGGCTGGAAACAGCACAGATAACATAAAGCTACAGAAGAGAGATTCATATTAGACACTTATGATTAGTCATAGTCATAGTCATATTATTATCAAGTCTGCTACAAGTCTGCTGAGTTTAAAGTGAACCAAAAACCTTTAAGATTCACTCCCCAAGGCATTGGAAATCGGGATGCCCCACTGTGTGAAACCCCCGAGGTCGCCCGTTCACTTAGCTTGCTTTCTGGTCCAATGGCACATGCACGAGCCGCGGGCTGAATCCCCGCTATCCCTCCAGCAGGGAGTGCAGGGGATGCGCCCGCCAGCGTGCTTGGAGCTGCTGATCTTATACACTGGCTTAGATGGCGTGACGTCAGCGGATCCAAACACGATGTTTGGACGAGCGGCCATGAATGCGCCGTAGGACCGGGAAGAGGTGAGTTGCGCTCAGCGACCTGGGGGGTTTCACACAGTGGTGCGCTCTGATTTTGAAAGCCCCAGGGGGAGGGAATCTTATAGATTCCTGGGCTGATTGCGCTGGGTTTTGGTCTACTTTAAACTCAGCAGACTTGATTATAATATGACTAATATGACTATTACTATGAATATGACTAATAATAAGTGTCATATTACTCTCTAGTCTAGTCTCTAGTTAAAATCCTGGGTTTTGGTCCACTTTAATGGAGGAATTGAGTGTTGGCCACGGGGCCAGCCTTAGGACAGAAGCTGCCTGGGGATGCCCCCCCATTTATTTCAGCACTTCCTCGCTATCGTTACTCTGTCCCTGACTGCCAACAGGAAGCTCCTGCGCATAACCTAGCATCAAGCCTGATGCCATTAGCTGCCAAGGTGGTGAACTGGCAGCTAGTGGGGAGGCAATGCAGAAGTGGGGTATCAGGCATGATGCTAGGGGCAAGTTGACTGCCAGCCCGCTTTAAAATGGACCAAAACCCACGCCCCATCAGCCCTGAAATCTATGAGGTCGATTCATTAATAGCGCCAGGTAGCGACAGATGAGCGCCAGTAGCGTTATTTTCACAGTGCACGCTAGTATTCGCTGTGCTTGGCCGTTGTTCGGCTGTTGACAGCGACTCAGTTGGTGTGCGGTAATGTTGAATACGGGGTTAGGAGCGCTGTATGGGAGCGCATGACAGCGAATGGCCATAGCGACCGGCTCCCAGCATATTCATTAACAAATCACGCTCAAAAAATTCTCGCGCTGTGAAATGCTTGTTTAAACCCCAGAGCGCTGGCGGCGATGGGTTAAAAGTAGTTTTTTAACCCCCAAACAACCATATTTTTAGAAAAATAAAAAAACATGTTTTTACAAACATTTTGTAATATGAATACATTAATATCAGACCTGTAATATCAATTGTGCACAAATTTTTTTTTTTTCTTTTTACCTTAAAAAAAATATCTAACATTGCAGAAGTGGTCACAGAATTTTTGCCATTTAAAAAAAAAAAAAAAAAACATTAATAGCATTTAATTATGAATATTTAAAGATTGCTCCATTGAAATGCATTGGAGAGCGCCAGGTAGCGAGAGGTCATACCTGTCGCTGTTCAAGGTCGCTCGCTGGCGCTGTGGGGTGAGGCTGGAATAATGATGAATGATTCGCTATCTGGCGCTCTGTCAGTCGCTAAGCAGGATCGGCTTGATAAATGTGTGATTGCGGAGGGGAGCCGGCGTTCTCGTGGCGGTGAGCGTCATTACTGTTCGCTCACCATTCGCTACCTGGCGCTATCCCTTGTTAAATAAGGGCCTATGAAATTTCAGGGCCGCTGGATTTCCTCCCCCTGCAGCATCCAGAATCTGGATGCCCAGCTGTGTGAACCCCCCCCCCCCCATCGGAAGTTAACAGCACACCTCCCAAGTGTCCCTGATTTGGAGGGACTGTCCCGATTTTTGGTCCATGTCCCCCTTTTCCTTATTGTTCTCATTTGTCCCTCTTTGAAGTCTGTTTTGAGACCTCTGAGGAAGGGCCGCAATGACCCGAAACGGCCGTCAGTTTTTAAAAGGAATTATTTACATCTGAAGGACTCTTGATACATGAAGGTCTGGTTGGTAAGTGCGGTGCTCAGTGCTGTGCTCAGATGGGAGAAAGGTGCGGAACTCTATTTAAGCCCGGTAAGAAATCTAGAGCGCCAGGTGAGTGCCCGCACTGAAGCAGAGAGGACAGGAGGCTAACACCTGAGCCAGAGAAAGTAGGCCCCAGCAAGCCCCAATACCATCGTGCACCCGACGAGGATCTCCCTGGTCGGCCTGGTGCAGTGGTGGAGGCGGCAGAGGCGGCACTCAGAGCTCTCTCTGTGGGCACCCATCATCTTTCCAGTACACACTTTTTGTTTTTATTTTCCTCCTGCCACCTGAGTGCAGTTTGGGCATGCGGTCCCCTAAATGGTTTACCGTCACTGGCCTAGTGTGTGAAAGGTGAACTTTTCCCCGAATGGGGAGAGGGGTTGTACTGTGCTGATCGCTCTGGCACAGGGAGTGGGTTTGCGTGGCTCTCCGTACAGAGATACATTACAGGTAGTGGGGCATCCCAATTACGGGCAGTGTGAGATATCCTAAATGCAGGCGGTGTCTGGGCATACCAAATACAGGCAGTGTGAGGCATCCAAAATTCAGGCGGTGTCTGGGCATCCCAAATACAGGCAGTGTGAGGCATCCCAAATACAGGCAGTGTGTGGCATCCAAAATACAGGCAGTGTGTGGCATCCAAAATACAGGCAGTGTGAGAAATCCCAAATACAGGCAGTGTGTGGCATCCCAAATACAGACAGAGTGTGGGCATCCCAAATACAGGCAGTGTGAGGCATCCCAAATACAGGCAGTGAGGGGCATCCCAAATACAGGCAGTGAGGGGCATCCCAAATACAGGCAGTGAGGGGCATCCCAAATACAGGCAGTGTGCGGGCATCCAAAATACAAGCAGTGTGAGGCATCCCAAATACAGGCAGGGTAAGGCATCCCAAATACAGGCAGGGTGAGGCATCTCATATACAGGCAGCGTGAGGTATCCCAAATACAGGCAGTGTGAGGTATCCCAAATACAGGCAGTGTGAAGCATCCCAATTACAGGCAGTGTGAGGTATCCCAAATACAGGCAGTGTGCGGGCATCCCAAATACAGGCAGTGTGAGGTATCCCAAATACAGGCAGTGTGAAGCATCCCAATTACAGGCAGTGTGAGGCATCCCAAATACAGGCAGTGTGCGGGCATCCCAAATACAGGCAGTGTGCGGGCATCCCAAATACAGGCAGTGTGCGGGCATCCCAATTACAGGCAATGTGAGGTATCCCAAATACAGGTGGTGTGAGGCATTCCAAATACAGGCAGTGTGACATTTCCCCCCCCCACCACTTTTGGGGGAAATAAGTGCGTCTTATAGGGCGAAAAATACGGTAATTATTTACTTATTTCAGATGCCGATTAGTGGGTGGGAATGACAGGCAGGTAAACATGGCCTGAACTAGGCATCTGTTTCTTCCGCCTTCTGATGCCCAAACAGCAGAAGTGTCAGCTTGAACTTTGATTGAACCTCGGGTCCAGGGCCACACTCACCTACACCGCCTGCCAAGTCGGACGCGGCGAGCGTGTAGTAAATAATTCAATTATCAGCCAAAACACACTTTCATTTCACATGCCCAGAATTCGCCATTATCGGGAAGCTTTGTCAGCTTTAATTAAATAAGCTTCCCCTCCGCTCTGCCGGCAAACAATCCTATTTTCCGCTTGCTTTTCATCTCGCCACTTCTCCAGCTACCTGGTGTTACGGCGAGTAATTTCCCCCTCTGGGGCGGTAATATTAATGCGATGATTCTCCCGCAGCGTTTTGGATCTGCAGCGTCGCATGTCATGCAAAAGGGGTGGCTTCATAAGAATGTTAGATACAATGGAAATGCGCATTAGACTCTCAATCTTAAATGTCTGGCCCCTATGGAGTCAGGCCAGTGACCTTGACAGTTTTAGAACCATGATTTAGCATTCGCGAGATAACCAGTCCTCAAATCCCAAAAGCGGTCTGGCCCCTACAGAAATCCAGTGACCTTTGTGTTACTGCTATACTATACCAACCTAAACAAGGGTATGGCCTGTACAGGGATCACAACCTTAGCATTGCTAGCATGATGCGATAACCAACTGACCTAACTGGCACCCAAACCTAAAACAGAGTCTAGCCTCTATGGGGATCAATCCCACAACCTTAGCATTACTAGCATGATGCGATAACCAATTGAGCTAGCCTCTACGGGGATCACTCCCACAACCTTGGCATTACTAGCACCATGCTCTTTATTCATCTGAACGAACTGGTCCTCTAGAATAACCAATGGTCTGACCTGCAGAGGGATCAACCCCATGATCTTGGTGTTACTAGCACCATGCTCTAACCAAATGAGCTAACCAGCCCTCAAACCCAGACAAGATTCTGGGCATTAGTATCGCCATGCTCTAATCAACTGAACCCTTAAACCTGAACAAGGATCTAGCCTGTACAGAGATCAGTCCTATAACCTTGGTGTTACCGCTACTCTAACCAAATGAGCTAACTGGCGACCAAACTTAAAACAGAGTCTAGACTCTATGGGGATCAATCCCACATCCTTGACATTACTAGCACCATGCTCTATTCATCTGAAATAACTAGCCCTCTAGCATAACCAAGGGTCTGGCCTGTACAGGGATCAATCCCATGACCTTGGTGTTACTGTTACTCTAACCAAATGAGCTAACCAGCTGTCAAACCTAAACAAGGGTCTGGGCATTAGTATGACCATGCTCTAACCAACTGAGCCCTTAAACCTAAACAAGGATCTGGCCTGTACAGGAATCAATCCCATGACCTTGGTGTTACTGTTACTCTAACCAAATGAGCTAACTGGCAACCAAACTTAAAACAGAGTCTAGCCTCTATGGGGATCAATCCCATGCTCAATTCATCTGAACTAACTGGCCCTCTAGCATAACCAAGGGTCTGACCTGCATAGGGATCAATCCCATGACCTTGGTGTTACGGTTACTCTAACCAAATGAGCTAACCAGCCCTCAAACCTAAACATGGGTCTAGGCATTAGTATCACCATGCTCTAACCAACTGAGCCCTTAAATCTAGACAAGGATCTGGCATGTACAGGAATCAATACCATGACCTTGGTGTTACTGTTGCTCTAACCAAATGAGCTAACTGGTGACCAAACATAAAACAGAGTCTAGCCTCTATGGGGATCAATCCCATAACCTTATCATTACTAGCAGCATGCTTTATTCATCTGAACTAACTGGTCCTCTAGCATAACCAAGGGTCTGGCCTGTACAGGGATCAATCCCATGACCTTGGTGTTACTGTTACTCTAACCAAATGAGCTAACCAGCCCTCAAACCTAAACAAGGGTCTGGGCATTAGTATGACCATGCTCTAACCAACTGAGCCCTTGAACCTAAACAAGGGTCTGCCCTATAGAGGAATCAATCCTGTGGCCTTGGCATTGCTAGCACCATGTTCTGGCCAACTGAACTAAACAGCCCTCAAACCTAAACAGGGGGTTGGCCCATACAAAAATCCATCCCATGGCCTTGGTGCTAAGTGTACCATGCTTTAACCAACTGAGATAACCGGCTCTTTCCCTTACAGGCATTATAGTGGCCTTGGCGTTGCTAGCACCATGCTCTAACCAACTGAGCTAACTGGACCTCAAACCTAAAAAAGGGTCTGGCCTGTAAGGGGGGGGGGGTCAACCCCATGACCATGATGTTACTAGTGTTACTGTGCAAAAGCTTAGAGCTTGTATCTGTATGTGATATGCATCTATATTGCTGGGCTATGCAGTTTACATTTATGACAGTAGATGGTGCTGTTACATCTATCTATGTGTAGTCTCTGTTGTGCATTCTTTACATCATGTTATGTTTCCTGCACATTGAGGTGTTCTCTATGACTTCTTTTTCCTGTCTATGTTATGCACCATGTAAGGTGACCTTCTCTTACTGCATTCATGTTCCAGTAAAACCAGTTCCTACTACACCACTAATGTCTATCTGGATTTGATTCCGCCACACCCAGCAACAACTAGCACCATGCTCTAAGCCCTCAAACCCAAACCTAGGTCTTGACCTTTTAGTGACCTTAGTGTTAGGGGTGCCATACTCTAACCAACTGAGATAACTAGCTCTAAAACCTAAACATGAGTCTGACTACAGGGATCAGTGCCACCACCTTTACATTACAGTGGCCTTGGCATTTCTTTCTAGAGCACCTTGCTCTAACCAACTGAGCCCTCAAACCTAAACAAGGGCCTAGCCAATATAGGGATATATCCCGTGGCCTTGGCATTACTGGTATCCTGCTCTAACCAGCTGAGTTAACCAGTCCTTAAACCCAAACCTTCCAGCTTTTCAGGGTGGAAAAGAGGGACAATTTTTGAATTAAGCCACATCCCCTGATTGAGGGATGGATAGGAGATAGGGTGTAACAGTTACAACAATATAAGCACTTTTAATAGGCAAATAAATAATTTATTGCTGCTGATCTGCATGTTATACCTCAAAGAGGGACAAATGAGAACAACAAGGGGCAGAGGGACATGGACTCCAAATGAGAGACACTTGGGAGGTATTACCTTAGTGTTGGTAGCACCATGCTCTAACCAACTGAGATAACTAGCTCTCAAACCAAAACACGAGTCTGGTCCATACATGGATCAGCCCCACTATCGAAGCATTACAGTGGTCTTGGCAATACTAGAATGATGTTCTAACCAACTGATCCCTCAAGCCTAAATAAGGACCTGACCCATATATGGATCAGTCCACTGCCTTGCCATAACTAGTACCTTGTTCTAACCAACTTAGCTAACTGGCCCTCTAACCTAAAAAGTAGTTTCTATAGTCTGGGGAAAAGTACGACTATTTTGACATTACAGTGGCGTCAGCATTACTAGCACCAGTGGCAGGCTGGTGCAAAATCAGCCCTGGATTTGACCAGCCCCTGGCCGGCCGGGCGCATCCTTGCTGAGGACCCCAACCATGATGCCGGGGCTATAGCATTAGGGGCTGGGGTTCCTTGGCTTGTGGGTACAGTGGGGCTGGGTACACGGGGCATAAAGGGTGACTAAGGTGGGGGGGATTGAATGAGGGTGTTAAAAGCACCAGCCCAACTGGCCCCAAAGCAGTGCGGCCCACCAGGCTTTGTGCCGGGTCTCCCTATGGCCCTGTCTGGAACCCTTATCGGATCACCCAAAGTACATGCTCTAACCAACTGATCCAACTGGCCCTCTAACCTAAACAAGGGTTTGGCCCATTTGGGGATCAATCCCTTACTTTGGCATTAATAGCACCCTAATGAACTGAGCTAAGTGACCCGGTGTCAAGATTATATTCTGACACACACATGTGATATATCACAGATGGTTTTTCTATCTCTCATGAGATATTTTTATTCTGCAGGAAACGTTTCCTAACTTAAATGTTTTATTTTCCTCTACTTCCACCTTAAAGTGGACCAACACCCAGGGAGGATCAGCCCGGGAATCTATAAGATCAGATCCCTCCCCGCGGGGCATCCGAAATCGGGATGCTCCGCTGTGTGAAACCCCGCAGGACGCCCAGAAACCTTACCTTCTCCCCGTTCCAACGGCGCATGCACGGGCCGCGGCCGCATCTCGCGCTTCTCTCTAGCAGGGCAGCCGTTTGTAAATGGCCGGCGCAGGAGTGCTCCCTGTTAGAGGGAAGTGCGAGATGCGGCTTCCAGCGCTCAGAGCCGCTGTGGTTGTCCGTCGCTACATACCACAGCGGCTCTGAGCGCTCGCGTAGGAGAGTGGTGAGGTGAGTTTTTTAGGGCGATCTGGGGGGTTTCACGCAGCGGGGCGATCGGGGTGCCCTGTGGAAGTGGACCAAAACCCAGGATAGTGAAAATCCTGGGTGTTGGTCCACTTTATCACTGAATCGGTCCTGTAATTCCTCCTGCATCTGAATAAGTGTTAAGCAAAACCTTTTTGGGCTTGTTACCTTGTGGTGAAAATGCTACCTATACATTTCTGTTCAATTTTAAATAGCTTGTGCACTCCCAGCTACCGATTGTGGAGGGTTTGGAGGGTTTTCTATATTATGGTTACAGATGCACTTAAACCGGACCTTCACCCTGAAAGAGAGAATATCTTTTATTTGCCCCCCCCCCGTACATACAGATTGCTCACATTAAAAATCATCCTACCTGCATCTTCTGCATTTTATGAGGCTTTAAACATCCAAGATGGCGGCACATGGAGTCTCAGGCTGCCTGCAGACAGGAAGTGTCTTCTGAATCTGCCGCTCTGCATTCTGGGATTGATGTCCTTTTCCTGACCCCAGCTTTGATCTGTCTGTAACCCGCCCCCCTGTACTTTTGCCCCTCTCTCCTGTCCTCAACATGTGATGTCACGGAGGCAAGATGGCGGCGCCCGTATCCTAGAGTCCTGAACAGAGTTGCATCCCAGTGGGGGAAAGAATAATAAGTGACTAAAAACTTAAAATATATTAATTTTAGATGCTGGGGAATAGTTTTTTGGACTTTTCATGAAGTGATGCTGAAGGTCCGGTTTAAATGCACCTAAATCCTCCCCTGCCAGACTTCAGAGAGGATTCTTATCCACTGGGATGCTAAACTAATCTAATCAGTGAGCCCTGCATTAGGGAGATACTCACCTTTCCTAGCAGAGCTGTATTTGATGGCAACAGGAAAAAAAATGGCGTGAGCCAACCTCCTCCAAAAGGAGACATGCTTTAGTGTGTGTGCTTCTGTTTCTTGACTCACGTTATACAGTGAGATAAAGGTGAGTGTAGAGGTTTTGGTGAGAATTATGGGGTCCATGGGCAGCAGGGGTAGGTGAGTTAGGGTCACTGTGGATCTAGACCCCACCCGATTTTTTTCACATGCCATACCTCCCAAGTGTGCCTTAGTGGGAGACTCTTTGTAGTCTATGTCCCTCTGTCCCTCCTTGTTCCCATTTGTCCCTCTTTAGGGTGTAACATGCAGATCTGCAGCAATAAACTATTCATTTGCCTATTCAAAGTGTTTCTATTGTTGTAACTGTTACATCCTATCTGCTATCCATCCCTAAATGAGGGGCGTGGCTTCATCATCCCTCAATGAGGGGGTGTGGCTTCATCCATCCCTCAATGAGGGGGCGTGGCTTCATCCATCCCTAAATGAGAGGCGATATTTAACAAATATCCCTCTTTCCCACCCTAAAAAGTTGGGAGGCTGTTTCTTACTATGTGTTATATGCACATACATTTCTTTTGTAAATTATTCTTCAATCATCGCGCAAGTAAAACTCTGCAACGTCATTAGGTGGCAGCAGATGGTAAAGCTCCTTCTGGTTTGCTTTTCAGTTTAGTTGTACAGAAAACGTTGCTTAAAAAAACGTTGTAGGGGAAAAAGATTCTCCAATACAAACCTTACCTTCTATGACCACATTTTAAATTGTTGCCACATCTGACCATGCTTTCCTGATCCTTGTTGCCGACACTGTGTCACATCTGACCACAGGGCCGGAATATTAAGGGGGGGCGCAAGGGGCGCACATAAGCCACCAAGCACAGCCGCTGGCAGCTCAATGCAGGGAACCAGCCGGGCGACTACACTACCCCCCACCCAGAATGGCAAAGCAGGAGTTCCTGAGCAGCACGCACCCGCACAAGGGGGGCACAAGGGACTCGATCTGACCTTCCAGTAAGTGGGCGGGTGCCAGACAACCACCAATCAGTTACTTGGCTGGACTGTTATTTTATACTGTATCTGGGGCCTCCACCAGATTTTGTGCCCAAGGGCCTCCACACTGCCTGTTATAGGAGGATTAAAGGATTCTGCACATTGGGGGGGGCACTATACACTTGTTATAGAGGAGGGTTCTGTACACTGCCTGTTATGATGGAATGAGGGGGTTGCTTCTTGTAGGGGAAATCGGGTCTACACACTTTTTGTTATAGAGGGGGTGGGGGTCTGCACACTGCTTGTTATAGAGGGATTGGGGGGTTGGGGGATTGGGGGGGGGGTTCTGCACACTGCTTATTATAGAGGGATTGGGGGGCTGGGGGATTGGGGGGTTGGCACACTGCTTGTTATAGGGGGATTTGGGGTTTTGCACACTGCTTGTCTTGTTTATAGGGGATCGGGGGGATTCTGCACACTGCATGTTATAGGGGGATTGGGGGGTCTGCACACTGCTTGTTATAGGGGGATTGGGGGGGTCTGCACACTGATTGTTATAGGGGGATTTGGGGTTTTGCACACTGCTTGTCTTGTTTATAGGGGGATTGGGGGGGTCTGCACACTGCTTGTTATAGGGATGGCCTTCTGCACACTGCCTGGTTTAGGGGGATTGGGGGGATGGGGGGGGGGGTCTGTACACTGCTTGTTATAGGGGAGGGCTTCTGCACACTGCTTGTTTTAGGGGGATTGGGGGGTCTGCACACTGCTTGTTATAGGAGAGGGGTTCTGCACACTGCTTGTTATAGGGGAGGGCTTCTGCACACTGCTTGTTATAGGGGGATTGGGGGGGTCTGCACACTGCTTGTTATAGGGGGATTGGGGGGGTCTGCACACTGCTTGTTATAGGAGAGGGGTTCTGCACACTGCTTGTTATAGGGGAGGGCTTCTGCACACTGCTTGTTATAGGGGGATTGGGGGGGTCTGCACACTGCTTGTTATAGGGGGATTGGGGGGGTCTGCACACTGCTTGTTATAGGAGAGGGGTTCTGCACACTGCTTGTTATAGGGGAATTGGGGGGTCTGCACACTGCTTGTCATAGGAGAGGGGTTCTGCACACTGCTTGTTATAGGGGGATTGGGGGGGTCTGCACACTGCTTGTTATAGGGGGATTGGGGGGGTCTGCACACTGCTTGTTATAGGAGAGGGGTTCTGCACACTGCTTGTTATAGGGGAATTGGGGGGGTCTGCACACTGCTTGTTATAGGAGAGGGGTTCTGCACACTGCTTGTTATAGGGGAATTGGGGGGTCTGCACACTGCTTGTCATAGGAGAGGGGTTCTGCACACTGCTTGTTATAGGGGAATTGGGGGGTCTGCACACTGCTTGTCATAGGAGAGGGGTTCTGCACACTGCTTGTTATAGGGGGATTGGGGGGGTCTGCACACTGCTTGTTATAGGGGGATTGGGGGGGTCTGCACACTGCTTGTTATAGGAGAGGGGTTCTGCACACTGCTTGTTATAGGGGAATTGGGGGGGTCTGCACACTGCTTGTTATAGGAGAGGGGTTCTGCACACTGCTTGTTATAGGGGGATTGGGGGGGTCTGCACACTGCTTGTTATAGGAGAGGGGTTCTGCACACTGCTTGTTATAGGGGGATTGGGGGGGTCTGCACACTGCTTGTCATAGGAGAGGGGTTCTGCACACTGCTTGTTATAGGGGAATTTGGAGGTCTGCACACTGCTTGTTATAGGGGGATTGAGGGGTTCTGCACACAGCTTGCTATATTGATGAAATGCTATGTATTTACTGTCTGTTCTCTGTACAGTATCTAGTTGGGGTTCCAAACCTAAAAAGGCGCTGAAGAAGCCAGTTAAGGCGAAACTAGTCTGCCTACCTTCCATGTTTTCTGAAATAATGAATTGGGACCTACGCTACTGTATTAATATATGCTGTAATACGTATATGCTATACGTTGAGATGCACTGACCTATTGGTTTTAAAAGTCTAATATTGAATAAAACTTTTATATATGTTAATATATTTTTCTTAAAAATATGTTTTAAATTATTCATTGTTGGCGAGGTCAAACCTTATGAGCTCCTGAGAATCAATTTCGGCTATGGGGTTGATCCAAGCCTCTGTATGCCTCCTTTTTGTACCCGATTGTTTGACTACCCAAAATAATTTAGCTTAAACCTAGGGCCCATTTCCATGGAATGCTTAACGAACGAATAATTGGTAAAGCAAACACAATCAAGCGCTAAGTGATCCATTGAAACGCCCGCTGCCATCTATCGATCAATGAGAATTCGCTCGTTGGTTGAGCGTCATATCGTTTTGGCTGACATTCATGGCTTTAAAGTGGACCAACACCCAGGATTTTGACTATCCTGGGTGTTGGTCCACTTAGGTGGGGCACCCCGATCGGGGGTGCCCCGCTGTGTGAAACCCCCCCGATCGCCGCAAAAACTCACCTCTCCCCGCTCCCACGTGACCTCGTCCGGCCAATGACAGCGCTCAGAGCCGCTCTGGTATGCGCGTCCAAAGCCGCTTGGACGCGCATACCAGAGCGCTGTCATTGGCTGCGTCTCTCGCTTCCCTCTAACAGGGAGCGCGCCTGCCATTCACAAAACGGCCGGCGCGGGAGCGCGCCCTGCTAGAGGGAAGCGAGAGACGCGGCCGCGTCTCGCGCATGCGCCGTTGGATCGCCGGTAAGGTACGGATTGTGGACCTCCTGGGGGGTTCCTCCCCGCGGGACATCCCGATTTCGGATGCCCCGCGGGGAGGGATCTGATCGGTCCGGGAATCTTATAGATTCCCGGGCCGATCCCCCCTGGGTGTTGGTCCACTTTAATGTCGGCTGTGGAAACAGAAATTGGACGATACAAATACATTAAAGTGGACCAACACCCAGGATTTTCACTATCCTGGGTGTTGGTCCACTTCCGCGGGCACCCCGATGGGGGGGCCCTGCTGTGTGAAACCCCCCCGAAAGCCCCAAAAATTCACCTGACCCCGCTCCCACGTGACTCGCTCCACCAATCACCGGTGACGGACAAGCGAGGTCTGTCGACGGACAAGGTGAGAGCGGCCGCCTCTCGCGCGTCCCTCTTACAGGGAGCGTGCACGCGCGGGCCATTCACAAACGGCCGGCGCGGGTGCGCGCCCTGCTAGAGGGATGCACGAGAGGCGGCGGTGGCCCGCGCATGCGCCGTTGGAACGAGGATCAGGTAGGATTTGCGGGCGTCCTGGGGGGTTTCACACAGCGGGGCACCGCCGATCGGGGTGCCCCGCAGGCAGGGAGCTGATCGGCCCGGGAATCTTATAGATTCCCGATTATAGATATCTTATAGATTCCCGGGCCGATCAGCATCGAGTGTTGGTCCACTTTAAACCTAGGGCCCATTTCCATGGAATGCTTAACGAACGAATAATTGGTAAAGCAAACACAATCAAGCGATAAGTGATCCATTGAAACGCTCGCTGCCATCAATCGATCAATGAGAATTCGCTCGTTGGTTGAGCGTCATATCGTTTTGGCTGACATTCATGGCTTTAATGTCGGCTGTGGAAACAGAAATTGGCTTTAAATAGGACGATACAAATACATCAAATACGATTGTAATTAATCGCTTTAGCAGACATTTGCCAAAAATCTTCCAATGTGCCATAACAAAGTGTGGCTGTCATAAATCCGACCCCTAGGGTTTCATTGTGTTTTGCTAGTATGTACTTTTATTTGCACATACAATACAGGCAATTTCAAGTAGAAGTGACTGGCGCTCGCATAGAAGCCGAAGAGAAATCTTTGAGATCCTCACGTAAGCGTATTTGTCAGTAAACAAAATCCGGCTTTCAAGTCAAAGGACTCTCTTCTGTTCTTTATATTTACTTTCCCGGTTCTTCTGTGAAGAGAAGGTGTTAGAATAATGCTTGGGAAGGCGAGTCGCTGAACTGTATAAATCTCTGCTGGTGTCCCGGGAGCACTTCAGGACCACAGATAGCGACAACTCTATTGACACATCTAAACAAGACCTGGAAGGATGAGCTGGAAGCCGATCACACCTGATATGATGGCTGCGCTCTCTCTGGGCCTCGCCAGCTCCAGTATCTCTCTATTTTCAGGATGTTTGTGATGATGCGACAAGACAGAAGCAGCCAACCTTCCCCTGCAGCGGAGAGAGATGGGGGAAGGACGCTTTTGCTCCAAGGAAGACGCTGCTAATGGCAAACTTTAACAGAGGCCTAAAGAGGCAGCGAAGTGTGAAACCAAGGAAAGTTGGTCCCACCAGGAATCTTATTTTTTCACAATTGAAAGAAAATATCCGCGGTCGTTCTCATGCGGTACTGTGTAACGTTAACCAACATAATAATAGCAAAATCCTCCCTTATTACCGGTCCAGGAAATAGTCCTGTAGGAGTAGCTAGGCTTTCTGGCACCTGGGGCAAAGATTCAAAGCGCCCCCCCCCCCCCACCTGTGCTTAGGTCCCCTTTGGCACCCCGGGCACGTGCCCAATCTGCCCCCTCTGTGACCGTTCTAATACAGTACTGTGTAACATTAACCAACATAATGAAGCAAAATCTTTCCTTATTACCAGTCCCGAAAATAGTCCCGTAGGAGTAGCTAGGCTTTCTGGCACCTGGAGCAAAGATTCAAAACAGTGCCGCCCCACCTGTGCTTTCGGCCCCCTTTTGGCATCCCCTAACCCGCTGCACCCCGGGCACGGGCCAAATCTGGAGACAGAGGCCCTTATTTAAGAAGGGATAGCGTCAGGTACTGGTTAATGAGAGGTAGCGACTGGTGAACGCCGGACACGGCACGCAATGACACATTTATCAAGCAGAATCTGTTTAGCGACTGGGATAGCGCCATGTAGCGTCTGATCATTTTCACAGCCTCAGCGAACAGCGCCGGCGTTCAGCCTTGCACAGCGCCAGGTATGACCTCTCGCTACCTGTCGCTCTCCCATACATTTCAATGGACGATCCTTCTCTTTAAACAGGGTTTTTGTTTATTTTTTTTATTTTTTTTTAAAGAATCACAAATAATTCTGTGACCTCTTCTGGCATTGAATAAGCATTTTTTTCACAATTTTTTCATTTTATATATATATTTCTTCAGAAATGACATTACAGGTCTGCCATTATAGTGTTCATGTTACAATGTTGCTACAATGTAATTCCATATGTTTTCGCTTTGTTACTAGTGGATAGATGCTGAAAAACACATTTTAAACACACCGCCTCCTGCGCTCTGGGCTTCAAACAAGCATTTTTTTAGTGCCTGAGTTTTGGGAGACTGTTTTTTGGCTGAATATGGTGTGAGTCGGTCGCTATGAGCAGTCGCTAATATGCGCTCCCATACAGCGCTGTACTGGTCAAATAGCGACCAAGCACAGTGACTACTAGCGGGCGCTCTAAAAATGCCTGCTACAGACGCTCATCTGTCGCTACCTGGCGTTAGTGATGAATCAGCCTGCCCGTCATCCCCCAAAGTTCAGGTCCCCGTTGATTTCAATGGGGACCGGGTTTCAGGTCCCTGAATTTTCATTCAAAGTTTGGCCGAACTTGCCGAACAAGAATCTTGGGGTGGGGTTTGCTCATCACTAGTAGAAACCAACAAAAGGAGTCGGCTGGGACAGGCCTCTGAGTGCCAGGGGTCCTAGGGAAAACTGCCCTGCTGGAATAAGTAAAAGACTGGTTGGTTGAACGCTGAATCTGCAGCCGTGTGGCTTCTTCAAGCTGACCTGGAGTCAACAGGGGTCCGCCATCGGCAACCCACAGGAACCGAGTGAATATCTTGCCTATCCCTTCCTAAGCATGAGAATGCCCCTTCTCCCAGTGTGGTTTAGTCTAAGGGCAGCTCCCATACTCACCCTTAAAGCTCAACCCAACACCATACCTACCAAACTTTTCAGGGTGGGAAAGAGGGACATTTAGGCCACGTCCCCTCATTGAGGGATAGACGAAGCCACGCCTCCTCATTGAGGGATGGATGAAGCCACGCCTCTTCATTGAGGGATGGATGAAGCCACGTCCCCTCATTGAGGGATGGATGAAGCCACGCCTCCTCATTGATTGATGGATAGGAGATAGGGTGTAACACTTAAAGTGGACCAACACCCAGGGGGGATCAGAATCGGGGTGTCCCGCGGGGTGAAACCCCCCAAGAAGCCCACAAACCTTACCTTAACCCCGTTCCAATGGCGCATGCGCGGGCCGCGTCCGGCGTTTCCCTCTAGCAGTACAAGCGGCGTCCAACCACAGCGGCTCTGAGCGCCGGAGGCCGCGTCTCGCGCTTCCCTCCAACAGGGAGCGCGCCCGCGCCAGCCATTCACAAACGGCCGGCGCGGGCGCGCTCCCTGTTGGAGGGCAGCGTGAGACACGGCCTCCAGCGCTCTGAGCCGCTGTGGTTGGACGCCGCTTGTACGTGCATACCACAGCGGCTCTGAGCGCTCCGATTGGACGAGCGCCCGCGTAGGAGCGTGGTGAGGTGAGTATTTCCGGGCGTTCTGGGGGGTTTCACACAGCGGGGTGCCCCACCGAAGTGGACCAAAACCCGGGATAGTGAAAATCCTGGGTCTAGGTCCACTTTAAAACAAAAGAAACACATTAAATAGGCAAATGAATCATTTATTGCTGCAGATCTGCATGTTACACCTCAAAGAGGGACAATATGTAAATGAAGCCACACCTCCTTATTGATGGATGGATGAAGCCACACCCCCTCACTGACTGAAGAATAGGAGATAGGGTGTAATACTTAAAACAATAGAAACACATGATACATTTATTGCTGCAGATCTGCATGTTACACCTCAAAGAGGGACAAATCAGCACAATGAGGGACAGGGAGACACGGACTCAAAAGAGGGACAATCCCTCCAAATCAGGGACACTTGGGAGGTATGCAACACTACCGTTACACTTGTCCTAAAAAATCCCCAAAATATAATATCTCGTGTCATGGAGGTTTTATTTCTGCAATCGCCAGCTGTCGGCTTTTTTACAGTCAGACCATGGATTGCTGATGGTGGAGGCGCGCAAGGCGCTGACCCTTCTTCAAACACCCCGCCATGGCGTGCGGGCGGCTGAGACGGCTGATAAAATATTTAGGTTCTTCTTGCAGAATATAGAGCTTTGTATGTGGGAGCAGAAAGCGAGCTGAGAAACAAAAAAAAGCTTAAAGGGACCAGAAATTGTTGCATACAGACATTAAAGGGTGCGCTATCCCTCTTGATAAAGGGAAAACCGAAACGTTGAAGGTTATTTCTTGTCCACCTGCCAGTACTGCCTGTAAGCCTTACCTTCCTGAGAGGCCGATTCATTAATAGCGCCAGGTAGCGACAGATGAGCGACAGTAGCGTTATTTTCACAGCGCACGCTAGTATTCGCTGTGCTTGGGCTTTATTCGGCTGTTGACAGCGACTCAGTCGGTGTGCGGTAATGTTGAATACGGGGTTAGGAGTCGCTGTTTGACAGGTTCCGCGCTGTATGGGAGCGCATGACAGCGAATGGCCATAGCGAACGGCTCCCACCATATTCATTAACAAATCACGCTCAAAAAATTCTCGCGCTGTGAAATGCTTGTTTAAACCCCAGAGCGCTGGCGGCGATGGGTTAAAAGTAGTTTTTTAACCCCCAAACCACCATATTTTTTGGAAAAAAAAAAAAACAAGTTTTTCAAAACATTTTGTAATATGAATACATTAATATCAGACCTGTAATATCAATTCTGAACAAATTTTTTATTTTTTACCTTAAAAAAAATATCTAACATTGCAGAAGTGGTCACAGAATTTTTGCTATTTAAAAAAAAAAAAAAATAGCATTTAATTATGAATATTTAAAGATTGCTCCATTGAAATGCATTGGAGAGCGCCAGGTAGCGAGAGGTCATACCTGTCGCTGTTCAAGGTCGCTCGCTGGCGCTGTGGGGTGAGGCTGGAATAATGATGAATGATTCGCTATCTGGCGCTCTGTCAGTCGCTAAGCAGGATCGGCTTGATAAATGTGTGATTGCGGAGGGGAGCCGACGTTCTCGTGGCGGTGAGCGTCATTACCGTTCGCTCACCATTCGCTACCTGGCGCTATCCCTTGTTAAATAAGGGCCTTAATGTACTTGTCTGTAATTGTTTACTTTGTACTGCCTAATGTGGTTGGGTTGTTCGGGGGACTCTCCAGACCCCAGATACCTGATATTACCTCGGCTTTAATCGAATACTGCTGAGTTAACGTGGAGGCTGATTCATTACTAACCCCAGGTATCGGCAAATGAGCGCCTGTATAGCGACGCTTAGAGCGACCGCTAGCAGACGCTATAAGCGGGTATCGGGCGCTGCAACAGAGCGCCTCAGTCGCTGTAGTAACCTGGCCGGCATTGATGAATGTGATGTATGTTGGGCGCTGTAACACCAGTGCAGCGCGGCAGGGAGCGAAAGGTAGAGCCAGCTCAGTGCGACCAACTATTCAACAAAATAACAGACTCACACACAGCGTCGGTGCTCTGGATCTGGGCGCTGTAGCATAGAGCGCCAGACGCTGTGCGATTAAAGTCTGTTTTCGAACACATATCCACCAGTAACAAAGCGAAAGCACATTGAATGACATTGTTATAACACTGTGACATTAACACTTTAGTGCCAGACCTGTAACGACAATTCTGCATAAAACATATAAAAAGTCACAAAAATGTATAAAAGTGTTTGTTTGCAGCCGGGAGACGTCACACAATGATTGGAGCAAAAAAAGATTAAAAAAAATATATAAAATGTCAAACACGCTGTTTAACCCTTTAAGTGCCAGCCTACCTGGAGCATTCTCCATTCTCTGTTGCCAGACCATTTTGCACTATTATTGCTCCATATGTTCAACTGTGATTTTTGAAGGGATTTCCCAGGAAAATTATATATTGTTTTTTTTTTAGTAGAGTCTGGGCTTTTTTTTTAAGTATATTCTCAATATTGTGGGGTGAAATATCTGTAAAAAAATTAAAGCAATAAGATTTTGCGTGACTTGCCATTAACCCCCCGCACCCCCAATTTGCCAGTCCCCAGCTTTGTGAACTGGTATAGGGGTCTCATGGACGCCTTAGTTCACAAGTGGTTAACAGTATAAATAAAAACTCAGACACTATAAAAAAAATGACATTTATTTACTTTTTTTTTTCTTTACTCACCTCCGTTCCTCCTCTGTCCCCCGGCGATTCCCGATGACAGCTGCCGGGTGCTTGGTGGAGGGGGGCGAGGGATCACAGCCCTCAATGCCCCCAACCTCTCTCCTCCGAGCACCCGGGGCTACTGATTATCTCGGGTGTGAAGTGCCGACTGTCGGATGACATCATAATGTCATAACGACGTCACCCGGACCCCGGAAGTGAAGGAGAGGGCGATCTCTCGCCCTCTCCTCACCACCGAAGAGCCCAGGGGGTGATTCGGAGCCCCCCCCCTGGGGGTCGCTATTCTAGGGGTTCTCCTGGTTCTCCCCTGTGGGGACTCGGATGGCACCAAATTAAAGAGGAGACCCGGCCGGATAGATGGAGGAGTTGGGTAAGTATTATTTTACTTAATTTTTTTTACTAGCAGCAGGGGAAAGTCAAGCACGTAACACCTATGCGCTTGGCACTTACAGGGTTAAAGGTAATACATGGCTCTGGAAGCTAGAGCGCCGGCGCTATACGCTGAGCCGCCTGTAATAATACATGTGACGCTACATGGCGCTGTTAGAGGCGCTATACGCTGAGCCGCCTGTAATAATACATGTGACGCTACATGGCGCTGTTAGAGGCGCTATACACTGACCTGCCTGTAATAATACATGTGATGCTACATGGCGCTGTTAGAGGCGCTATACACTGACCTGCCTGTAATAATACATGTGACACTACATGGCGCTGTTAGAGGCGCTATACACTGACCTGCCTGTAATAATACATGTGACACTACATGGCGCTGTTAGAGGCGCTATACACTGACCTGCCTGTAATAATACATGTGACGCTACATGGCGCTGTTAGAGGTGCTATACACTGACCTGCCTGTAATAATACATGTGACACTACATGACGCTGTTAGAGGCGGCTATACACTGACCTGCCTGTAATAATCCATGTGACGCTACATGACGCTGTTAGAGGCGCTATACGCTGACCTGCCTGTAATAATACATGTGACGCTACATGGTGCTGTTAGAGGCGCTATACACTGACCTGCCTGTAATAATACATGTGACACTACATGACGCTGTTAGAGGCGCTATACACTGACCTGCCTGTAATAATACATGTGACACTACATGACGCTGTTAGAGGCGCTATACACTGACCTGCCTGTAATAATACATGTGACGCTACATGGCGCTGTTAGAGGCGCTATACACTGACCTGCCTGTAATAATACATGTGACACTACATGACGCTGTTAGAGGCGCTATACACTGACCTGCCTGTAATAATACATGTGACACTACATGACGCTGTTAGAGGCGCTATACACTGACCTGCCTGTAATAATACATGTGACGCTACATGGCGCTGTTAGAGGCGCTATACACTGACCTGCCTGTAATAATACATGTGACACTACATGACGCTGTTAGAGGCGCTATACACTGACCTGCCTGTAATAATACATGTGACGCTACATGGCGCTGTTAGAGGTGCTATACACTGACCTGCCTGTAATAATACATGTGACGCTACATGGTGCTGTTAGAGGCGCTATACACTGACCTGCCTGTAATAATACATGTGACGCTACATGGCGCTGTTAGAGGCGCTATACACTGAGCTGCCTGTAATAATACATGTGACACTACATGGCGCTGTTAGAGGCGCTATACACTGACCTGCCTGTAATAATACATGTGACACTACATGACGCTGTTAGAGGCGCTATACACTGAGCTGCCTGTAATAATACATGTGACGCTACATGGCGCTGTTAGAGGTGCTATACACTGACCTGCCTGTAATAATACATGTGACACTACATGGCGCTGTTAGAGGCGCTATACACTGAGCTGCCTGTAATAATACATGTGACGCTACATGGCGCTGTTAGAGGCGCTATACACTGAGCTGCCTGTAATAATACATGTGACGCTACATGACGCTGTTAGAGGTGCTATACACTGACCTGCCTGTAATAATACATGTGACACTACATGGCGCTGTTAGAGGCGCTATACACTGACCTGCCTGTAATAATACATGTGACGCTACATGACGCTGTTAGAGGTGCTATACACTGACCTGCCTGTAATAATACATGTGACGCTACATGACGCTGTTAGAGGCGCTATACACTGACCTGCCTGTAATAATACATGTGACGCTACATGGCGCTGTTAGAGGCGCTATACACTGACCTGCCTGTAATAATACATGTGACGCTACATGACGCTGTTAGAGGTGCTATACACTGACCTGCCTGTAATAATACATGTGACACTACATGGCGCTGTTAGAGGCACTCACCAGATTCGCTTTCATGAATGTGGTTTCCTGTACAGCGCCCGGCGTTCACCAGACGCTGCCTGCCACTATGAGGCGCTACCTGGCGCTATCCCTTCTTAAATAACCCCCTAAGTTATGAAGCGCGGAGCTGTTATGGAGAAGTTAAAGCAGACACAAGAAACCAACAACTGTCTATATAAAGTCTTCGCTGGTTAATGTGTGCCGGCTGGTGGGAAGCTTCTGGAATAGCGGGGGGGGGGGGGCTGGAGGAGACCCAGGACACCTCTGTTTTGCTGTGACAAGAAATGCACCAATGAAGCGGTGGCGTCAGTCTGTGCCAGTGGCGGCGGGTGGCGCGGCGCTGCGCTGTGCCTGGCTGTGCTCGGCCCCCAGACGGTGACGCTCATCAGCTTCTGTATCACAGTCTGCCTGTCCCCTGATCATGGCTTCCTGGATGAGCTCAGCATCTGTCCCTGATTTGGAGGGACTGTCCCTCTTTTGAGCCCATGTCCCCCTGTCCCTCATTGTTCTCATTTGTCCCTCTTTGAGGTGTAACACGCAGATCTGCAGCAATAAATGATTCATTCGCCTATTCAAAGTGTTTCTGTTGTTGTAACTGTTATATCTTATCTCTTATCTATCCCTCAATGAATAGGCGTGGCTTCGTCCATCCCTCAACTAAGGGGGTGTGGCTTCATCAAATCCCTGAGGGGGCGTGGCTTTATTTACATATAGTCCCTCTTTGGGGTGTAACATGCAGAACTGCAGCAATAAATGATTCATTTGCCTATTCAAAGTGTTTCTATTGTTGGAACTGTTACAATGTATCTCCTATCCATCCCTCAATGAGGGGCGTGGCCTCATCCAGCACTCAATAAGGAGGCGTGGCTTCATTACCCCTCAATGAGGGGGTGTGGCTTCACCCATCCCTCAATGAGGGGGCGTGGCCTAATATAACAAATGTCCCTCTTTCCCGCCTTAGAGAACATGTCGCCCTGTGCAAGGATTTCAGGGTGGAGACCGCCCAGACACGTGACCTCAATGGGAAAGAGATGGAGGGAGTGTGGAATACAGAAAGAGGAAGAGAAAAAAGAGGGAGGCAGGGATGTGAATGGGGAAAGAAAGAGGGGAGGGGTGAATAAAGCAGAAATGCAGAACAAAAAAAAGGAAAGACGGAAGTAAAGCAGAAAAGAGAGAGAGAGCAAAGATACAGATATGCCAACAAAGAAAAAGGGGAAAAAATAGAAAGAGGATGCAGAAATGTGAAAAAAGAGAGAAGGACGATGTAGAAAAGAGAGAGAAAGATGGCAGGAATGTGAGGAATAGAGAGAAGGTGAAAATGTAGAAAAGAGAGAGAGAGGGAAAGAACAATATGGAAATTAGGGAGAGACAGAAAAAATTGGGAGAAAGATAGAGTGGCAGAAATGTGGAAAAGAGAGAAAGAGAACAAAGATGCAGGAAACAGAGGGAAAGATAGAGAGAAAGCGGCAATGTGAAAAAAAGAAAGAAGGATGACGTAGAAAAGAGAGAGAGAGAGAGAGAGAGAGAGAGAGAGAGAGAGAGAGGGATGATGTGGAAAAGAGGAGACGAGAGAGAAAGTGGCAGGAATGTGAAAAACAGAGAGAAGGTGAAAATGTAGAAGAGAGAGAGAAGGTAGATGTGGAAAAGAGGAGACGAGAGAGAAAGAACGAAGGAATGTGAAAAACAGAGAGAAGGTGAAAATGTAGAAGAGAGAGAGAAGGTAGATGTGGAAAAGAGGAGAAGAGAGAGAAAGTGGCAGGAATGTGAAAAAAAAGAGAGAGAGAAGGATAATATGGAAATTAGAGAGGGAGAGAGAAAAAAAAGTAGGAGAGAGATAGAAAGGCAGAAATGTGTAAAAGAAAGAGAGAGAATGAGGATGCAGGAAAGATAGAGAGAAGGCAGAAATGTTAAAAGAGAGACAGACATTTTAGAAGAGAGGGAGAGAAAGAAGGATGCTGAGGTAAATAAGAGAAGAGAGAAAAAGTAGGCAGAAATGTGAAAGAGTGAGAAGGTGAAAATGTAGAAGAGAGAGGGAGAGAGAAAGATGATATGAAAAGGAGGAGAAAAGAGAGAAAGAAGGCAGGAATGTAAAAAAGAGAGATAAGGTGAACATGTAGAAGAGAGAGACAGAGAAGGAATATGTAGAAAAGAGAAGAGAGAGAAAGAATGCAGGAATGTGAAAAAAAGAGGGAAGGCAAACAAATTAAAAACAGAGAAAAAAGTAGGAGAGAGCTAGAAAGGCAGACGTGGAAAAGAGAGAGAGAAAGAAGTATGCTTTGGAAAAAAGAGGGAGAGATAGAGAGAAAAGGCGGAAATGTGGAAGAAAAACAAATAGAGAGAATGTTACAGAAAGAAGGAATAACATGAATGAAAGAAAAAATGACAGAGAAAGTAAGAATCAATGGAATGAATGACAGAAAGAATAGAAGGAATTGCAAAGAACAGAAGAAATGACACAGAAAGAAAGAATAGAAGTAATGACAGACAGAAAGACTGTAAGTAAAGAATGAATGAAAAAGAAAGAAAGAAATAAAGAAAGAAAGAATAGAAGGAATGACAGAATAAATGAATAGAAGGAATGAATGACAGAAAGAATAGAAGGAATGACAGAATAAAAGAATAGAAGGAATGAATGACAGAAAGAATAGAAGGAATGACAGAATAAAAGAATAGAAGGAATGAATGACAGAAAGAATAGAAGGAATGACAGAATAAAAGAATAGAAGGAATGAATGACAGAAAGAATAGAAGGAATGACAGAATAAAAGGAATGAATGACAGAAAGAATAGAAGGAATGACAGAATAAAAGAATAGAAGGAATGAATGACAGAAAGAATAGAAGGAATGACAGAATAAAAGGAATGAATGACAGAAAGAATAGAAGGAATGACAGAATAAAAGGAATGAATGACAGAAAGAATAGAATGAATGACAGAAAGAATAGAAGGAATGAATGACAGAAAGAATAGAAGGAATGACAGGAAGCAAACATAGAAGAAAGAAAGAAAGAAAGAAGGGAAAAATACAATTCTGTGAAATACTCACCTGTAGAATTGGTATTATAAGTATACAGTACGTCCTGCTCCATATAGATTACTTACACTTGGGACATCCAATAGCAGTGTCCATAAAGTAGGGTGGGATCCCCCAACAATAAGGTAACAGCAGACAGTTTAAACCACTGCCGCCTGCAGAACCTTTCGTCCAAAAGCAGCATCAGCTGAGGCCCTAACATCAACCTTGTAAAACTTTGAAAAGGTATGAACAGAAGACCAAGTAGCGGCCTTGCAAACTTGTTCAACAGAAGCCTGGTGCTGAAAAGCCCAAGAGGCACCAATAGCACGAGTGGAATGAGCAGTAAGGCGGAAGGGAGGATTCTTCCCCTTAGCAGAATAGGCCTGAATCACAGCCTGACGGATCCACTTGCTGATAGTAGACTTGGCAGGAGCCAAACCCTTCCTAGTACCAGAAGGGACCACAAAAAGAGCATCAGTCTTCCTGAAGGACGCAGTGACTACCAGGTAATACTTCAGACACCTGACCACATCCAAGGAATGCAGAACCCTTTCCTTAGCGTTGCTAGGATTAGGGCACAATGAAGGAAGAACAATGTCCTGATTCAAATGAAAAGCAGACACCACCTTAGGCAGAAAATCTGGCTTAAGGCGGAACACCACCTTATCCTGGTGTCTCTCATAGTATGGGGGCTGGATAGACAGAGCCACCAGCTCAGACACACCCCTGACCGAAGTAATAGCCACCAGAAAGACAACCTTGAGGGTAAGTACAGCCAGAGCAGCATCCTGAATAGGCTCAAAGGGAGCACCCTGCAAGGCAGACAAAACCAAGTTCAAATCCCAAACAGGGACCATAGGTTTACGTGGGGGACGCACATGAGTGACCCCCTGAAAGAAGGTCTTAACCAAGGAATGCTGAACAAAAGACTTCTGAAAGAAGGCAGACAGGGCAGAAACCTGACCCTTCAGAGTACTGAGTTGGAGACCCGACTCCAAACCATGCTGCAGGAACTCCAGAATCCTGGGAACTGAGAACACCCAACAGGGAAGAGACCTAGACTCACACCAGTCCATGTAGGTACGCCATACCCTATAATAGATGCAAGAGGAAGTCTTCTTCTTAGCCTTCACCATGGACTCAACCACCGAGGCAGACAAGCCTTTTTCCATCAAGATGGAGGTTCCAGCAGCCAGGCCGTCAAGGCCAGAGTTTGTAATTGGGATGGCGTAAGGAGCCCTGAGTGAGCAGATCTGGCACTCCTGGAAGAACGTACTGATCTACTGCCATCTGCACCACGTCTGTGAACCACACTCTTTTTGGCCACCAGAATCACTGGCCCCCCTTCCATAGCAATCTTGCGCAGGACCCTGCCCAGCAGGGGGAATGGAGGAAAGACATACAGAAACTGAATGTCCTGCCATGACATTACTAAACCATCCGTGGCCAAGGCCAGAGGATCCTGGGACAGGGAGACAAAGGTCGGGAGCTTGTGATTGTGACGGGACGCAAACAGATCCACATCTGGTTGGCCCCAACGGTGACACAGAGATTGGAACACCCTGTTGTAGAGGGACCCCCCCGGAATGTATACCACTGATATGCAGGGAACATTGGGCTCCACCCAGGTCAGGATCAGAGACACTTCCTGGAGGGCCCTCTTGCTCCGGGTCCCTCCCTGATGATTGATGTAGGCAACTGCCGTCAGATTGACAGAGCGCCCCTGAACAGGCAGGCCCTGAAGATGAGTAGTCAAGCGAGTCAGAACTAACCTGATCGCTCACAGCTTCAAGACATTGATAGGGGTATGGGCCTCCTGAGGGCCCCACCTCCCCTGGAACCGTAGGGACTTCCAGAACCCCCCCCCCCCTCAACCTGACAGACTGGCAACAGTGGTGACTGTCTCCCAGGAAGGGGCAAGAAAGGATCTGCCCCCCCAACAGGTTCCTTGAGTCCATCCACTACAAGAGGGACCTCCTTACCAGGGGGGAAAGCACACAGACCCTGTCCAGGGATGCTGGGTCCTTGTCCCATACAGACAATAGGAAAAGTTGCAGAAGCCCCAAGTGGGACTGAGGATAAGGGACCGCTTTGAAGCACGCCACCATCAGGCCCACCAGCTGCATCCCCTGCCTGGCAGAGGGATGGGGACAGCTAGGAGGAACTGAGACTGTGCAATCAGACTGTCTACCTTCTGCTGAGGAAGGAAGATCCTTGCCTGAACTGTGTCCAGATTCATTCCTAGGAATGGAGTTACCAAGGAAGGGGACAGTGAAGGACTTGGGGTGATTGATCACCCATCCAAATGACTCCAGCGTGGACACCACCAGCTGTGTATCCAACTCTGCCTGATGTAGAGACTGGGAAGTGATGAGGATGTCGTCCAGGTAAGGCAGCACGTGGACGCCCCTTGGCCTCATCAGAGACATCACCCCCGCCAGCACCTTGGTGAGCACTCTGGGAGCTGAAGAGAGGCCAGATGGCAAGGCCACAAATTGGCAGTGTTGATCTTCCAACGCGAATCTGAGGAGCCTTGGTGTCCTGAAAACACAGGGATGTGAAAGTAAGCATCTTTGATATCCACAGACGGCATGAAGCCCCCCCCCCCCGGGGCGCAAGGAGCTGATGGCCGAGCTTTCCATGCGGAAAACGCCTGTACTTGACAATTTGCTAAAGATCTGTAAATCCAGAATGGGCCTGACTGACCCATCTTTTTTGGGAACTATGAAAAGGTTGGTGTAGAGTCCCTTGCCTTTGTCTGTTAATGGAGATCTGCAAATGACCCCCAAACCCAGCAGGCCTTGCACGGCCTGCGCCAACACCTGAGCAGAGGCAGGGACCAGGAGTACCCGGGACCCGGGAGGCCGCACAGCAAACTCTATCTTGAAGCCGGAGGACACTACCTCCTGAATCCACCGGTCTGAGGCGTGATGCCTCCAGACTTGAGCAAGGTGCCGCAGCCGTCCCCTCACCCTGACAGGCGAGGGCGCCCCATCATGCTTGAGGGGACTTGGGAGAGGATTTGGGCTTAGCCCCCCCGGAGGAGCCAGGGTGTTGTCTTCTGCTCCTGGGACAGGAATCTGCGCGAGCCCCCGCGAAGGACACCCCTGGTTCCTGTTTAACACCATGGTAGGGGGGTAGAAAGGGCGCCCGGCCCCGAAGGGGCCGAGACAGCCGTCTGCGCTGGAGTAACTTACCTCTCTTACCAAACAGGTCTAGACGGGCCCCAAACAGGCGTAGCCCCTTAAAAGGAAGCCCAGTAAGGGCCTTCTTCGCAGCATTGTCACCACCCCACTGTCGCAGCCAGACCAAGCGACGTATAGCCACCACGAGGGCAGAAGTTCTGGCACACATTCTGATGGTGTCATCCAATGCTGAGAGGACAAAATTTACAAACACATCACAACTGGAGAGTGCATTAAACACCTCCCAAGGGAGATCACCAGGGGCACGATCAAGCATTTTTCTGATGAGGGTTCTAGTGGCCACAGCAGTAATGGCAGAGGCACAGACCGGGCGCAGCGCCGTCCCCGCACATGCAAAGGCGTGGGAGGCCAGCAGGTCAATGCGCCAGTCTTCAGCATCCCGCAGGGTAGTAGAGTCAGGGGGATGCATGACAGGGGTGCTTGCGCTTCCCTCTAACAGGAAGCGTGCCCGCGCCGGCCATTCACAAACTGCCGGTGCGGGTGCGCGCCCTGCTAGAGGGAAGCGCGAGACGCGGCCGCAGCTTGCACATGCACCGTTGGAACGGGGTTAGGGTAAGGTTTCTGGGCTTCCTGGGGGGTTTCACCCCGCGGGACATCCCAATTTCGGATGCCCTGCGGGAAGGGATCTGATCGGCCCGGGAATCTTATAGAATCTTATAGTGCCAATCTTATAGATTCCCGGCCCGATCCCCCCTGGGTGTTGGTCCACTTTAAAGTGTTCATGTTACAACGTTGTTACATTGTAATTCCATATGTTTTCGCTTTGTCACTAGTGGATAGATGCTGAAAAACAGACTTTAATCACCCCGCCTCCTGCGCTCTGGGCTTCAGAGAAGCATTTTTCAGCGCCAGAGATTTGTGAAGCTGTTTTTTCCTGAATATGGTGTGAGTCGGTCGCTATGAGCAGTCGCTAACATGCGCTCCCATACAGCGCTGTACTGGTCAAATAGCGACTCCTCACAATGTATTCACCATTACTGAACAGTATACTATAAAGTAGCGACTCACGGCCGAGCACAGCGACTACTAGCGGGCGCTCTGAAAATGCCTGCTACAGATGCTCATCTGTCGCTACCTGGCGTTAGTGATGAATCAGCCTGCCCGTTTCCAACTGCAAGCACGGCCACTGACAATATTGACTATTGGCTCTTTTTTATTTATTGATTGTGTGGTGCGGAACATAGATAACACATTTATTTATTACAGCGCCCGATACCCGCTACTACAGCGTCTACTAGCGGTCGCTCTAAGCGCCATTATACAGACGCTCATCTGGCGATACCTGGCGTTAGTAATAAATCAGCCTCCACGTGTAAAATGAAAAAGACTTATTGCCCTGATCTCCCGTAATTGTGACGCCTCACCAATGAGGTTTCGTTATTGATGCGGCTTCTCCGGTCCCGTCCCGAGCCGGCGCGTGGCGAGGATGGGCCGCCATAACGGATAAGACTCAGAAGACGAATCAGTCTCCGTCACTGTGGGCCGTGTGCCTCCCAATGGCTCATATATTGTCCAGGCTTCTAAATTGGTGTGACGGGCCAATTACCAGCGAGCGGCACAAATCTGGCGCTGACGGCCCATCTGACATCTCCGCGGCTCTTCTATCACATGGTAATGGCTGCTCCAAGAGAAGGACCCGCTCCATCAGAGACCTGATCTGTGCCAGTGTCATGGCGAGAAGAGACGAGGGCAAGAAAGAAATAGAAAATAGCAGGAGCAGCGGGCACAGGACTTTCCATAGACTCTATTGCTGTATAACCTGTTGTAAAGAGGAACCTCCCCCAAACCTCACCGAACTGCTGCCCCCCTCCGGTTTTACCTTTGGACAGTATATACTCACCTCCCCGGGGGATCCATCTTTTGGGTCTGTCGGTTTTCCAGGTGACCTTCGGACTGGTGGCACCATCTTGCACTATGCGCAGCCCCCGATCTCGCGCCATGAATGGGATACAATGGAGCCGCTCGAAATACTGCGCTGAGCTGTGAGATCACTGTGTGACAGTTAGGGGCGGCTGGGGGGGGTACATCTTGTAATGTACGTTCAATACAGCAGGAAACTTGTAATGTAAACCCATAACAGCAGCAGGTAAAAAGACTGTAGACTGGGGTGAGGATTGGGTCCTGAAGCAGCCAGATGGTAAGGTAAGTAGAGGCCGATGGGGAGGGGAATCAGCCCCTTTATATTTTAGGTTTGATGTTCCTCTTTAAAGTGGCTCGAAACCCATGCCCCAACAGCCCTGAAATGAATAAGATTCCAGGGCCACTGAATTCCCATCCCCCGGGCATCCAGAATCGAGCTGCCCCGTTGTGTGATACCCGCGCCCAGGTCGCCTGGTAACTCATCTTCTTTCCCGATCCAACGGCGCATGCGCGAGCTGCAGCCGCATCCCCGCTATCCCTTTAGCAGGGCGCCAGGCATTTGTGAATGCTCGGATCCGCCTGCCTTAGATGAAGGCTGGCAGGCTGATTCATTACTAACGCCAGGTAGCGACAGATGAGCAGCTGTAGCGCGGATTTCAGAGCGCCCGCTAATAGTCGCTGTGCTCGGCAATGGATCATTGTTTCAGAGCGCCTCAGTCGCTGGCCGGCATTGATGAATATGATGCGTGAGTCGCAGTACTACGCGAACGGTAGCGCCAGCTCAGTGCGACCTACTCACACCACATCAAAAAAACAGCCTCAAACAGCGCTCAAAATCAGGTCGTTGTAGCCCATAGCGCCAGAGGCTGTGTGACTAAAGTCTGTTTTTGAACACATATCCACCAGTAACAAAGTGAAAACACAAGAAATGACATTGTTATAACATTGTAACATGAACACTTTAATACCAGACATGTAAGGACAATTCTGCAAAAATATATTAAAGTAAAAATGTTGTCAAAAATGTCATTTTCTAGGCCAGGATACATCTCAGAAAGATTTGAGTTTTTATAAAAAAAAAAAAAAAAAAAAGGAAATTGGGATCAGGAAAGGGAAAGGAGCGTCCATAGAAATGTATGGGAGAGCGCCAGGTAGCGAGAGGTAAGACGTGGCGCTCTGCAAGGCTGAACGCCGGCTCTGTACGCTGAGCCTGGGATAATGATGAATCGGACGCTACATGGCGTTGTTCCAGTTGCTCACCAGATTCAGCTTCATAAATATGGAATTGCGTGCCGTGTCCGGCGTTCACCTGGCGCTACCTGGCGCTTACAAGGTACTACCTGGCGCTATCCCTTCATGAATAAGGCCCTTAGATGAGCTGCAAGATTCTGTACTGAAATAAAGCTTCTGAAAATTATCCTACATGATCCACGAGCAGTCGAGTAAGCTATCTGCCAAGCCTTATGGAGTAAGAACACATCCATCACAGACACACACAGACAAGGTGAAGCTGTCTACAGGATTCACATTACTGCCATCTGGTGGTAAGTCAGAATAAACAGGAATTTGTCATGTAAATGAAGCCTTTGAGGGATTTAGTTACAGTACCCTGATACTGTGTTTCATATCAAGAAAATAGGAAGTATTTGACCGAATGGAAGCTAAGGTGGAGGTGGACACATCTGTAAGTGATATAACGCTATAGAATGTCCCAACACCTAGACTTTTATGATTGAATGCTAGGGTATGTCTAACCGTTATGGGTGGGAAAAAGTGGACCAAACCCAGATATTGACTATCTTGGGTTTTGATCTACTCCCAAAGCTAAGGTGGTGGTGGACACATTTGTAAGTGACCTAACGCTATAGAATGTCCCAAAACCTAAAAGACTTTTATGACTGAATGCTAGGCTATTTATGGCCGTTACGGGTGGGAAAAGTTAAAGTGGGCCAAAACCCAGGAGGCTGAGGTTGCCCGACCAAACTCACCTTTTCACGGTCCTACAGCCGTTCATCCAATCAGCACGCTTGGATCAGCTTGAGCTTGTTTGTCAAGGAGCTTGTCTAATACAAGCAGATCCGAGCACGCTGGCAGCCGCATCCCCTGCTTCCCTCTAACAGGGAGCGTGTCCGTGTCGGCGGCCATACACAAAATACCTGGTGAGGGCCTGTGTCCTGCTAGAGGGATAACAGGGATGCGGCCGCCTCCTGCACATGCACCGTTGGACCAGGAATGAAGGTGAGTTTATATGGGCGACCTGGGGGTTTCACTGGTGCGGGGATGCTGCCACTGGTCATGCATGCGCTGTTGGACCGGAAGAGAAGGTACATTTATGGGTGACGGGGGGGGGGGGGGTTTACACAGCGGGGCTTCCCGATTTTGTATGTCCCGGGGGGGGGGGGGAAAATCAATCGGCCTGGGTATCTTATAGATCTCCGTGGGTGGAGGTCCACTTTAAGCACAATTCTAGAAACATTCTCTAGTTGAGAAAGAACCTAGCAAATGAGGCTATTCCATCATCCATCCAGAAACCAACTCCCATCGCCAGCAGCTACTGGACAGGAAACGCTCCCACCACGTCGGCGCGGTACAGACTGTGCGGTTCTGCACCCGTTGTCACACAGTTGTTATCTTATTCCGAGGCAACACCGGTGGATACGCAACACAGAACGAGCCCGGATTTACTCCAGCGACCACCTGGCCCGCAGATGAGCCTGACACCGGATCATCAATCACCCATAGGCTGTATGGCTTCCTTCCCGCCGCCGTTTCCCATCATGCAGCTGTGCGCCGCCTGTTGCAATAACTTTCGCGCTGATCGTTTATCACCCTGGCTCTATCTAAGGTGACGTGTAAGTGTTCTTGTGTTTAGCTCCACACATTAATGGCAACGTTATTTAGGCCCAACTCCAACCGATGGGTATGGAGTATCGATTCTTTCTTTTTAGTATTGATTCTGAATTTACCCCCCCCGCTACAGTAAAAGAAAAGTACAAAAAAACACTTACCTGATCCCTTGTTTGATCCGGCCAAGTCTCCTCTGTACCCAGGGGGCCTCTGACTTCCCCCTGGGGCTCCTCCAGCTGCAGGAGAGTGCCCAGAATAGGGCTCCCCCCCCCCCCCGCGCTTCAGCCGCCTCCGGCAAGTCCTGAGATAAGAAAATAAATTTTACTCACCTTCGTGCACAAGACCCGACGGGTCTCTTCTTCAGCGGGGGGGGGGGGGGGGGGGGCTCAGATCCCTCCGCCTGGGGATCTTCAGTCTTCAGGAGAGAGCCCGACATGGCCCTCTGCCCCTGCTTTCCCGATTGGCACCGCCAACTTTACGACTAGCACCTCCCCTTTGGGGACAGAGCTGATGACGTCACCCTGGGGACGTCATGCTGGCTCCCGGCGGTTCAGCTGTCAGATGCAGCGATCGCGGGCCAGAGAGGGGGAGGGGCAAGGGGATCCTCTAATCTCCTGCCTCCCCCGCCCTCTACAGCAATCACAGCATCTGTCATCGGATCAGCGAGGGACAATCGGAGATGATTTTTATTTATTTATTATTTATTTATTAAATTATGTTTATAATAATTGTATTAAATAATATAATATAATAATATAATATAAAATATAATAATTGTATTAAATTATTTAATAAACTATTTATTATTTATTCATTAAAATAAACATTTAAGAAAGACCTTTTCTCTATGTGTGTTTTTTACTGTTAACCCTTTGTAAACGGATCTATGTGACCCCTATACCAGTTCACAAGGCTCTGGGTCTGGCAAGTTACCTGCGGCTAATGGCTGACTTGCCATTAACCCCTAGCCCCCCCATTATCTGCCTTCCCAAGGGGGGGGGGAGCAGAAGAGCCCATGGCCATTAGGCTGTGCCGGCTTGTAGCCTGTAGGGCCAGGGGCCACCAAAGCTGGCCCCTGCGCCCTGTTCTACAAGCCCCCATAACTGGTGCCCGGGCTGATTATGCTGCTCAGGCCTTATTGGGGGGGGGGAATTTTTAGGGTTTTTAACTCTTAAAATTCCAAAAAATACCCCGCCCCAGGGAAGGGGGATCCTATGTCAATTTTTTTAATTAAAAAAAAAAAATATGAAAAAAAATCGCAATATATCATCTTTGAGACAGAATCGGGATCTATTGTTTCACCATATAGGATTCACATTACTGCCATCTGGTGAGTCAGAATAAGAAATGCCTAAGGGGTGTAGGTCTGTTCTAAAGAGAAGGGGGTCATTATTTCCCTCTAAGATCATAATTTGTGGCTAAAGATTACCAATAACATAATTTAAGTTATTATAAAGTATTATAAAGGACTGAACTGGATGGACTAAAGTATTTATTCAGCTTTACATACTATTTTACTGGGAGGCCGATTCATTAATAGCACCAGGTAGCGACAGATGAGCGACAGTAGCGTTATTTTCACAGCGCCCGCTAGTAGTCGCTGTGCTTGGTCGTTGTTCGGTTGTTGACAGCGACTCAGTCGGTGTGCGGTAATGTTGAATACGGGGTTAGGAGTCGCTGTTTGACAGGTTCCGCGCTGTGTGGGAGCGCATGACAGCGAATGGCCATAGCGAACGGCTCCCACCATATTCATTAACAAATCACGCTCAAAAAATTATCGCGCTGTAAAATGCATGTTTAAACCCCAGAGTGCTGGCGGCAATGGGTTAAAAGTAATTTTTTACCCCCAAACAACCATATTTTTGGGGAAAAAAAAAAACAAGTTTTTCAAAACATTTTGTAATATGAATACATTAATATCAGACCTGTAATATCAATTCTGCACAAATTTTTTAACCTTAAAAAAAAAAAAAACTAACATTGCAGAAGTGGTCACAAAATTTTTGACATTTAAAAAAAAAAAAAAAAAAAAATTAATAGCAATTAATTATGAATATTTAAAGATTGCTCCATTGAAATGCATTGGAGAGCGCCAGGTAGCGAGAGATCATACCTGGCGCTGTTCAAGGTCGCTCGCTGGCGCTGTGGGGTGAGGCTGGAATAATGATGAATGATTCGCTATCTGGGGCTTTGTCAGTCGCTAAGCAGGATCGGCTTCATAAATGTGTGATTGTGGAGGGGAGCCGGCGTTCTTGTGGCGGTGAGCGCCATTACCGTTCGCTCACCGTTCGCTACCTATCCCTTGTTAAATAAGGGCCTGAGTCGCTGTCAACAACCGAACAACGGCCAAGCACAGCGACTACTAGCGGGCACCTGTGAAAATACCGCTACAATCGCTCAACTGTCGCTACCTG
Organism: Gastrophryne carolinensis; assembly: GCA_027917425.1. NCBI lineage: Eukaryota > Metazoa > Chordata > Amphibia > Anura > Microhylidae > Gastrophryne > Gastrophryne carolinensis. Next base: position 510,057,585 of record CM051236.1, on the reverse strand, counting down.
CCTCTATTAATAAATCAGCCTCCCTGTTACTATGTTACTATGAGACACCAGCCTGTCCCTGGTGCCGTTGATTACAATATTTCTAAAACAACATCCAATAATTCACCTGCCAAGGCACGGCGGAATCGCACTATGGCGGCCACATGATGGAGCTCTAGTATATTGCGCCCAACTCGATACTCTATTAAATATCCACCAAAACTACATCAGAGGTCTAATGAGAATCCAATTTCCTCTGTAGACTCCCATCCATTGGGTTATTTACCTTCCATTTACATTGAGCTCCTTCCATTGCTCGGATAATTCTAACACCTCATACAAACCCATCTTTCGCATTCTGCCCATACAGTTTTTATAGTTTGATTGCGTAACTAATTGCCAGTTAAAAAATCAGCATATTTCACGCGCAACTTGCCCCGTTAATCCAATTAGACACAAGCAGAGGGGTTTAGTGCAATTGGGAAACCAATGGCGGATGGGGAGCCACATGGGTCATAAATCATGCAAATTAGCAGACATCGTCCAGGCCCCTTTTTTTCTGTTTGTGAAGAGTATATTGGAATGTATCTATTTATGTATAGAGAAGGGTGCAGGGGGGGGTGAGTCTGAAAGCTATAAAACAGCAGGGCACCCCCCCATTGGTGGTTCAAAAGGACCAGAACCCAGGATAGTCAAAATCCTGGGTTTTGGTCCACTTTAATCCGGACCTTCAGCATCATTTAATAAATATTCTATACCCTTAAAAAACTATTCCTCAGCATCTAAAATTAATATATTTTATGCTTTAGTGACTTTTTATTCTTTCTCCCACTGAGCTGCAACTCTGTTCAGGACTCTAGTACAATACAACACCACTTGCGGTCCCAGTTACCGCAAAATAGACATAACCCAGGTCGGCACCAAATACCCCCCACAATTACCACTCAATCATATAAAGAATATCCAAAAATACATTTTTATTACATTAAAAACATCAAAACAACAGACAACATACAAATAAAAGTACAGATAGGGCCACAGCAGGGGCATCCCAATCATAGTGATACAAGATGAAACCCTATAATCCATCCAAAATGATTCAATAGCAGAAAATCTATAATAGCAAACAAGTACGTAAATAAATAAAGCAATCTCTCACAATTGTGCTAAAAAAGTGCTAATCGTGCCACAATAAAGTGCTTTGTGCTATAAAAAGAAAACCATCAACAAAAGAATGACAAATGAGCAAAAGACAACAACCAGGAATGAATTCACCTAGGTGCCTGGTATCCCCGCTGATCCCCGCTGGTATCCTCACCACCCGCGCGTTTATCAAGGTGCCAGTCAGGTGTTTAGGACTCTAGGATACGGAAGCCGCCATCTTGGCTCAGTATCATCACATACTGAGGAGAGGAGCAGGGGGCAAAAGTGCAGGGGGTGGAGTTATAGCTGTGCCTTGCACAGACAGAGCAGACCTGGGGTCAGGAAAAGGCTAGCAATCCCAGAATGCAGAGCATTCCTGTTTGCAGGCAGCCTGAGACCCCATGGGCCGCCATCTTGGATGTTTAAAGGTTCATAAAATGCAGTAGATGCAGGTAGGATGACTTTTAATGTGGGCAATCTATATGTGCGGGGTGAAGGTCCGGATTAATGTGGGCAATCTGTATGTACAGGGGGGGAACATACAAGATAGGCTCTTATTCAGGGTGAAGGTCCGGATTAATGTGGGCAATCTGTATGTACAGGGGGGGAACATACAAGATAGGCTCTTATTCAGGGTGAAGGTCCAGATTAATGTGGGCAATCTGTATGTACAGGGTGTGGGAAACATATAAGATAGGCTCTTATTCAGGGTGAAGGTCCGGATTAATGTGGGCAATCTGTATGTACAGGGTGGGGGGAAACATATAAGATAGGCTCTTAATCAGGGTGAAGGTCCGGATTAATGTGGGCAATCTGTTTGTCAGGTATAAGGACAGCAATCCCAGAATGCAGAATGATTCCATGGGCCACCATCTTGGATGTTTAAAGGTTCATAAAATGCAGTAGATGCAGGAAGGATGATTTTTAATTTGGGCAATCCCTATGTACAGGGTGTGGGAAACATATAAGATAGGCTCTTATTCAGGGTGAAGGTCTGGATTAATGTGGGCAATCTGTATGTACAGGGTGTGGGAAACATATAAGATAGGCTCTTATTCAGGGTGAAGGTCTGGATTAATGTGGGCAATCTGTATGTACAGGGTGTGGGAACATATAAGATAGGCTCTTATTCAGGGTGAAGGTCTGGATTAATGTGGGCAATCTGTATGTACAGGGTGTGGGAAACATATAAGATAGGCTCTTATTCAGGGTGAAGGTCTGGATTAATGTGGGCAATCTGTATGTACAGGGGGGGAAACATATAAGATAGGCTCTTATTCAGGGTGAAGGTCTGGATTAATGTGGGCAATCTGTATGTACAGGGTGTGGGAACATATAAGATAGGCTCTTATTCAGGGTGAAGGTCTGGATTAATGTGGGCAATCTATATGTACAGGGTGGGGGGAAAACATATTAGATATGCTCTTATTCAGGGTGAAGGTCTGGATTAATGTGGGCAATCTGTATGTACGGGGGGGAAAACATACAAGATAGGCTTTTATTCAGGGTGAAGGTCCGGATTAATGTGGGCAATCTGTATGTACAGGGTGGGGAAACATAAAAGATAGGCTCTTATTCAGGGTGAAGGTCCGGATTAATGTGGGCAATCTATATGTACAGGGGGGGAAACATATAAGATAGGCTCTTATTCAGGGTGAAGGTCCGGTTAAATGGAGGAAAAAGAACGATGATGGTGGTTGTCCCTCAATCTGAATGTTTAGGGCCTTATTTATCACGGGCTAGCGCCAGGTAGTGTCTGACGAGCGCCAGGTACCGCCAGCTATCGGCGGCTACCGACTCAAGTACGCCCGGCGGCGGTCACAATGACGCATTTATCAAGCTAAATGAGGCTAGCGCCGGCGAGAGCAACGGCTAGCGCGGGATTCATCATGAAGCCGCCTGGAACGAACAGCGCCGCTGCAAATTCCTTCACAGCGCCAGGTATGACCTGTCGCTCCCTGGCGATGTCCAATGCATTTCAATGGAGCAATCTTTAATTAATCCTAATTAATTGGTATAATTTTTTTTTTTTTTTTTTTAATGTCAAAAATTCTGAGACCACTTCTGCAATGTTAGTTTTTTTTTAAAGTAAAAAAAAAAAAAAATTGTGCAGAAATGATCTTACAGGTCTGATATTAATTTATTCATATTACAAAATGATTCCAAAAACATGTATAAAATATGGTTGTTTAGGGGTTAAAAACTAGTTAACACCCATCGCCGCCAGCGCACTGGGGTTTAAACAAGGAATGGACAGCGCCAGCAAATTCGGAGCGTCATTTTTTAATGAATATGAAGCAAGCCGTTCGCTCTGGCCATTCGTTGTCAGGCGCTCACATACAACGCTGAACCTGTGAAACAGCGACCCCTAAGCCCGTATTCAACATTACCGCACACCGCTGTAATCAAGCTAACGCCGGCCAAGCACAGCGAATACTGGCTGGCGCTGTAAAAATCACGCTACAGTCGCTCATCTGTCGCTACCTGGCGCTATTAATGAATCGGCCTCCCCGTCTAAGATGGAACAACAATGGAGCAGAGATTGGGGTACAGAGACCTGAATTTAAATTGGCAACTCATTCAGGTATCGGGCTATAAAAATTTAGACCTTGATTCAAAAAGGGTTGAAAAAAATTCTCATGTAGTAAAAAATTCAATGTATGAGAAAAAAGCCTGAGAATGTCACTGTTACTGAATCACCAAATATAAAGACAATGAAAGTCAATGGCAATTTTTTACTACTAGGAAAATTAGAGAACTGTTTCCTCCTTTCTACACTGTAGTAAAAGCTGCCATTGACTTTCATTGTCTTCCTATCTGCTGATTCAGTAACTGAAATTCTCAGGCTTTTTTCTCATTATTTGAATTTTTTACTACCATGAGATTTTTTTTTTTTTCAACTCTTATTGAATCAAGGGCATAGTATTAGAACATCAATGCTGGAGGCCAGGGCCGGCGTCAGCACCCGGCAAGGCGGGGACAGCTGCCAGGGCCACGGCCTCCAGGGGGCTCGCTGACAATCTTGTGTTTCAGTAACAGTGACATGCTCAGGCTTTTTCTTTTTCATTATTTGAATTTTTTACTACCATGAGAATTTTTTTCAACTCTTATTGAATGGAGGCCATAGTATTAGAATGTCAATGCTGGAGGCAAGGGCCGGCGTCAGCACCGGCAAGGCGGGGTAGCTGCTAGGGGGCTCCCGTCCTCCTCCAGGGGGGCTCACTGACAGGGCCTGGGGTGTGCGACGGCGCTTGACTGGCGGCCTTCTGGGAGCGGCGGTGCAAGATCTTTTCCTCGCCGGGCGGGGACAACAGTATGCAGCAATAAGGTTCCGCCGCTGCCTGTGCTGTCCCCACCGGGGAGAGAGGAGGGGCCTCCCCACCATGTGACAGATGCGCCGGCGGGCTGCGTTCGAACAAACAGCTAACAGCAACAAGGAGACCGGGAGTGCGTGCTGGGAGGGAAAACACTGTAGAGGTAAGTTTCTTTTTTATTAAATTTTGCTCCTTAGGGGGCATCCAGATTTGGGACGTCCCTAGGTGATGTGACGCAACACTTCACCACAAAGGGGCCCCCTGTGACCATGCCGCCCAAGGGCCCACGTAAAACCTGGAGCCGGCCCTGCTGGAGTCACCTGTAGCAGGTTAGTGTTCTATTCATATAAGCATGACCTCATCGCTACCCTCTTTTTCCTGATTACGGCTATAACTCATACAAGCCCAGGAGGGAGATATAAAAAGAAATGAGACACAAAAAGGGCAACAGACATTAGTCACTTGGCTGCTAAGACTAATCACATGGCGCGGTGACCCGTTTTGTCCAGACTGGGGACAAAACCAGAAAAAAAACAACCTGACATCACCTGACACCCGGCACATCATCCGGTGCTAAATATTTACCTGTGGCTGCTGTTTGACGCACCGGCTGAGAAAAAAAACATTTAAAAAAGGACCATAAGTTCCTGGTCTCTGGTGAGGTCAATACAATGATGATTATGCTGTTAGTTCCATTTACATAAGGTATGTTGGTGACACTGAAGCAGAGGCGTGGCTAGGTTTTCTGCCACCCGGGGCAAAGATTCAAAATGGTGCCCCCCACCTGTGCTCAGGCCCCCCTTTGGCGCCCCACTGACCTGCTGCACACCCCTGCCCTGAAGCAAACGGGGAGGCCGATTCATTAATAGCGCCAGGTAGCGACAGATGAGCGACAGTAGCGTTATTTTCACAACGCACGCTAGTATTCGCTGTGCTTGGCCGTTGTTTGGCTGTTGACAGCGACTCAGTCGGTGTGCGGTAATGTTGAATACGGGGTTAGGAGTCGCTGTTTGACAGGTTCCGCGCTGTATGGGAGCGCATGACAGCGAATGGCCATAGCGAACGGCTCCCAGCATATTCATTAACAAATCACGCTCCAAAAATTCTTGCGCTGTGAAATGCTTGTTTAAACCCCAGAGCGCTGGCGGCGATGGGTTAAAAGTGTTTTTTTAACCCCCAAACAACCATATTTATTGAAAAAAAAAAAACATGTTTTTCAAAACATTTTGTAATATGAATACATTAATATCAGACCTGTAATATCAATTCTGCACAAATTTTTTTTTTTTTTAACCTTAAAAAAAATATCTAACATTGCAGAAGTGGTCACTGAATTTTTGACATTTAAAAAAAAAAAAAAAATAAATAAAAAATTAATAGCAATTAATTATGAATATTTAAAGATTGCTCCATTGAAATGCATTGGAGAGCGCCAGGTGGCGAGAGGTCATACCTGTCGCTGTTCAAGGTCGGACGCTGGCGCTGTGGGGTGAGGCTGGAATAATGATGAATGATTCGCTATCTGGCGCTCTGTCAGTCGCTAAGCAGGATCGGCTTGATAAATGTGTGATTGCGGAGGGGAGCCGGCGTTCTCGTGGCGGTGACCGTCATTACCGTTCACTCACCATTCGCTACCTGGCGCTATCCCTTGTTAAATAAGGGCCATTGACTTCCAGTATGCTAAGGGAAAACTGAGCACACGGTCGCTCCTATGTAGGGAAGCGCTCAGTTAGGCGGCGTCAGCACAGGGCAAACCTGGGCAATTGCCAGGGCCCCTGGCATCTTCTGGGGCCCACTCAGGCCCACACTTGGCCATAGTATTATTTTATATTGGTCCCGAACCACCAAATGCGGGGTGTTATGTGCAGACCATTGATGGAAGCTCAGAAGGTGGAGAGAACCAGGTGACAACTGACAAGGACTGGAGGGCAATCAGCAGCAGGAGATGACCCATTTGTGGCAGCGAGGCTGAAAGGCGACATCATGTGACTCACTACTTTGGGGCCCACTAAGACTGTCTTGCCCAAGGTCCCCACAAACCTGAAGCCGACCCTGGCTCAGTTACCACAGAGTTGCAAATGGAACATTACATGCCTGCTGGGGATCATAGAGAAGAGGGCTTGCAGGAGATCACTTTCTCTCTCTAGCTGCTGATGGTACACTTTCTGCCCCTGCAAGTTGGGGTTTGCAGCCCCTGGCTGGAGATATCAAAGACTATATATACAGGACAGAGTACCAGTATGCTGAGGGAGAACTGAGCTGTGCTGAAGCAACCCACATACACAGCCTCAAAGTGAAGCCTGGATCACTTCCCAGACTGCTACACTGTTCACCCGTATGTCCAGCGGCTGTGTGCCCTGTGGAGAAGCTTCAACTGCTGCTGCATATCTGATCATCGACTCCTGTGTGTCAGGATCAGGGGCCCCTGCAGCTTGCATCGTGTTGACTTACTCCTGGAGGTATTTAGCTATAGACTATATTATAGTCTATTATATATTATATACTATAGTCTATATACCCAAGTATACCGTATATGCACAGACTAACTAAAGCCACAACTGGGTCTTCCATTTTGTTCTATACTGTGTATGGTCAGTTTATACTTGCAAGTTAACCTTTACTACTTAAAGTTCCTAGTACTGTTATACTTGACTATCAGTGAATGACTTCTGTAAATTATTGCTGGGAGCAGTAGTCCCTCTGCTCCAAATGTTTTGTTTTGCTTAGACAACTTGATCTATTTCACAGAAAGGTGTTCCCTATTAGTTGCAAGGGCCCTATTCTAGGTGGAGGCACTGGCACGCCACACATTTAACCCACTCTTCCACTCAGCGAAGGCTCAGCTTCTCTTTGTTACCAAGAGGTTAGCGCCAAAGCCTGTCTTGAGTGGGGTGTTTACCATCACACCCCAAAACAGCCCTACACCTGCATGACTGATAGTGCCCCTGAGCCATAGGCACCATTCATCCAAAGAGTCAGTGATAAACCACCCAGTGACATCCAGTGTTCTGCGTTTGGTGGAACCGTCTTCCCCATGTCACCAAAGTGGGACATTTAGGTGTCCCCAGATTTTTCGGAGGGACTGTGGGCCTCAAAGTGGGACTGTCCCACTGAAACGGGGACACCTGGTCAGTTTACAAATACTGTATCCTCATATTTAAACTACAGCTCACATTACCCCCATATTACCACCGGATTCGCTGCCTGCTCCTATTGGCGGACGGAGCATGTAGGTTGGAGTGGCAACCGGTTTTGCTGCTCGGGCATTGGGGTGATCGTGACCTTTATGACTACGTCTGCCTTACGTGGACTATCCAAGTGGTTCAGAATCATTATATTAGTGGAGACCATCATTTTACCCAAAACAATGTTTGCTTCAGTGCAGGGGTGTAGCTAGGGGGGGCACATGCCCCGTGTGCAGCAGGTCAGTGGGGTGCCAAAGGGGGGCCTGAGCACAGGTGGGGGGCACGTGCCCCGGATGCATTCTGATTCGAATAGGGGGCTAGTCAACACCTACCAGACAACTATTGCTTTTCTTTTAAATGTATTTTGGTCTTCAAGCAGGAAGTGGAAGCGCTATCTCTTTCTGCAAGCATGAGCTTACCGTTTCTGCCTGAAACCCCGACACAGTAGATAGTCAAAGATCTTCAGAATTTCAACTCAGACTTAATGCTTCTTGCTGTTTTCCATCTGAGCACTTCGATAACACTTTGTGTATTCCATAAGAGAAAAAATGTTTCCTCTCATCTCCATTATCGGCAAGCGAAAGCTGTAATTTTCCCAGCGATGTCTTCATTTCCTGCTTCCATCTCTGAAGAGCTTAGCACGCTGTCTACTCGGCGTTCCTCGGCATCTGTTTCATTACGTGGGCATATCAGCAGTGTGCAAGGACCTTATTGAGCTTCATAAATCCTTAATTACATATAATTCGCTCCTTATAAGCCACTGACCCCTGGTTATAGCCACTCTCCCTCTTAAGCTGTGCGCTCAAACAGGGTTAACAAAACAGCGTGCGCGTTTTGTTTTAAGCCAAATGATTGATTACGAAAATATGCACTTTCTGGAGAGGATGGCTAATCTTCTGTGTATTACAAAGGATTTGACATGATTTGCATTAGAGGGTTACCCTCATCTTATGGTAAAAATATTCTAGCTTAAGCAAGGAATGAAGGAATTCCCAAGGCACTGTACTATCTATGAACATTAGCTGTCATATTCATGTAGCTCCTGTCAGACCACATCCTCATCTCGCCTTTTATTCCAGCTAGAAAGCTTAATGCAAGTGCCAGAGGCTGTAGGTCAACCGCAACATCCTTTAGCGAGTACACAAATTGAAGAACTTTCTGAAAGGCTCCAAGGAATTTCAAGGCCAAATGTGAAATATGACTCTGGTGTCTTCTGTTGTTTGGAAGCTGTCAGGAATCTGCATGTGGCTGTAATGGGCACTCCATGATCTACAGTGTGTGCGTTCCACCTCGAAACCGGAAGTGACGTCAGCAGAACCGGAAGTTTAGTGCCAACATCCTTTAAAGGCAGGACATGGCCTGCAATCTTTGCTGTCTTCTCAGCTTTAACCTGGATCTGGATCCTGTGTTCTGCTTCCCTGCTGCTTGCACTGACCTTCGTCGTGACCCCGGCTTGTTTCTTGGCCACTGAACTTCCACTGCCTGCCTTCTGCTTGTTGACTACTCTGAACCTTTGCCGCTAGCCCTGACCTTTTGTCCGCCCACCGTTCAAGAACCTGCGCTGCCAGCCCTGACTACCTGCCTGTCTGACTATGCCTTTGTCTAATCCTTCTGTACCGCGTCTCATCACCTTGGGGAGCTTCTGACCATCTGGGGCACTATCCTGGTGGCACCTGCAGCTCAGTCTGACCTCCCTTGTGGGGTGCTCCAGTTAAGACCAGTGCAGTCAGTAGAGAGGATGACTAATCTTCTGTGTATTACAAAGGATTTGACAAGATTTGCATTAGAGAGTTAACTTCATCATATGGTAAAAATACATGAAAAAAAATATTTTAGTTTAAGCAAGGAATGAAGGGATTCCCTAGGCTCTGTACTATCTATGAACATTAGCTGTCATATTCATGTAGCTCCTGTCAGACCACATCCTCATCTCGCCTTTTATTCAAGCTAGAAAGCTTAATGCATGTGCCAGCAGCTGTAGGTGAAACTCAACATCCTTTAGCGAGTACACAAATTAAAGAACTTTCTGAAAGGCTCCAAGGAATTCCAAGGCCAAATGTGAAATATGGCCGCCCACCGTTCAAGAACCTACACTGTCAGCCCTGACTACCTGCCCATCTGACTACGCCTGCTTCTTATTGTCTTAGGGAGCTTAAGACCATCTGGGGCACGACCCTGGTGGCACTTGCAGCTTGGGCTGACCTCCCTTGCGGGGGGCTCCAGTGAAGGCCAGTGCGATCAGTAGACTCTGGGCCCTGTGGGTTGGTTGCTTCACCTTGGCAAGGCTGTGCCCACACTTCGGGGCGCCATCCCGAACTGGTGTCCTCCCTGGAGCCCTCTCCATCCTGCAGCTCCTGTTGGCTAACCATGACAGAAGCGCCTGGAAAGTGGGAAGACCTAAATTTGTTTTTCAAGGCACAATGATTCCTGCCCGTCTGACTACGCCTGCTTCTCATCCTTCTCATCGTCTTAGGGAGCTTAAGACCATCTGGGGCATGACCCTGGTGGCACTTGCAGCTTGGGCTGACCTCCCTTGCGGGGGGCTCCAGTGAAGGCCAGTGCGATCAGTAGACTCTGGGCCCTGTGGGTTGGTTGCTTCAACTTGGCAAGGCTGCACCCACACTTCGGGGCGCCATTCCGAACTGGTGTCCTCCATGGAGCCCTCTCCATCCTGCAGCTCCTGTTGGCCAACCATGACAGAAGCGCCTGGAAAGTGGGAAGACCTAAATTTGTTTTTCAAGGCACAATGATTCTTGCTGTAGATTATTGGTGGGCTATTACCTAATGTAAATTATGCAAAAACTATAAGACCTAGTGGCACCTGGAGTGCAATAAACCAATTTCAGGTTGATTCCAGGTGATAATCCAAATAGAAGTGCCAACCTCGAAATTCCTTTTGCATGTTCATTCAATGTATGCTCTCAAAAAAAAAAACCTTCTTGAAGTGTCAGGTACCCATCCGATCATAATGGAAGCGTCAGAGGCAGTAGGACAACCTTTCTGAATCCTTTCTGAAAGACTCCAAGGAATTTCAGGACATAATGGTAACTACAATATCTGAAATCTTTTGGCTCTAAGCACCTTTCCTCGTGACTAGTTATATTGTGAGACTTGTGTTGTGATATGGTCAGCGGTGACGGAATGGGATCAAAAATCAGCCTGGGGTTTTACCAGCACCCAGCCTGCCCATGACCAGCCAGTGGCATCTCTGCTGCTTCCTGGCCAGTCACCCAGTGTGTTCCAAAATTGAGGCTATATCATTAGGGTGAGGACATGGTCTGGGGTTGCTTGTGCGAGGAGATAGAGTGGTGAAGGGGATGAATGGGGCGTTGGAATTGGATGATAGCGTTAGTTAAGGTAGCAGCCCATACTGCCCCAAAGCAGTGAGGACCACTGGACATTTGCCCGGACTCCCTATGGCCAATTCGCCTCTGATGGTCAGCTTTTGTTTTTGTGACACTGTCTCACAAGGTCGAATCATTTTGTACGGAAGAGAATTCGAGCTACTCCCAGTGGTATTTATCGCTGAAGATGTCATTGCCAGTGTGATGATTAGCCAAACGATTATTACTACAATAAAATAGGTATTAGTTTAAAAAGACAAAAAAACTAAATATATATATATATATATATATATAATTTCCTCCATGATTTTGACCCGGTTTTCCCTCCCGATTATCCCTCGATCTCAAAAGATTGACCCCGGCTTGGATTTTGACTTTGCATCTTTGCCGTCTGTCTTTTCACATTCGTCCTTGGCATATATATATATATATATATATATATATATATAATTATATAGACTAATTTGTTTACAAGAACAATATATATATATATATATATATATATATATATATATATATATATATATGGAACAGTAATAAAAACATCATATTCAGCCACAGCTCCGAGTATTATATAAGGAGTTCTTATTATTATTTGTGCCATAGTATTATGTTCTTATTTTCTAGCAGGTTTTCTTTTTTCTCGTTGGGCATTCGGGAAGTGTCACTTCATCTACAAAGAGCGGCAGAAGACATCAGAACAGAGCTGTCCTCCATGCTGTCACCTGTCATCCGAACTGTTGAGGAGCTCGTCTCTGTGACAATATGGCTTCCAGCTTTCCATTTTTTGCCTTTTTTTTATTGTCCCTTTATGTTTCTTTGCAGTGCACTTCTTTCTACTTTTTAGACACACAATGTGGGGATTTAAAATGATATTGGCTTTCTGGGCCATATGTCATCCATGCAGCCATGCTTATTGATGTTATTGAAAATAAATGGTGGAAGTTGTTTGCTGGTTAGTAGCCTATAGACAACATTGGGGATTTAGGAGGGAGAATCTGCATTAATCTCCAGTTTATAGAAAGAGGGTCTAGACACAGGGGGGCTCATACCCCCTCCTCCTCAAGGGCCAGGTTTTGCAAATTTGTACCACACATGTGTAGTCATTAGTGCTTAGCCTATAGGTTTATGTAAGCGCTTATTGTATGACCTGTGCATCACTATCACCAGATAGGAAGACAATGAAAGTCAATAAAACGTTTTTACTCCTGAGAAAAGTATTGAACTTTTTACCACTTTTTACCTGTAGTAAAACATGCCATTGAATTAATTGTTTTACTACCATGAGAATCTTTTTCAACTTAGGCCCTTATTTATGAAGGAATAGCGACAGGTAGCGACTGGTGAGCGGCCGGTAATGACGGGCCCCTGCCACGAGAACGCCGGCTCCCCACCACAATCACACATTTATCAAGCCGATCCTGCTTAGCGACTGAGATAGCGCCATATAGCGACTCATTCATCATTACTCCAGCCTCAGCCCACAGCGCCAGTGTCCGACCTTGAACAGCGACAGGTATGACCTCTCGCTACCTGGCGCTCTCCAATGCATTTCAATGGAACAATCTTTAAATATTCATAATTAATTGTTATTAATGTTTTTTTTTTTTTTTTTTTTAATGTGAAAAATTCTGTTACCACTTCTGCCATGTTAGATTTTTTTAAGGTAAAAAAAAAAAAAAAAATTGTGCAGAATTGATATTACAGGTCTGATATTATTGTATTCATATTACTAAATTCTTTTAAAAACATTTTTTCTTTGGTTTCCAAAAATATGGCGGTTTGGGGGTTAAAAAACTACTTTTAACACATCGCCGCCAGCGCTCTGGGGTTTAAACATGCATTTCACAGCGCTTGAATTTTTTGAGCGTGATTTTTTGATGAATATGGTGGGAGCCGGTCGCTCTGACCAGTCGCTATCATGCGCACCCATACATCGCGGAACCTGTCAAATAGCGACTCGTCACCCCGTATTCAACATTACTGCACACCGACTCAGTCGCTATCAACAACCGAACAATGGCCAAGCACAGCGACTACTAGCGGGCGCTGTGAAAATACTGCTACAGTCGCTCAACTGTCGCTACCTGCCGCTATTAATGAATCGGCCTCCCCGTGAATCGAGGCCATAGTCTGTTGTAGCCGATCACAGAGTACAAAGCTTAAAGTACAAATGACATAAGGCTTTTACATTTCTTTACATCAGCGTATATACTTGTGATAGATGCATGACAGCTGTTCTGCTAGTGTGTAAGCCGAGACAATACATATACAGTTATATATACATTTAGCTCCAAGGACAGTTTTAAGCTTTAAGGTAGGACTCCACTGAATAGAAATTATATAGATCAGATTGAATTGAAAGTGGATTGGTCACATTTTTAAACCTATATTTCCTTATCACCCCCTCCACTGCTCAAAATATCTCCTCCCCAGCCGGCCTGAGGGCAGGTGCGGCCCTGGGCTCAGCAGATGGATGGATGTCAGCACCAATACTGGGCAGCCAATGGCAATGAGTGGATCCTTGGAAACCCACTGTAATGTCGAATCATAAAATAAATAAAATGCTCCGTGGTGTTCCTACAGAGAACTGTCAGCAGTTCACCATAACTGTAATCCTGATTATTTTTGAATAGACGTTACTTTTTTGCTTTGGACAACTTTTTTTGGTTCCTTTCAGTTTTTTCAGCAGATCTTTGTCTACTCATTTGACAAAGGAGTTGTTGCCCTACCAGAGTCCTAGACCAGGGCCGGCGTCAGCACCCGGGGAAGGCGGGGCAGCTGTCGGGGGCGCCCACTGACACGGCTGGCCTTTGGGCTGTGCGACGGCGCTGGACCGGCGGTGGACCGGGAGTGGCGGAGAAAATTCTTTTTCTCGCCGGGCGGGGACAACAGTATGCAGCAACAAGGTTCCGCTGCTGCCTGTGCTGTCCCCACCGCGGAGAGAGGAAGTGGCCTCCACACCAAGTGACAGGCACGCCGGCGGGCTGTGGGCGACCAAACAGCAGGCAGCAACAAGGAGACGAGGAGTGCGTGCTGGGAAAGAAAGCACTATAGAGGTAAGTTTTTTTTTTTTAGAAGATTTCTTTTTCTTTTGATCTTTAGGGGGCATCCAGATTTGGGACGTCCCTGAGTGATGTGACGCAGGTCTTCACCACAAAGAGGCCCACTGAAACCATGCCGCCCAAGGGCCCAGGTAAACCTGGAGCCAGCCTGTCAGAGAACCAGGACTGTTCCTCTTGTTCCCCAGCAGAGGGCGCCAAGGTTTCCTGTGCGCTCGCATTTTCGCACTAGGACCAGTAAGCGCGCGACTATGCACGCGCATTTGTGAACTGTGTATTCAATGGATTAAGGCGCATGTGCGATTATGCGCGGGCATGCGCATTGCAAACACGTGAAAATGCACTCGCTTTTGTGCAGGGGCCTTTAAATACTGGTGAGCCCTTAGCTCCATTTCCAGTTGGTCATTTCTCCTGCCTGTTCCTGAGTTCCAGTCTTCCATTCCTGTGTACCGACCCGGCTTGTTCCTGACTACGCTCCTGTTCTCCTGACGACCTTGGGCCGGTTTACAACTTCGATCCTGTTCTGCCTGCCCACGACCTCGGCTTGTTTAGGACTTCGATCCTGTTCTGCCTGCCCACGACCTCGGCTTGTTTAGGACTTCGATCCTGTTCTGCCTGCCCACGACCTCGGCTTGTTTAGGACTTCGATCCTGTTCTGCCTGCCCACGACCTCGGCTTGTTTACAACTTCGATCCAGTTCCACCAGCCATGACTTGGCTTAGAGTCCAGTTCTTGTCTGAATTCTACCCAGAACCTGGCAAAACCCACTCCTAGGTTGCCTGACCTGGGGCCTTCCTGCAGCCCAGCCTATCCTCACCATTAGAGGCTCTAGTGAAAACCAGGTTGGTCCTTAGATTCCAGGCTTCCCGGTCGAGAGGTGAGCCGTTTCTTAGAGGCCGATTCATTAATAGCGCCAGGTAGCGACAGATGAGCGACAGTAGCGTTATTTTCACAGCGCACGCTAGTATTCGCTGTGCTTGGCCGTTGTTCGGCTGTTGACAGCGACTCAGTCGGTGTGCGGTAATGTTGAGTACGGGGTTAGGAGTCGCTGTTTGACAGGTTCCGCGCTGTATGGGAGCGCATGACAGCGAATGGCCATAGCGAACGGCTCCCAGCATATTCATTAACAAATCACGCTCAAAAAATTCTCGCGCTGTGAAATGCTTGTTTAAACCCCAGAGCGCTGGCGGCGATGGGTTAAAAGTAGTTTTTTAACCCCCAAACAACCATATTTTTTGAAAAAAAAAAATATGTTTTTCAAAACATTTTGTAATATGAATACATTAATATCAGACCTGTAATATCAATTCTGCACAAATTTTTTTTTTTTTTTAACCTTAAAAAAAATATCTAACATTGCAGAAGTGGTCACAGAATTTTTGACATTTAAAAAAAAAATAAAAACATTAATAGCAATTAATTATGAATATTTAAAGATTGCTCCATTGAAATGCATTGGAGAGCGCCAGGTAGCGAGAGGTCATACCTGGCGCTGTTCAAGGTCACTCGCTGGCGCTGTGGGGTGAGGCTGGAATAATGATGAATGAGTCGCTATCTGGCGCTCTGTCAGTCGCTAAGCAGGATCGGCTTGATAAATGTGTGATTGCGGAGGGGAGCCGGCGTACTCGTGGCGGTGACCGTCATTACCGTTCGCTCACCATTCGCTACCTGGCGCTATCCCTTGTTAAATAAGGGCCTTAGGCCCTTATTTATCACGGGCTAGCGCCAGGTAGTGTCTGACGAGCGCCAGGTAGCGGCAGCTAACGGCGACTACCGACTCAAGTACGCCCTGCGGCGGTCACAATGACGCATTTATCAAGCAAAATGAGGCTAGCGCCGGCGAGAGCGACGGCTAGCGCGGCATTCATCATGAAGCCGCCTGGACCGAACAGCGCTGCTGCAAATTCCCTCACAGCGCCAGGTATGACCTGTCGCTCCCTGGCGATGTCCAATGCATTTCAATGGAGCAATCTATAATTAATCATAATTAATTGGTATTAATTTTTTTTTTTTTTTTTTTTAATGTCAAAAATTCGGAGACCACTTCTGCAATGTTAGGATTTATTTTTAATTAACAAAAAAATTAAAAAAAAAATTTGTGCAGAATTGATCTAACAGGTCTGATATTAATGTATTCATATTACAAAATGATTCTAAAAACATGTATAATGTTACATTCAAAAAATATGGTTGTTTAGGGGTTAAAAACTAGTTAATACACATCGCCGCCAGCGCTCTGGGGTTTAAACAAGGAATGGACAGCGACAGCACATTCGGAGCGTGATTTGTTGATGAATATGAAGCTAGCCGTTCGCTCTGGCCATTCGTTGTCAGGCGCTCACATACAACGCTGAACCTGTGAAACAGCGACCCCCCAGCCCGTATTCAACATTACCGCACACCGACTGAGTCGCTGTCATCAAGCTAACGCCGGCCAAGCACAGCGAATACTGGCTGGCGCTGAAAAAATCACGCTACAGTCGCTCATCTGGCGCTACCTGGCGCTATTAATGAATCGGCCTCCCCGTCTCCGCAATCAGAGTTCACACCCAGTAGTCTGACACAGCCCTGGCCTAGACCCCGGACACCTCTTTTATTTGAGATCTCCACTCTACCACTCCACCATTTTTCTCACCCAGGTCAATGAGCTTTCGACAAAAAATGCTCATCAGAAAATGACACGTAATTTGCTTACCGTAGAGAAAGCGCACTGTCCTTAATTTGCACACCTGTTCCCATTATTCTAATCGCACCCGAACACAACCAAAAAAGCAGCGCCCGGATCCCTGATCCTTTGTGTACCAAAAACACCTTTTGTGCAGCTAAAGGCGAACAATTTCCTGTGATTGCCATTCTGGAGCTCGGCGGGGCTTCCATACAACCGCGTGTCAAAGGGCCTTCCAGCAACAGCGCAGCTCTTTGAAATCTGCATATTCAACTTTTTGTTTTGTATATAATCAACTTTTTTTGTTTTCTTTTTAGGTTTTTTTGTTTCGAAAATTGTTTATAACTTCTTTAAAACTGAAAAGCTTTATAGGCGCTTGTAAGTGAAAAACGTGATTAAAAATTCAGTAGGTTGGCGAGTGGTGCTTCTACTCTTTTCAGTATTTCCCCCTGTGCACCCCCCCTCCCCCCCCCTTTGGCATGCATGTTTTTTTAACCAGACCTTCAGCATGATTTAACGAAAACCCCAAACTCTTAAAAAACGATTCCCCAGCATCTAACATTGATATATTTTAAGTTTTTAGTCACTTACTTAGGGCCTTATTTATCACGGGCTAGCGCCAGGTAGTGTCTGACGAGCGTCAGGTACCGCCAGCTAACGGCGACTACCGACTCAAGTACGCCCGGCGGCGGTCACAATGACGCATTTATCAAGCTAAATGAGGCTAGCGCCGGCGAGAGCGACGGCTAGCGCGGGATTCATCATGAAGCCGCCTGGACCGAACAGCGCCGCTGCAAATTCCCTCACAGCGCCAGGTATGAGCTGTCGCTCCCTGGCGATGTGCAATGCATTTCAATGGAGCAATCTATAATTTATCATAATTAATTGGTATTAATTTTTTTTTTTTTTTTTTAATGTCAAAAATTCTGAGACCACTTCTGCAATGTTAGGTTTTTTTTTTTTTAAGTAAAAAAAAAAAAAAAATTTGTGCAAAAATGATCTTACAGGTCTGATATTAATATATTCATATAACAAAATGATTCCAAAAACATGTATAACGTTACAATCAAAAAATATGGTTGTTTAGGGGTTAAAAACTAGTTAACACCCATCGCCGCCAGCGCTCTGGGGTTTAAACAAGGAATGGACAGCGCCAGCACATTCGGAGCGTGATTTTTTAATGAATATGAAGCTAGCCGTTCGCTCTGGCCATTCGTTGTCAGGCGCTCACATACAACGCTGAACCTGTGAAACAGCGACCCCCCAGCCCGTATTCAACATTACCGCGACTGAGTCGCTGTCATCAAGCAAACGCCGGCCAAGCACAGCGAATACTGGCTGGCGCTGTAAAAATCACGCTACAGTCGCTCATCTGTCGCTACCTGGCGCTATTAATGAATCGGCCTCTTATTATTCTTTCCCCCCACTGGGCTGCCACTGTGTTCAGGGCTCTAGGAGCAGAGCTGGGGTCAAGGAAAGGACAGCAATCCCAGAATGGCAATCAACACAGTCAGAAGACACTTCCTGTTTGCAAGCTGCCTGATGCTCTATGAGCTGCCATCTTGGATGTTTAAAGGCTCATAGCGTGCCTTAGATGCAGGTAGGATGATTTTTAATGTGGACAATCTGTATGTACAGGGTGTGGGAAACATATAAGACAGACTCTTATTCAGGGTGAAGGTCTGGATTAATGTGGGCAATCTGTATGTACAGGGTGGGAAACATATAAGATAGACTCTTATTCAGGGTGAAGGTCTGGATTAATGTGGGCAATCTGTATGTACAGAGTGGGGGAAACATATAAGGGTGAATGTCCGCTTTATGGACTTATTTTGATACTGGAAGTTGTCCACATTTTTGGACAATTACAGTAGACTCATGGGCGTATATAACATAGAGGCAGGGGGCAGGACCTGCTACCGGGCCCATTGTGGAAGGGGGCCCATTGCAAGCTGCTTTCAACCATCTTGCAGCAGACTGGAGCCACGGTAGTATGCATACCTCCCAACTTTTTAGGGTGGGAAAGAGGGACAATAAATGAAGCCACACCCCCTTATTGAGGGATAGATAGGAGATAGATTGTAACAGTTACATCAATAGAAACACTTGGCAAATGAATCATTTATTGCTGCAGATCTGCATGTTACACCTCAAAGAGGGACACATGAGAACAATGAGGGACAGGGGGACATGCGCTCAAAAGAGGGACAGTCCCTCCAAATCAGGGACACCTGGGAGGTATGAGTATGCAGTGCTGGTGCTGATTACATGGTGTGCTGTAGGTTCTGCAGGGCAAAACAAAGATATCAGGCCATTGTTACCTCCCTGGCACACTTTGTATATGGCACACAGGGAAACAAGTGTCGCGGGAAGAAACAGACCTGCCCAGGACAGGTGTTAGCACTGGGCATACCTGGGCAGGTGCCGGGGCCCCTACACCTTGGGAGGGCCCTCACCTCATTCCCTCTACTCTGTGCAGCCCCTATGCAGGACACATGGCCGTGCAGTAACCAGGACTAAGGGCCTTATTTAACAATAGCGCCAGGTAGCGAATGGTGAGCGAACGGTAATGACGCTCACCGCCACGAGAACGCCGGCTCCCCTCCGCAATCACACATTTATCAAGCCGATCCTGCTTAGCGACTGAGAGAGCGCCAGATAGCGAATCATTCATCATTATTCAAGCCTCAGCCCACAGCGCCAGCGAGCGACCTTGAACAGCGACAGGTATGACCTCTCGCTACCTGGCGCTCTCCAATGCATTTCAATGGAACAATCTTTAAATATTCATAATTAATTGCTATTAATTTTTTTATTTTTTTTTTAAATGTCAAAACGTATGTGACCACTTCTGCAATGTTAGATATTTTTTTTAAGGTAAAAAAAAATAAATAAAAAAATTTGTGCAGAATTGATATTATAGGTCTGATATTAATGTATTCATATTACAAAATGTTTGTAAAAACATGTTTTTTTTTTTTTTGCCAAAAATATGGTGGTTTGGGGGTTAAAAAACTACTTTTAACCCATCGCCGCCAGCGCTCTGGGGTTTAAACAAGCATTTCACAGCGCGAGAATTTTTTGAGCGTGATTTGTTAATGAATATGGTGGGAGCCGTTCGCTATGGCCGTCCGCTGTCATGCGCTCCCATACAGCGCGGAACCTGTCAAACAGCGACTCCTAACCCCGTATTCAACATTACCGCACACCGACTGAGTCGCTGTCAACAGCCGAACAACGGCCAAGCACAGCGAATACTAGC